>SJYA01000925.1:148799-276009 GCA_006410615.1 Neotragus moschatus | reverse complement strand
GTTTGGTCGACCAAACGAGGTAGGTCTCGTTTGGTCGACCAAACGAGGTAGGTCTCGTTTGGTCTCTGATCGCTCCCTCTTCCTACTAGCTTTAACAGTGCCGTGACAACGGTGCTCTAGAAAGCCCAGTGTTGAAGGTGATGGTGCATGTCAGCCTGGGACCCTGAAGGACTATGGAGCAGAGTTACCTACAATTATAAATTGTTCACCTTGTAGTTTTTAATGTGAGACAGAAGTAAATGTCTTTTTGCCCTTTAAGCCATATTATTTTGGAATTGAACAACTTTATCTTTTACCCTCTTGTTCTGAAATCATCCTTACCATGTACATACCATTTGTTATTACTCTAGCCAGTAAACCACGTGGAGGGCAAGCATGTGTTTGTCTTCGTCTCTGCAAATGATTTGGTTCAGCTGGTGTTTCTTGCAGTTTTTCATTGTTATTCAGTAAGTTACTTCCTTCTGTTGGTTCATTTCCATCTATACCTCTGAGGTTCATACCTGTTTCCTGCTGTGTTTAAAGCAATTAAAAAATTCTTACAACTATGTATTTACTGTACCTTTTTACAGTTACTGAGCCATCACATCACAAATCAAATTTCCGCTGCTAGAATCAAGGCTGACACTTTACAGGAGAAACAAACAGCTTCATTACTAGCTAACTGGTGAATGCTTGGAACAAGAACTATGTAAGGAGTACTTACCACTGAGTCAATATTTGCAGCATTATTGAGTCACATAAAATTTCATTATGTTTTTCAATACTGGGTTTAAAAATTAGCCTATTTAAAACACAACTCAAGGCAATAGCTACTAAATATGTCAGAGTGATTCAAAAAGAGATAATCATCTGTGGTGAAAACAAATTCACATTCATTCATTTACTTGAATTTTAAGCAATAGAGAAAGAGGTGGAAGAAACCAGCGTCATTCTAGAGATTAGGCTGGGAACATAAAGTATCTCACAGGCTCTCCTTGTAGGGCCAGCTGCTGACTATCTGGGAAAACTGGTAACCACACCTACCATCAGTTTGGGGATTTAAGAATGGAGAGAATTGTTAACTGAGTGACAGAGAATGAACGATACAATTCTGTCAAGAATTTGGAAACATACAGTCCCCACCTTAAGGAAATGGTGAGAATATTTTACATTTGATCATACCTGTCTTCCTTGATACGACGAGGCTGTGTGATTCACCTCTGTGGATGGTTCTGAATCTGTGTGCGCAGCTCTTTTATCTTGATTCCTCATGATTTATAATTAAGAATAAGATGATATAGGGAAGAGGAAGAAGAGCTGTTTTGAAAAAGAAAGAGTATAGGTATAGAATGGCAATTAGAGATTTAAATAAATTAATAGCAATTTGAGCAATTTAAATGAATATACTTATATTTCCCCTTTATGAATGGCTAAAATAGGTTACACTACTCTTAACATTCAACTGAGTTTTGTTTTTTTGGATTACAATATATTTTCCTAATTCTTACCTTTTTACCTTTCTTGAAAAAGGCCTTGTTCACCATCATATTTTTATATGATTTCTTTCCCACCCTGCTTTCTGAGTTGTACTTCAAATAATCCTAGTAATATTTCTGTTATGTTTGCCTCTCTAATGGGTCATTCTGAAGCAGAAAAGGGGCAGGTAGTTTTCCAATACTGACATGAGGAAATGAGGCACCGAAGAGAAATCTATGGATTCCATCATATTCAGAGAAACTACAGTCACTAATTCCTGCTTAGTTCTTATTTCAAAATTAAAGTTAAAAAACAAAAACAAAACAAAAAAAAACACAGCACAGGAGCAGCCACAATAAGTGCCAGAACAGTCTCTTGATAGTTACTTAGATAACGCAAATATTACCAAAGTACATCCTTCATTCTCTACAGACTTAAAATACACCCCATCCCCCAAATCACTTATATGAATTAACTAAAAAAACTGATAGGGCAGACCTATAATTGGTTTCAGAAACACCCACTTCAATCTCTTCCCCCTTGGCCTCCCCTGCTATCTAGGCTGAAAAGCCAAATATTCCAATTCCTATCTACTTCTGCAGCTAGAGCTGTCCATGTGTCTTACTTCCGTGTAATGAGATATAAGTGGGAGTCCCTGGGGAAGAGTTTCACCCCCAAACAATACGAAAAGGCCTTCTGAGGATGATACTGTTTACTCTTTGCCCTCTCATATTTCTTTCTCCTTCTCAGAATGTCGATATACTACTTGGAGGGCCAACAGCCATCTTTCAACCATGAGAATCAAAATTCCTATACCTGGGACAGGACAAGGAAGGAGGAGCCGATTCCTTGATGACATCATGAGCTGTTGCATCAATCTTGGACTGCCAAGCTTTGGAGTAATTGTATAAACCACTATCAGTCAAGTTTTCTTTTTTCTACTAACAAAACTTATTCCCAATGCAACAAATACGGTGAGTACTATAACAGAGGTACCAACTATAAGTTTTGACAGAATCAAAGAGAAAATTATGTGAGAGAAGGGAAAATCTAAGTCAATACACATGAAAGTGTCCAATATGTGGTCGACATTCATGACCAAGGATTAATCAGGACTCCTGCCTCAAGGAGTCATTCTCTGTTTAACAAAATGCAAGATGTTTGCATTTAAAATTTCAAAGAAAATTATATTCTTTCCACCATCACAACCATCACTACCATTTTTCTTCCTCACAGAACACAATGTTGGTCACTGTGGCATCTCAAAAAAGCTTCAGTCTGATTTTTTACTATATATTATATAGTGCTTCCCTGCTGGCTCAGTGGTAAAGAATCTGCCTGCAACGCAGGAGACGAGGGTTCAATCCCGGGGTCAGGAAGATCCCCTGGAGGAGGAAATGACAACCCGCTCCAGTATTCTTGCCAGGAGAATCTCAAGGACAGAGGAGCCTGGCGGGCTACAGTCCATGGGGTTCCAAAAGGGCAGGACATGACTTAGCATCTAAACAACAACATAAACTATATATAATAAATTGTATTTATATAATAAATACACATATATAGAAGATACATTATATATGTAGATATAGTTTTTTAAATTTAAATACTTTAAAATTTATATTCATAATGAGAAAGAATGGCATTTTGACAGGAAAATGTGAGTTCAGAGAACATTTGTCTTAAAGGCACAGAGGCATAAATGCCAGTGGAATGTAAGGGAAAACTCTTGAAGCATGTGGTGGGAAGCTGTGAATAATGGGGAGATGAGGTTGGAGAGTTAGGACACTGTATCCTGAACCAAGGCACTTGGCCTTCACTTTCTGTTGAGAACGACCCCCTAATATAGCAAGTGATGATGTCTACTGGCTCTGGATTTGGACAAATCTGGGTCTGAAGTCCAGCTCCCTCATATACCAAATTTCTTAGCCTCTTTGTAAGGACTTCCCTATCCAAAAAATGGAGACAAGAGTACTTCCAACCATGCACATGGTGACATTCAACAGTACTGGTTATTATCCACTCATACTCTTCCTTCCTAATTATCATAAATCTCGAAGATTCTTTTTGCTTTTCCTATTAAAGCAGAACAAAGTCTCCCCAATCTTGAAGAATTGACAACATAATCCCGTTGACTTTCTTTGACCATGCTTTTAACGTCTTTCTTTCAAGGCCAACTTCTTGATTAGGGGGTGTAACACTCACTACTGCCATTTCTTCACCTTTCTCATAAGTAGAAGTCCATAACAACTCCTGAGCAGTAATATATATGCTATAAAATGTGGAGATAAATATCTTTTCCATAGGGGATATTTACAGTTTTGGCCAGCCACACATCTTTCTCCACTGTTTTTGGTAAGAGCACACTAATTTTCTCTTGTGGAATCCGCGCCTCCTCTATTCCCTCTCTGTACGGTTCATGTGAGACTGTTATGCTACCCTACCCAATCCCCATGCTCCCCCAGTGCTCCAGAAATGGGGACAGGCTTGGCCAGTGGTGACTTTGGTCACCTTCCCTGGTGACCTTGACAGATTCAGGCATAAACATGTGACCCATATCTGGCAAATGAGAGTTAGATTTAGGGTGTTTACTGAAGCCGTTAAGAGCTTTCTTTCTGTTGGGGTTACTAAGCCCAGACTTGCTGATGACAATCCTTGGTACAAGAAAAGCCTTCTAAAGTATGAAGTAACTAGCCACAAGGCAAAGCAGGGTCTTATTATGGAAAGTCAAAAAGAGAAAGCTCTAAATTAACAATCACACTGTTGATGCATCTGGAAGCAGCTGCTTTTCAGTTACGTGAGCCAATAAATTTCTTACCAGCTGGGTTTCTGAAACTTGCCACCAGTTAAGTTCTCAGCAAAAATTTTCATACCCAAATTGGCCTTGAAGGAGCCCCTGTATACTAACAGGTGTTTAGAAAGATGACTTTACATTTTCATGAAAATGAAAAGAAAAAAAATGTATGTGGAAATATTTTGTTTTAAAAGGCATTAAAATATACTGTACAGCTTAGGGGTTTTCTTTAAAGATAATGTTAAAAGAAATAAAAATTTATCATTTAATAAAATAGGTATCCGTTACTCAGGAAATTAAGTGAAATGTTTTCTTTTTTAATGATACTAATTAAATGAAATATTTAAAGGACCTTAATTTCTTTTTAATATTTATTTATTTATTTGGCTGATCTGGGTCTTAGCTATGGCACTCGGGATTTTTGATCTTTAGCTGCAGGCATGCAACCTCTTGGTTGTGGCATGGGGGATCTAGTTCCCAGACCAGGGATGGAACCCAGGGCCTCTGCATTGGGAGTGTGGAGCCTTAGCCACTGGATCACCAGGGAAGTCCCCCTGTTTTTTTTTTTTTTTTTTAATTGGGTTCATGGAAGTCTTTAAAAGTCTTTGGGCCCAGTGAAGTTTCAAGAGAGCTATTTACAATTCATCTGAGATTCTGGGTGTCTGAAATGGAAAAATTTTTAAGTGGAAATATGGAGAAACAAGATGACTTCTCAAGGCTTCCCAATGGCTCAATGGTAAAGAATCCACCTGCCAATACAGGAGCCTCAAGAGACACGGGTTTGATCCCTGGGTTGGGAAGATTCCCTGGAGGAGGAAATGGCAAATTAATCCAGTATTCTTGCCTGGAAAATCCCGTGGACAGAGGAGCCTGGCAGGCTACAGTCCACGGGGTCACAAAGAGTTGGACACGACTGAAGTGACTAGGTGCGCACATATGCAGATAGCCTCTAAGTAACTCAAAGTTGTTCATAGTTTGATGGAATAAGAAAAGTTGGAAAGGCCTTTGGAAATTACCTTGTCCGATCTTTTTCATATTTAAATAAGAAAATTAAAGCCTAGAGAAGCTAAATAATTTTCGTTAATGAATACAGCTAATATCTACCAAGCTCCATAGAAAAGCGATAAAAATTTGTGAAATGCAATAGTTCTTTAATCTATATCTCTGACTTTATGTCATTTCTACCAAATCACTGCATTATTCTACTCATATATACCCATAGTTTATTATAACTTTGAAAACACATTTTACAAGTAAATAAAAATATTTCAATGTTCTATCATATTATGTTCAGCTTTACTATAAATGTTACAAACAATTTTTTTACTAATCCATTTAAATTGCACACCATTGGTAACAAAATAAATAATATAAGAACTTTTATTTTATTCTCTTGACAAATATTGTTTATATATTTTGAATGATCCGTTAACTAGCAGGTGACAACTTGCCCTTAAATATGCCTTAAGATTTTAAGAATTAAGGAACTTCAATTTAAAAATCCAGTTCAAATGAGATGCTTTGAGAAATTTTTGTATATCACAGAATCACACTGAGAACTAGAAAGGCAAGGTACACTTTAGATAAATACTAAAAGGTCCCACACACAGAAAAATATGTTTTTTCCCTGTTTCTCAATCAGGATTTTGCTTTATTAAGACTGATACACAATCTGTAAACCGTACTAGAAAAACATACATTTTTCATCAAATGATAAAATTTTATAAATTTCATAAATTCAGTAAAAAATGTTAATCAATTTTTTCTGTCTCAAATACAGATTTCAGTAGAAGAATGAAGCATGTCCTAAGCCCAAGTTCATGAATGTTAGGAGCACTGTGACTGCCCACTTATTTGTAGGTTAGTAGGTCAAAGTATTTTCTAAAAACACGTGCAAAGGCTATTGGCTACTCATTTCTCTTTTTAGAAAGTGAAAAATGTTAGTTGCTTGGTTGTGTCCAGTTCTTTGTGATCCCATGCACTGTAGCTCGCCAGGCTCCTGGGTCCATGGGATTCTACAGGCAAGAATACTGGTGGGGTATCTAGCCCCTTCTCCAGGGGATCTTCCCAACTTCAAACTCCAGGCCTCCTACACTGCAGGCAGATTCGTTACCGTCTGAGCCATCAGGGAAGCTCTCTCTTTAGCATTCCCAGTATACAGAATTTCCTCCAGGACTGATGCACATACTCAGAAACTATGTTAGTTTACTTTGAGCTTTATTTTCCAGTATTCGACACATATGCCACCAATATTACAGAAGTGTGGATTTCAAAGGAACAACATCTTTAGTCATTCCTCCAAACTTGAGAGGAAACTGAAGATTAATATAGTAGATCAAGAATATGAACAGTACTGTCTGTTAACAGTAGTTGCCTTTGGGGAAGGAAATAGCATTGGAATTGTTGGAATTTTATTTTTATTCTGCTTCTTCATTGTTAGTATTTTTACAATAAGATTTTAAAATGTAATTTAAAACACATTTTAAAAGAATTTGTGCAATTCTTAGGGCTTTAGAGAAAAGAAAATGGTACAATTTCCCTTGGTAATAATGTTTCATAGATAGAATCTGGTAATTTGATTTTAGGTAACTTAATCCCACCTGCCACAATATAAGGTAATTTTTTTGTTTCTTCAGTTTTCAAAGAAGATGAGGAAACTGCCTAGAATCCTCTATAGCAGTTTTCAAGTATTTTTGAGGTCAGAGATCCTTTATCAAATGAAACTTTATCCTGAAATCCAATAAATGGGATAGATAAAAGTGGAGTTGAAGGAGCTCTGTTTGTTAAATCGTTTTTTTTTTAATTTTCAGGTTATTGTGTTAATATAAATGTTTAGAAGTACTTTGTATAATATTTCAGAAAAAATAAAAGAGCTTTCAACTTGCAAATGTCCACAGGTTCATGCTCAAATAAAATACACTTAGTGCTATCAACTGAATTACTGCTGAAAAGTCATTACATGGATAAAGACTGGTTGTTCTTGTTATTTTCTGTCTGCAGTATGGACAGGCCGACATTGTGTTGAGAATCTACATATACTGCTGGAGAACTCTATATGTTGTATTCATGCATTTGAAAAAGTATTTCTATTCACTAAGTACTCTATAATGATTATCATAAAAATCTACTGTTGGCGTTCTACCCATTTATGTGTTAAAAGTACAGAGTCTCCATCTCATACAGTATTTCCAGGTAGAACATATTGAAACTTTCTAATTTCTGGACTCTGCTAACCAACTCTGATCTAATGTTCATTTCTCATCAGTAAGAAGCTCAGATCAAGTGAAAAGAAGGGCTTAAAATGTCGTTGCCAATTACTGAAAAGACTGAGAATATCACCTTGAATGAGAACTCCCTTATTATGGCAAAAATCAATACAATATTGTAAAGTAATTAACCTCCAATTAAATAAATTTATATTTTAAAAAATTAAAAAATAATACAAAAAGAGACTGATACAAAGGAAAAAAGAAAGAAAGTATTAAGTGTGCCAATCACATGAGACCAATTTATCAAAGGAAAACAACTACTATTCTGTTTGGTTAACTGATAGGGTGACTTGATATCATGAAATAATGTTATTACTTTTCATAAGGAATAAAGGGAAATTATCCCTGGGGAAGAAGGATTTCGATATCTGCTGCTCCTTTCAAAAAATTCTTCCACCCAAGGGCAGATATATTTAATTGAAAGTTTAAAATATTACTTTTAGACTTACTAAAATAAAAATCTCCAGACACTAATCTCCCCAAGTGTGGCAATATGATTTATCACTTACCTAAGAGCCACTGCTCAAGTATGCCTGTGGGTCCCTTCCCCACCCCTAAGAATAAATTATGACTGGTCTAAATCAGCCTGTTACATCAGGCCTCTTGCCAGCTGTTGGTTTAGGACAGAGTATGATTCATTTCTTACCAATGAAAATTGTGAGCAAGGCTGTTGGGGACCATTGGATAAGAGTTTCCTTTCTGATATAAAGGCAGAGAGGCCAGAGAAGAATGCCTTTCTCCTTTTATCTTGTGTGTGTGTGTGTGTGTGTGTGTGTGTGTGTTAGCAGGGAGGATGAAGCTGTGGATGGGGGACTGTGTTTCTTGGAATTTTAGCAGCCATGATTTACCCATGAAGAAAAAGTTAAGATTAGTTCAGCAGTGGCCACAGGGCTGGAAAAGGTCAGTTGTCATTCCAATCCCAAAGAAAAGCAATCCCAAAGAATGTTCAAACTACCACACAATTGCACTCATCTCACACGCGTGCAACGTGATGCTCAAAATTCTCCAAGCTAGGCTTGAACAGTACATGAACTGAGAATTTCCAGATGTTCGAGTTGGATTTAGAAAAGATAGAGGAACCAGAGATCAAATTGCCAACATCTACTGGATCACAGAAAAAGCAAGAGAATTCCGGAAAACATCCACTTCTGCTTCATTAACTTTGCTGAAGCCTTTGACTGTGTGGATCACAACAAACTGTGGAATGTTCTGAAAGAGATGGAAATACCAGACCACCTGACCCGCCTCCTGAGAAATCTGTATGCAGGTCAAGAAGAAACAATTAACCAGACATGTAACAATGGACTGGTTCCAAAGTGGGAAAGGAGTACATCAAGGCTATACATTGTCACCCTGCTTATTTAACTTATATGTAGAGTATGTCATGAGAAATGCTGGACTGGATGAAGCACAGCTGGAATGAAGATTGCTGGGAGAAATATCAATAATCTCAGATATGCAGATGACACCACCCTTATGGCAGAAAGTGAAGATGAACTAAAAAGCCTTTTGATGAAAGTGAAAAAGGAGAGTGAAAAAAGTGGCTTAAAACTGAATATTCAAAAAACTAAGATCATGGCATCCGGTCCCATCACTTCATGGCAAATAGATAGGGAAACAATGGAAACAGTGACAGACTTCATTTTGGGGGTCTCCAAAATCACTGCAGATGGTGACTGCAGCCATGAAATTAAAAGACTCTTGCTCCTTAGAAGAAAAGCTACAACAAAGCTAGAGAGCATATTAAAAAGCAGAGAAATTACTTTACCAACAAAGGTCTGTATAGACAAAGCTATGGTTTTTCCAGTAGTCATGTGCTGATGTAAGAGTTGGACCACAAAGAAAGCTGAACGTCAAAGAACTGATGCTTTTGAACTGTGGTGTTGGAGAAGACTCTTGAGAGTCTCTTGGACGCAAGGAGATCCAACCAATCCATCCTAAAGGAAATCAGTACTGAATATTCATTGGAAGGACTGATGTTGAAGCTGAAGCTCCAACACTTTGGCTACCTGATGCGAAGAACTGACTTACTGGAAAAGACCCTGATGCTGGGAAAGATTGAAGGTGGGAGGAGAAGGGGATGACAGAGGATGCGATGGTTGGCTAGCATCACCCACTCGAAGGATATGAATTTGAGCAAACTCTGAGAGTTGGTGACGGACAGGGAAGTCTGATGTGCTGCAGTCCATGGGGTCACAAAGAGTTGGACATGACTGAGCAACTGAACTGAACTGACTGAGCTCATAGAAAGCAACCTGGACCCTGATATCAATGTGCTACAAACCCTGGATCCACTTACCTTCATATATCTCATCATAATGAGAAGAGAAGCTTGTATTTTTGAAGACAGCTGTGGCTGAATATCCTGATACTTAGCCCAAAACATCCTAACCAATACAACAGGTGACTTGCAGAGCCAGCTTTGAGAAGCTCAGGAAAGGAGCAGGGATGGGGAACCTTTGGCCTAAATGTGTCTCCCTACCTTCTTGATCTTCATAGAGGACAAATACTGCCTTTGTATTATTGAAACTTCTCAAAAAATATCTAGAAAACAACATTTTAATAGCTAAAAATGAGAGCCAAATTTTTTAGTACCATTTTTTTGTCATTAGAGATTACATAGCTTGTCATTTTATATATTTTTTTCTGTCCTNGCATCCGGTCCCATCACTTCATGGCAAATAGATAGGGAAACAATGGAAACAGTGACAGACTTCATTTTGGGGGTCTCCAAAATCACTGCAGATGGTGACTGCAGCCATGAAATTAAAAGACTCTTGCTCCTTAGAAGAAAAGCTACAACAAAGCTAGAGAGCATATTAAAAAGCAGAGAAATTACTTTACCAACAAAGGTCTGTATAGACAAAGCTATGGTTTTTCCAGTAGTCATGTGCTGATGTAAGAGTTGGACCACAAAGAAAGCTGAACGTCAAAGAACTGATGCTTTTGAACTGTGGTGTTGGAGAAGACTCTTGAGAGTCTCTTGGACGCAAGGAGATCCAACCAATCCATCCTAAAGGAAATCAGTACTGAATATTCATTGGAAGGACTGATGTTGAAGCTGAAGCTCCAACACTTTGGCTACCTGATGCGAAGAACTGACTTACTGGAAAAGACCCTGATGCTGGGAAAGATTGAAGGTGGGAGGAGAAGGGGATGACAGAGGATGCGATGGTTGGCTAGCATCACCCACTCGAAGGATATGAATTTGAGCAAACTCTGAGAGTTGGTGACGGACAGGGAAGTCTGATGTGCTGCAGTCCATGGGGTCACAAAGAGTTGGACATGACTGAGCAACTGAACTGAACTGACTGAGCTCATAGAAAGCAACCTGGACCCTGATATCAATGTGCTACAAACCCTGGATCCACTTACCTTCATATATCTCATCATAATGAGAAGAGAAGCTTGTATTTTTGAAGACAGCTGTGGCTGAATATCCTGATACTTAGCCCAAAACATCCTAACCAATACAACAGGTGACTTGCAGAGCCAGCTTTGAGAAGCTCAGGAAAGGAGCAGGGATGGGGAACCTTTGGCCTAAATGTGTCTCCCTACCTTCTTGATCTTCATAGAGGACAAATACTGCCTTTGTATTATTGAAACTTCTCAAAAAATATCTAGAAAACAACATTTTAATAGCTAAAAATGAGAGCCAAATTTTTTAGTACCATTTTTTTGTCATTAGAGATTACATAGCTTGTCATTTTATATATTTTTTTCTGTCCTATCCCTGAAGTTTAGTTGTAATATTTGAATACTGAATTTTAAAAAGTTAGGTTTACAAACATTTGATTGTCTTCTAAACTTCTACTCATGAAGTAGATAAAACAAGAACAACAAAAACCCCACTACCATCACTGTCTAAGGTTTCATATTTTACTTTCTGTACTTGGTAAACTTCTACTAGTCATTCTCATAACTCAAATGTCATCTTCCTGATCAGTATTTCCTAACTTCATATAGACTAACTCTGTCCCTTTTTTTCGCTGAGGACTCACTCATTCATTCAACAAACATTTATTAAGCTCTTATTGTGTTCTAGCCCTTCTTTTTCCTATACTCAAAGGTTGCTACCTAGTCAGAGAACGACAATTCATTTCCTAGGCAACCATAATGGAGTGTGGTAAGTTTTGATTTTAGGCACATGGGTTAAGCAACCCCATCTTTTGACAACGAGTGAAGTTCATCAGACTTTCACTGGGTCTCTATGGTGTGTAAAGCACAGAGATATAAAGATGACTTAGATCCAGTCTCTTCTTCTTAAGAAAGGGACAAAGGTTGCTATGTGCTCACCAAACCTGTTTCCTCTGCTGCCTGGGCACACAGATGGCTGACATTTCCCAGTCTCCCTTGTAGGTCAGTTTGGCAAGTCCCTAAGTCAGGCAAGGGGATATGGGCGTCAATGATGTATTGTACTTCCACTGCTGTAAGAAATTTCCCATGTAATCCTCCACATGTTCTCTCTTTTCCTGTCCATTTTCTAGAAACTAAGGACTCCAAGGCCTTAGGGGATTGCAAAGCCATAATATAAAAAGAGTTAGGGTTCCTGAATCACTGAATAGAAGGCCACCAGCTGAACACTTGGTTAGATTTTATATGAGTGAGGATTAAGTTTCTACTGTGTTAAGTTACTGAGGTTTTGGAGATTATCTGGTACAGCAGTGAGTGCCACCTTAAGGTCATTTAATTATAATGTAAGAAGTGCAGGCATAGAGTTAAACAGGGGAGAGGAGATACTGCCCTGCTTGGCTCATACCTGAATCAAGCCTTGAAAAATGAATTAATCTCATAAAGAAAATAAAGACCATCATAGGCAGAGGAAACACATGATTAAAGGATAAGGGGTGAAAAGAAAATTACATATAGGGAAGTTCGTGCACACCAATGCCAATGAGAGCATAGAGAGCATAATACGCAAAATATGGAGAGGTCAGAGGAAAATGGACATGAAAACCCTGAATGTGAATCCTTGTGGAATTAGTGAATCCTCCTAATTGGACTATTTGGGGCAAGTTTAATCCTCCTAATTGGACTATTTGGGGCAAGTTACTCAGTCAATCTGGATCATTTTCTTCATCTGCAAAATGGTGACAATCCCTATGTCACAGAAAATCTTAAACCAGTACTAAGTACATCATGGAGTCCCCCAAAATTCCCCCAGTACTTTATCTTTCTTTTATAAGATTTTCCTTGAGAAAGCAGCACACATGTACTGTGCTGAAGAGCACAGATAAGAGACACTAGTAAACTCACACCTTTCATTTCTCCTTGTGAACTACAGAAACATAAATAATGGATTCCTAAAAAAAATCACAAAGAGCTTTCACTTGTATTGGCCAGATATACTTAATAGCTTTTGTGACCCTATGGACTGTAGCCTGCCAGGTTCCTCTGTCCATGGGATTTTCTAGGCAAGAACACTGGAGTGGGTTGTCATGCCTTCCTCCACAGGATCTTCTAGATCCAGGGGTCGAACCATAGTCTCTTACCTCTCCTGCATTGGCAGGTGGGTTCTTTACCACTAGCGCCACCTGAGAAACCCTAACAGCTCTCTATAAGGTTGTTAAAAACTCTTTAGAACTTAATCACAATTGCACTCTCCTTAGCATGCATCACCCATGACTACAAAGAATGCTCCCTCATTATACAAGTGCATATACAGGTAGCTCCATCTCCCCGCACACCATGCTCCTACGCTTTACGTGACGAAAGATGTGAATTCTTTTCCCCCCGAGGAAAAATCTATCACTAGGGTTTGTGTGCCAACCAAGAACCAGTTAAGTTCAGTTCAGTTCAGTCGTTCAGTCGTGTCCGACTCTTTGCGACCCCATGAATCACAGCACGCCAGGCCTCCCTGTCCATCACCAACTCCCGGAGTTCACTCAGACTCACGCCCATCGAGTTGGTGATGCCATCCAGTCATCTCATCCTCTGTCGTCCCCTTCTCCTCCTGCCCCCAATCCCTCCCGGCATCAGAGTCTTTTCCAATGAGTCAACTCTTCACATGAGGTGCCCAAAGTACTGGAGTTTTCAGCTTTAGCATCATTCCTTCCAAAGAACACCCAGGGTTGATCTCCTTGCAGTCCAAGGGACTCTCAAGAGTCTTCTCCAACACCACAGTTCAAAAGCATCAGTTCTTCGGTGCTCAGCTTTCTTCATAGTCCAACTCTCACATCCATACATGACTACTGGAAAAACCATAGCCTTGACTAGACAGACCTTTGTTGGCAAAGTAATGTCTGCTTTTGAATATGCTATCTAGGTTGGTCATAACTTTATTTCCAAGGAGTAAGCGTCTGTTAATTTCATGGCTGCAATCACCATTTGCAGTGATTTTGGAGCCCCCTAAAATAAAGTCTGACACTGTTTCCACTGTTTTCCCATCTATTTCCCATGAAGTGATGGGACCAGATGCCATGATCTTCATTTTCTGAATGTTGAGCTTTAAGCCAACTTTTTCACTCTCCTCTTTCACTTTCATCAAGAGGCTTTTTAGTTCCTCTTCACGTTCTGCCATAAGGGTGGTGTCATCTGTATATCTGAAGTTATTGATATTTCTCCTGGCAATCTTGATTCCAGCTTGTGCTTCCTCCAGTCCAGCGTTTCTCATGATGTACTCTGCATAGAAGTTAAATAAGCAGAGTGACAATATGCAGCCTTGATGTACTCCTTTTCCTACTTGGAACCAGTCTATTGTTCCATGTGCAGTTGTCCATGTGTAGAGTCTTCTCTTGTGTTGTTGGAAGAGGGTGTTTGCTATGACCCAAGAACCAGTGGTCTCCCAGTTATCAGGACTTGAGGGGACTTCCCTGGTGGTCGGGTGACTAAGACTCCACACACTCCCATTGTAGGGGACCTAGGTTTGATACCTGGTCAGGGAACTACATCCCAAATGCAGCAATTAGGAGTTAGCATACCGCAAGCAAAAATCCAGCATGTCTCAACTAAGACTCGGCACAGTCTAACAAATATAAAATAAAATAATCTTCTTATAAACAAACAAACAAAAAAACAGAACTAATGAACCAGAGAGTGAGCAATTTCTTGTTATATTACATACTCTGAGAATGTTTTAAATGAAGAAATGTTTTACCTTATACTCGTCAACTAAGAGACTTCAGAGATAGTCTGTGCTATGGGTAACAAACTCAGGTTCCTTCAGGGGCCAACTCGAATGTGGGGTTCTGCAGAAATGAGAGAGAACAGGGTCCAACTGAAAGCATTCAAATCACTGTCAGCCCCTGGATCTCATCTCATGGTTTCATTTCCCATTGAAAGAAACTGAAGAGATTAGGTTCGAGTGACTTTTGGAGGCTCCATAGCAAACATATTATGCAGGATTGAGCGGAAAACAGAAACCATGCCAAGTTATTTGAAGCTAAGAGAGATTTTATAGAAAGAATTAGGTGACTTGGCGAAAGGCTAGAGATTGTTGAAAGGGCTATGAGTGCAGGGTCTTGGCTGGGCCTCCAGGAGCAACTTCTAGAACACCAGTGGTGAGGCACTGGGGAATACACTATTTTTGCCACAATCGGGAGAAACCGTGGAGTTGAAGAATATACTGCAGCTCTGACCCTGAGAAGCTGGGATCTGGAAGCTTATCTGGGCAAGGAACTCAGAATCTGTTCTCTGCCTCCCTGTACTGCCTCCTGATAGCTAGAAAGCTGATGATTCAATATGGCATGCTGAGACTGGTTACTCTAAGTCCCTTCCCACACCCACAGTTCTGGAGACGACACCGGCATCTCCTGCACCTTCCGTGCCAACAGAAAAGAGCCAAAAAAATATCAGGGAGACGGTCTCTGTCTACTCTCTGCCTCTGAGATCTCAGACAAGCCATCCAGAAGTCTAATTCACATCCAGAACTCTAAATGGACCAGAGTCTGAGAAATGTTTTCAGCTTTCCAGTTTCTCCTGTACAGGAAGGAACCCTAGCAGCAGGTAGGAATGAATGGAAGTGCCCAACTTCCATACCCAGCACAGCAGCTTTCTGTGTAGGCCCCAGGAATCAGACCTCCACCACTGACTTGTCCCCACTTACCCTATCATACCTTCTATGGAAATCCCCCCAAAGCAAAAATCTAGTAAATAGGGCCGTAATTCTAAAGACCTTATGCTAAAAAAATATGTGAACGGGTCATTTTATTTACGTCATTAGGTACAGGGTAAATCACAGTACCTAATTTAATTGTTATATTAAGTATATTATATATTCTTAATATTGTATATTCTTGTATATTCTGACTCATTGGATTTTGAGCTCCTGAATGGCAGAAACTGTATTTAATTCACATTTGTATCTCCTGTCCCCAGGTCTGCGTGGCCCAGAGAAGACGCACAGGCATTTGCTGAATTGAAATGTTTTACTCTTGACTCACTAACAGAAACAGTAAACCAGAATTTCACGAGCTACAGTATAAGCCGCAATAGTATCAGGAGGCGGTCCCGCTACAGAGGCATGGGGAAAGGGGGTTTTCGTCTTTCAGAGTAAACAGGTAGATCTGGTTAAGCAAGGTACCTGCTCTGTCTCTGTCTACCGGTGTTCTGGATTTCTCGATGGGATGCTAAAGTTAGTGGTGTCTTCCCGCTATGAGTCTTTTGGGGCAACAAAACACACCAGAGTCCAGGGTGAGATTACAAGGATGCCATAAGAAGCTGATGCCTGATAAGTAAAATACAGTCACAGCCTCAGCGTGAGCTCTGAACAGGGGCTTATATATATTCCCCAATCAGCAGGATCTGATTAGTCTCAGCACATCACCTAGGTTAGCACCCCCGACAACGTCTGGTGGATCTGAGAACAAAAACAAACAAGAAAAACTTACTCCGTTAACAACAACGGTAGACAGACACACACAGCCAGCCAACCAGCCAGTCAGCCTCCACGCCGCATACAATCAGAAGGCGCTGGGCGCTCGCCCTTGGCCGGGCGCAAAGCTGCAGCCGCGGCGCCGCTTTAATTTACACTCACTGCCCTCCAGGGGGTACTCACCTCGCGCTCTCCGGCTCAGGCACCCGGCTCAGCCCGGTAGATTAGGAAAGGGGCTCGCAGGTCTGCGGGGGAGCCCGGTGGAGCGGGTTTCCGGGTGGCGCATCGCCCCAGGCGGCGCCGGAGGCTGCAGTTATTTCAGATAGCGGGGGTGCGCGGCCCCGCCCACCCACGCCCTCCTTGCCAGTGGCGAGGGCGGTCCCGGGAACCAGGCCGGGCACTGGCTGGGTGGACCCGGCTGGGGGCCCGCTTGGGTTGGGGTTCAGGAGCGGCCCTCCAGGCGTCCTCCGCGGGTTTGGGGCCGCCGGGCGCGGATGCACGGCTTTGCTCTGGGCCCGGGGAACCGCAAATCCACACCCCGGGACCCAGGAGCGGCGCCGCGCGTTTGGCGGCCTGGCTGGCCCCTGGAGACCGGGCGATCGCCTCTCCCTGGGAAGCCACGGGTTGGCGGCCCAGCGTGCGCCGACCCCGGCGATGACGAGTTCCTGGGCGAGGACGCGCAGCGCTGCCGCTCGCAGAGTCTGGAGTGTGGCCCGCGCAACCTATTGCTGGCTTAGCATTCACATCTAGGGTCTGGATTTTCACTCCACCTTTTTAGTTGTGTTGTTTAGAAGTGTCTTCTCAGGTGGGGCGGGTGGACCTCTGTTCAGATGACCGATTTCAGTGGATGAAAGACTTGTCCTCTCCCTTTTATAGTTTAACACTTGCCCTTCTTGCTGTGTTGTTTTAGATTTTTACGTTCCAAGTCAGCATCCATTTAATTCTGCCTTTTATTTCCGTATCTTCCTTTCCTCTATTTTTCCTCCCCACTCTCTTTCACCTAATTGTGTATATATGCGCCTGTGCCCCTTTCAGGTTAATTTTTATTTCTTTCAGAAATAAAATTGTCTTACCCGTTTTTCACTCCTTTAAGCAACGGCCAATTTTTGTCTCCAACAGCCAGAAGCCGTTCATTCTTCTTTCTTAGGCCCTCACTTACAGAAAGAAGGATGAACCTAGATTCCATCTAATAAGCATCTAAAGTGACTCTATTCCTAAACGAACTCTTACTCTCGGAAAGCTTGCAAAAGTTTCCTGTGACACCCAGCTTCCTCTTAGCACAGAAATGAAATATATTTTTCCTTTTCTTTCAATCGCATGATCATTGATGGGTCACCCAATTTGATTAGCACAGCTCTGGAGAACATTGAACTTTTGGACTAGTTTTTGCTTTTTTATTGTTTATAATGTTCTATAGTTTACAATTGTGAGTTTCCCTGGTGGCGCAGTGGTAAAGAATCTGTCTGCAAAGCAGGAGACACAGGTTCGATCCCTGGGTGGGGGCGATCCCCTGGAGGAAGGAATATCAACCACTCCAGTGTTCCTGCCCCCGCGGAAATCTCATGGACAGAGGAGCCTGGCAGGCTGCAGTCCTTGGGGTCACAAAGAATCAGACAGGCCTTAACAACTGAGTAGGCATGCATGCTTATAGTTATCTCTGAGAAAACAAATTTTGAGGGAGCATTTGTTAATATTTAGAATCCATTTTGTAGTATTCATCATGTATTTATTTAGAATTCATAGCTTACATATAATGTATAATGACTCAGAGCATTAAGTATAGTTCATAACATACTCAAAAGCTTCAGTGTTCCATTATTTCACTTGATAATAAGTTATAACATTCTGATTACATCAAAAGAAACCCAAGTTATTTGGCTCAGTTCTGTAATTTTACAAAGCAGAAAACTAAAATCGAAGATAAATTGGATGACCTGAGGTCTAGGTAAAAAACCAAGCTATATGTGCTCCAGTAGTGGAATACCTGGACCAGACCCCTAAAGCAAAACTTATAATCAGTGGACTCTTCAGGCAGGCTAGATAAAATATCCTTTGCTGTCAGTCAGGTTTAACTCACCCTCAACTGCATGTTTGGCTTCATACTTACAATTTTAACCTTTATTTAACCTGTTATTGTCTGTTTCAAAATTTTCCTTGTTAATATTACAGTTATAAGACAAAAGATTAAGAATCACTGCTCATTTACTGAGATCTGTAGGGGCATCATACATTTCATTTGGTCTTCTGAGCTAACAACAAATAAAGCACAAACATAAAACTCTAAAACTATAAGAACAAGAAAAAACTTCTCCCTAGTAGTAGGTTATGGAATTACTTTCTATAGATTTATATTGAAATGTTTATTTTCTTTAGTTTTATTTGTTTCTTGTTATATAATTCATTTCTATTTATTCATCCAGAAACTATTTCTAAGTTTCATGTTCTCTTATCTGCTATGTCAGAATTTGGTGAGGAAATCTATACTTAATCTAAAAAATATCCTTCAAACTGGAAATACTGTAAGTTAGTTAACTATATGTTTATTATGCCCATGTCAAATATTACTTTTTTTAATAAAGATTTTTTAGTTAGACTAAAAAAAGTACTAAGAAAAAGAAAAGTGATGGCATCCATTAAGTATAAATATCTATGATTATTTTTCTTTTATATAACAGATCAACAATATGTAGTCCTGAACCTAAAACCCTTTAAGTATTGGTTACTGAGGCCAAACTCCTTTATACCTTTGGTGTTCATTTATAATGGTACAAAATTTTTAAATGAGTACCGATATAGAGATCAATGCAGAACTGTACAAAAATATCTGAATGTTGGGAAATAGAAATAAAATAGAAATGAATACCGTTTAAAAAAAACACCAACTATTTTTTTTCATATTCACATTTTAATTTTTACATGCTTACAAATTGAGACTTATTCTTAAAATATTCTCTTTGCAGTGGTGAGTTCATTATCTCACCAATCTACAATGATTTCAGAACAGACTAGAAAGAGATTAATGTATTTAAAGACTCAGATACTTGTGAACAATGACATCATCAAAGGTCTTATTTTCATTAACTTGCTGTTAACTGGAAAGAGAGGATGGGTGAGTTTTCTTTGTAAGCAGGTCCACTGTGGTCAGGAAGGCCCCGCCTTCCCAGCAAGGAGACCCTGACTGAAGTCACAAACTCCAGCCTCCATCAATGATAACAGGATTACCCGTGACGTAGGCAGACTGCAGTGGTAAACACAAAGAGACCGAACAGTTAGCCAGGTTGTGTTTCTTAGTTTTCCTGACTGAGACAGCTAAACAGTTTATTCTCACAGTACTAGGGAATCCCACTTAGCAAAGAGAAGTTAGAAAAATCTGAATTCAATTCCAGATGATTTAAAACTGCTGCGTGTTCTCATGAGCTGGGGCTAACTGGACTCTTGCTGGTGTCTGAATGCATGTCACATTCTAAGAGTGTTTTGTATCAGAAAATTAAAATTCTGTGATACAGAGCCATTCCCTGAATTAGGATAAAGCATAGGCTAAAATAGTGCATTTTCCTTTTGAAACTCAGAAGTATTCTAAACTAGCTGAGTTTTATGCTTAGTCACTAATAAACTTTTGAACATCATCAAGTGTGTCAATCATAAAGTGGTCATGTCAATCACCAAACAGAACTTTGTTTAAAAAGATGCACATTTAGTTAATCAATATACATGGCTAATTCCAGGAACTGAATCGCACTAAATGTATTTTTTAAATTTATATGAATAATAATTACTATAACCTATTAACCAAGAAAACAATTTATACTAGTTTCAGACATCTAAATCTGTACAAAACAAAAGGAGTTTAAAAATTTCTGGGTTTTTTTCCCCATAGAATTTTTATTTTTCCAAAGAATTAAAGCAGAAGTGATTCTTGTGGTAGAGATTCAGAAATATTTTAATTTAAACCTTTGGATAATGGATAATCAAGACTCAAATCTGTGCTCTTAGTTTTAAATACATCTGAAACCTAAAATAATGGAAGAGGTAGGCAGGAAGAGACGTCATAACAGGAGTACAGAGTGTTGTAAAGTACAATATATGAAAACTAAGCATATAAAGTATTTATATAAATGAGTGGGTTAGTAGTCACTCTACCAAGAAAACAACCCCCAGTTTCTCTAAGTTTTTTTTTAAAAGGCAGGGTGTCTGATCACATATGGACTCTTCAGGATCTTTTTAAAAGGCAAAGGTCCTTTTGTTGTGTATTTCAAGCCAGAGTGTTCCCAAATATTTGCTAACCTAAGCTCTGGCTAAATCAGGACAATTTAGCTTATCAGCAGTACCCCCAGATCAAACTGAGCTTTTCTGAAGACATGGCTTCAGAGAAATCAAAAAAGTCAATATACTGGTTCCATCACAATCTGCCTAGCAGTTTTCTCTGCTATGAAAACTGCTACAAATAGTTCTGAGAAGTAGTTACTGCTCTGTCACTAAAACATTTCAACCTCTGCGTTTGTCACATTCACCAACTACCGGATGTGTACAAGTTTCATTCAAGAGATGCTGACTGATCAGTAACACACCTCCTTACTCCCACCCACCGCTGCTTTTCTTTTTTTAGTTTCCTAGTTGGTTATTACTCAAAGGCATAAAACACAGGGGATGTTTTTGTGCTCTATACCTTATAAGAAATATTTCTAACAAAAAAGTTTCTGTTTTCACAACTGTATGTCATTGGTGGCTCAGATGCTAAAGCATCTGCCTACAATGCAGGAGACCCGGGTTTAATCCCTGGGTTTAGAAGGTCCCCTGGAGAAGGGGGCATGGCTATCCACTCCAGTATTCTTGCCTGGAGAATCTCATGGACAGAGGCTACAGTTCATGCGGTCGGAAAGAGCAAGTAACACACACACATACACACATACAAAATATACAGCAGCCAATAAGGAAGAAACTGGTTACTAAATACATGCAAAGTGGGAAGAGACAGAACTATGAATTTCCATACGTGAATATAAACAAGTAAGAACTCATAGGGGAAAAAAGGAGGATGTAGGGGGATTCTTCTAAACAAATCACTAATAAAACTGAAAGTACCAGATGCTAATTCTTTGCCTCCTGGACACAAATCTGATGTACCCTTTCCCCATTTTACCTGAAGCTCTCACAATTTTGGAGGTTCACTGGTTTGATTTACATTAAATCATTGCTTAATCATTATATTGTTTCCCAAGTTGGTAATTTTTGAAAAGAATGATAAAATTGAGCAATTTAATTTTAATTAAATTGAGCAATTTTAATTTTTTTTTCAATCTTTCACCACTTCATTTGCTATCAGATTTAGCAACATGTAAAGCTGAACAAGGATGAGGTGGTGGCTGAGGTCAAAGTGGCCTTAATATCAAGCAAAGTTGGCTTAAAGCTCAACATTCAGAAAATGAAGATCATGGCATCCAGTCCCATCACTTCATGGGAAGTAGACGGGGAAACAGTGGAAACAGTGTCAGACTTTATTTTGGGGAGCTCCAAAATCACTGCAGATGGTGACTATAACCATGAAATTAAAAGATGCTCACTCCTTGGAAGAAAAGTTATGACCAACCTAGATAGTATATTCAAAAGCAGAGACATTACTTTGCCAAAAAGGTCCGTCTAGTCAAGGCTATGGTTTTTCCAGTGGTCATGTATGGATGTGAGAGCTGGACTGTGAAGAAGGCTGAGCGCCGAAGAATTGATGCTTTTGAACGGTGGTTTTAAGAAGACTCTTGAGAGTCCCTTGGACTGCAAGGAGATCCAACCAGTCCATTCTGAAGGAGATCAGCCCTGGGATTTCTTTGGAAGGAATGATGCTGAAGCTGAAACTCCAGTACTTTGGCCACCTCACGCAAAGAGTTGACTCATTAGAAAAGACTCTGATGCTGGGAGGGATTGGGGACAGGANAAATAGATGGGGAAACAGTGGAAACAGTGTCACACTTTATTTTGGGGGCTTCAAAATCACTGCAGATGGTGACTATAACCATGAAATTAAAAGATGCTCACTCCTTGGAAGAAAAGTTATGACCAACCTAGATAGTATATTCAAAAGCAGAGACATTACTTTGCCAAAAAGGTCCGTCTAGTCAAGGCTATGGTTTTTCCAGTGGTCATGTATGGATGTGAGAGCTGGACTGTGAAGAAGGCTGAGCGCCGAAGAATTGATGCTTTTGAACGGTGGTTTTAAGAAGACTCTTGAGAGTCCCTTGGACTGCAAGGAGATCCAACCAGTCCATTCTGAAGGAGATCAGCCCTGGGATTTCTTTGGAAGGAATGATGCTGAAGCTGAAACTCCAGTACTTTGGCCACCTCACGCAAAGAGTTGACTCATTAGAAAAGACTCTGATGCTGGGAGGGATTGGGGACAGGAGGAGAAGGGGACGACAGAGGATGAGATGGCTGGATGGCGTCAGTGAATCGATGGGCGTGAGTCTGAGTGAACTCCGGGAGTTGGTGATGGACAGGGAGGCCTGGCGTGCTGCGATTCATGGGGTCCCAAAGAGTCGGACACGACTGAGCGACTGAACTGAACTGATCCCTACTTTGTAAATGCAGCATCTTAGCACCTACATGTGATCATGTCCTAAATTACATTATTTTGATCAGCAAATTGTGGCCAAATGTGATTGAGGATAATGAATCCCCCAGGAAGAACAGTGCTTACTTCATCAGAGGCCAAGTACACACAGAGCAGGGCTACCTCTTCTGCAGTTGCAAATCTTCCTGTTTTCTGTCTCTTTAGGAAATCGCTCAATGCCTGTAAGCAGAAACCATATCGGACATCAGCGATGTGAGCTGAACTAAGAATGCGCCTGCAACACCTTTAGGAGGGCAAAGGCAAGAGAAATCTACAAAGGGACCACTGACTTGATTAAGCACGCATGATTCAGGATTCAGGACAATATCATTACTGATAATATCATGAACTGTAGACCAAACAGGACTATGGTAGCTCCCAAGCTACTCAAACTATTTGTTTTATATTAAAACCTATAGACACTGCGACAGATCAGAAAGTTAGTACTAAAGAAGAGGGCATTTTTATGATTTTTTAAAATGTGGTAAAATGCACATAATATATAATTTACCATCATAACCAATTGTAGTTTACAGTTCAGCAGCGTTAAGTACATTCACATTATTGTGGCACAAATCTCCAGAATTCTTTTCATCTTGCAAAACTGAAACTCTATACCTATAAAACAACCTCTGACCCACTTTCTCCCACCCTCTAGCAACCACCCTTCAGCCTTTCTGTCTCTATGGATTTGTCTACTCTAGGTAAGGAAGCGGCATTTTTTTTTAAACCACAGGATTTAAACATTTAAAACAGTAGCTATACCTCTTCAGGATTTGGTCTGGCTTGTATTCTTTCTTGCAGAGATGGGGTATCAACTGTTCCTAAATAAAAGGAGGGCATTCAGCTTGGTTACTTACTTAGACTGAAAAAGAAATTGGCAATTAAGCTTTAAACTTGCTTTCCATATCATTCAATGATCAGTGAAATTTTTCTTCATGACTCGGAGTGACAATTTCCCCTCTAACTGCCTGCCTTTTTATTTAACAGTCTTATAACTTCTTTAATAATGTTCCTATGATTTTCAAAAACACAAGATACTCTTCTTTGTCATACTACGCAGGGACTCTCGGTGAAGCACCCAGCATCCCCAGGACGTACTTCGGTCTCATCACACTCACATGATACTTTATGGATAACTTAAGTGGGTCTACATTTTCCTCATTATCTTGAAATTCTCATTGGTTTCAAATTCCTATTTTAACCATTGTTTCATATTTCTCATTGAAAAAATATAATGTTAAATCATTTTTATTAAAACAAGAAAAATAAAAATGACTAAAAATGTTTAAATTGTGAGCAGCAATGAAGATCCAGCACAGCTATAAATAAATGAATTAAAAAAAAATTTTTTTTTTTTTAAATCCCAGTGAGTTCACATTCCTTACAGAACAAGTTCCCAGGCATTTTTGTTAATTTCTGTGATCCGCAAACTCTCTTTACAGGGCCTTTCTTCTGCTGACAGTACTCCAGGAAGACCACATGATCCTTCTAAGGTCATAAAAAAATGATCTCACAGTCATAGCCTCAGCTCCATCCTTAGACCATGCTCCTGGGCGTGTCATGGATTGGACGTTTGCTCGGAAACAATTTCTTTCTTTTGAAAATCTTTATGGGGTATAATTGATTTACAATATTGTGTTAGTTTCAGGTGTGCAGCAAAGTGACTCTGTTATACATGTACACACCTCCACTTTTTTAGGCTCTTTTCCCTTATAGGCCATTACAGAGGATTGGGTAGAGTTCTCTGTGCCATACAGTAGATCCTCAGTTATCTATCCTATATAGAGTAGTGTGTGTGTGTCAGTCCCAATCTCTCAGTTTATCTCCCTCCTTCAGAACCAGAATCTCAATTTTATTATCGTTTGCCATTTCTCTGGAGAGGCTGAGAATCTTCAAAACCTAAAATTCCTGGCTTCTTGCTGTTTAACAGCCCTGTCCTTAGCTTGTCTCTCTGCTCTCACATTTTACTGTGAGCAGGCAGAAACTTCCACAGACTGGGTGGCTGCTGCCTTGGCTACAAAGTCTGGCTCATCAGGAACATTTTCCACACTTCACAGTTACTGCAGGCAATAGTGTTGATGACATTTCTTACACCACATAACACAAATCTCTTTGTATCCAATTTCTGATGAGATTTTCCTCACTTCCCTCAACAGCCTCCTTAGAGTCCACAATTCTACCAACAGTGTGCTCAAGACAACCACCTCAAAATTCTTGCTCCCCACTGGGGCAGATGCACACCATATCTTACATGTGACCAGTATTAATGACCAAGGGTTTCCTTTGTGGTTCAGATGGTAAAGAATCTGCCTACAATGCAGGAGACCCGGGGTCGATCCCTGGGTCAGAAAGACCCCTTGGAGAAGGAAATGGCAACCCACTCCAGTATTTCTTGCCTGGAGAATTCCATGGACGGAGGAGCCTGGTGCGGGCTACGGTCCACGGGGTCAAAGAGCTGGACACGACTGAGCAACTAACAGTGAAGGCTGTCCTCTCACTTGATTCCAGCCACCTGACTCCGCCGAGTCCCCGCACAGACTGACGCACCCTGCCACCGTCCACACCAGTCTGGTGTTGAAGTGTTGTCCATCAGTGCTACCCCAGACTCTCATTCCTTGTCACATTTTCTTCTGTGACTGGCTCAGTGAGTCAAAGCTAGTTCCCTGTCCCAGACAGTGTGAGGATATATTTTCCAGTCTCCCCAAAAGTCCAGCTTTGAAACAACCACATTTTCCAAATCATTAGACATTTTATTCCGCTGGGTAAATGGCACCAAGAATAGCCAACAATATCACCAGTGTGTATGCTAAAACATAGCAAAACTGTGTCTCTCCTGTCAGATCCTCTTCTTTCTTTTCTTAAAACAACATTTGTTTATTTATTTGTTTTAGTTGTGGCACACAGCATCTTTAGTTCCCTGACCAGGGATCAAACCTGGGCCCCCTGCAATGGGCATGCAGTCTTAGCCATTGGACTGCTGGGGGAGTCCTGATTCTCCTCTTGGTTAGTGTTACTTGAGTTTACCTTTCTGGTCCAAGAAAAATTAAACAGAACACTTCAATCATGGAAATTCTGCAGCTCGAAGGTTATTTGGTAGCTTCACCCCTTTTATCTAATAACTCAGTGGTTTTCAGCCAAGGGGAGACCATGAAAGATGAGATCAGAATCCCCTATGTTGCTTTCCAAACCATACACAGTGGTCCCCATCAACTCCTTCCCTGAATTCTTCATGCCCCTCGGGTTTGGAAAGGTCCCACGAATAACTGTGAAATATTTCTCCTCCCCACCCCTCAACAGCAGTTGTGAACTACGAAGAGAAACTTTGATTCTGGACATGCAAGACTGAATTTGGTTTCAGAGAGGAAGCTGGTAATTCCTCTTCAGCACCCTGAACTGGCAGACCTCATTTTCCTGCACTTTGCTTGACTGCACTTCACAAGTACTGCATTTCTTACAAATTGAAGGTCTTTGCAATGCTTCTTTGAGCAGTCTACTGGCAGCATTTTCCCAATAACATCTGCTCACTTCATGTCTCTGTGTCACATTTGGTAATTCTTGCAATATTTGAAACGTTTTCACTATTACTGAATTCTTTTTTTTTAATTAATCAATTTTTTAATTGAAAGATAACTGCTTTACAGAATTGTGTTTGTTTCTACCAAATACCAACGTGAATCAGCCATAGGTATACATATGTTGCCTCCCTCTTCTATGGGAGGGAACCGCCGCCATCTGTGATCAGTGATCTATGCTGTTACTGTTGCAGGAGGATAATGACTCACTGAACACTCAGATGATGGTTAGCATTTTTTAGCAATAAAATGTTTTTGAATTAAGATATACACATTGTTTTTTTAAGCACACTGCTATTGCACGCTTAATAGACTGCTGTATAGTATAAACATCAATGTCCTTTCCTCTAATAATAATTTCTCCTTTTCTCCTTTCCTTTACATGAGGGGCCAGCATGCTTTTTAGTCAACAGTGAGACAGAAAGTATTTTTAGCTTCGAGAACCATTTGGTCTAATTTCTCAACTTTGACTTCAGCATGAGAGCAGATGTAACCAGTATAGAAGCAAACTGGGTGGGATGTGTTCCAATAAAACTATGTTTACAAAACAGGTAGTGAGTCAGCTCTGGCCTGCAGACCAGGTTTGCCGACCCTCTCTGTATAGCGTAAAGGAAGGTGTTAGTCATTCCTTTTTGTTTATGGGCCACCCCAGGTGACTGACTTGACTCAGTGGCTCCCTGTGTCCGAAGGCTCCTTTTCCTTCCTGCTGTGCTGGGAGTACAGTCTACTTTTCACCTTTTCTCTGACAAGATCATCCTGGCCTGCTTCCAAAACACCAAGCCCAGGCCAGTTATGACTCTTAATCACAGGGTTTAGAATGGCCCCCATCCACACAAGTAGCATTTAAATACTTTGCATTTGTTAAATCAAAATGGCATCATTTGTGCTAAAGCCCATGATATCAAACCTGTAGTTAATGCCTAACCTAACTGCAGTTTCAGTCTTTACCAGAAATAGAATCTTAACCAGTCTGGAATTTTCTGGTCGGCACCCAGTGAGGTATTGGCCTCGTGGGCCCTCTATCCCCCCAGAGGAAGAAGAGGCAATCTGTATGAAAAAATTAATGCCACCCCCTCCTCCCTAGACTAGAATAGGGCTTCCCAGGTGGCGTAATGGTAAAGAACCTGCCTGCCAATTGCAGGAGATGTAAGAGACGTGGGTTCAATTCCTGGGCTGGAAAGATCCCCTGGAGGAGGCAATGGCAACCTACTCCGATGCTCTTGCCTGGAAAATCCCATGGGCTGAGGAGCCTAGCAGGCTTACAGTCCTTAGGGTCTCAAAGAGTTGGACACGACTGAAGCAACTTAACACACACACGGCCTAGAAAATCCTTTTCTTTTCTTTTGCCAATGACTTCCTTGCCCCATCCTCCTTTCTATAAAAACTTTCCATTTGTATAGAACTCCTTGGAGCATCCATCTAGTTGCTAATCGGGGTGCCACCTGATTTATGAATCAGTGAATACAGCCAATTAGATTTTCAAATTTACTTGGTTGAATTTTGCTTTTTAACACATCTGCAGGTTGTTCCTAATGACTTAGGACCTTACTCCCAACTTACTGTTGGACTATTATCTTAATAGCCCTAGATCCTTTTTTTTTCCCTCTTTTTAAAAATTTTATTATTTTATCCTGGAGTCTAGTTGCTTTACACTGCTGTGTCTGTTTCTGCTGTACTGCAAGGTGAATCAGCTGTATGCATACATAGATCCCCTCTTTTTTGTATTTTCTTCCCATCAGGTCACCATAGAGCAGTGAGTTGAGTTCCCTGTGCTACACGCTAGGTTCTGTTTTGTACATGGTAGTATTATATGTCAATCCCAGTCTCCCAGCTTGGCCCATTCTGCTTTCCTCCCCTTGGCATCCATACGTCTGTTCCCTGCATCTGTGTCTCTGTTAGCCTAGGCTCCTTTTTTTTTTGAGCTTTGCCCAGTGACAACACAACATGTGATAAACTAGCCTACATAGACGCCTTTCAGAGTGGCAGCCAGGAGGTCAGAGAGGTCAAGTTCACGGTCCCACAGTGCCCAGCTCACCTGGACACACACAGTTGCACCGGATACCCTGCTGGATGAAGTCTGCAGCCACGGACTTGGTGAGGCCGATCACTGCCGCCTTGGTTGTGCTGTACACACACCTGTTCACAACGCCTGAGAAGGAAAGCACGTGTTAGTCACTCAGGCGTGTCCGACTCTCTGAGACCCCATGGACTGTAGCCCGCCAGGCTCCTCTGTCCATGGGAGTCTCCAGGCAAGAATACTGGCGTGGGCTGCCGTTTCCTTCTCCAGGGGACCTTCTCGCCCAGGGATGGAAACTGGGTCTCCTGCATTGCAGGCAGATGCTTTACCACTGAGCCACCAGGGCATGTCATACCTGAGAAGGAGGGAGGGAGAAATAAAAAGCACAGTCTCCTTTAGGGAGCAGAAGACCACTGTCCTGCTTCCTCACACTCCACCTTTTTAAAAAATTGATATCAGTTCTTCTCCATTCATAGGGCTAGTTTCTGAATCTGGGGACATAGTATCATTGTTGGCACAATTCAGGTGAGACTTCTGTGTTGAGATGCTACATTTAAGTGAGAGCTGTAGCCTTAGCTTTTCATCATTAGTTGATAGAACCCTTAGGTGGATTCCAAATTAAAAAAAAACAAAAACAACTAGGATAAATCAAAGTGAAACAAAACACAATTCAGTCAAACCTATTTCTTTGTACTCCTCTCCCAGGAGGGCTTACTGTGTGTCCTTGCTGAAAGAAGGACTGTTATCTCAGTAGTAGCTGCTTCATTCTAAACTCGAAAATCCACCTGTACCATCATGCATCACCTCCACGTCTGCATCGCAGATGTGGATGCAGCCTGACCCCTCACTCAGGGCTGGACCACACGTCTTTGTGCAGCCCTCCCCAGTCCACAGGCAGAGGTCCGTCTCTGGTACCACGAGGGCACTCTGTGCAGAGGTCCGTCTCTGGTACCACGAGGGCACTCTGTGCAGAGCTCCGTCTCTGGTACCACGAGGGCACTCTGTGCAGAGCTCCGTCTCTGGTACCACGAGGGCACTCTGTGCAGAGCTCCGTCTCTGGTACCACGAGGGCACTCTGTGCAGAGCTCCGTTGTAATCCTGTCATGCTGCAGAAGACGTGTGCTTTCCCATCTCTCTCCCCCTTTGGGGCTATGGATTCTCTGAGGTCAGGGGCATTTAGTGGATGTTCAGTACATCTTTTTTGATTAATTAAATGGATAAATGTTTCCTTCCCCCATTTTGATCTTCATTTCTATATCCATTTAGAGGGAAAAAAGGGAGGGCAAAGCAAGCAAACTTTAGTTCCATGATTGGTTCACATGTAAGGCAAAAGGCTTGGTGCTTAATTCCAGTTTTAAAAAAAGCAGTTTTGAACTCATGTGTGGGTTACATGATCTCTGCTATGCTTGTTCCCCAAACCCTTAAGCTCCTGAAGATGTGTCAGTCCATGGGAAATGATCCCCAGAGGAAGACACGCCTACCTTTGATGCTGGAAGCCACAGAGGACATGTTGATAATGTTGCCAGATTTCTGAGCCAGCATCTGCCGAAACAAAACAAAGACAACCCCCCCCGAAACATGCTATTCTGTAGGTTAAAAATTCTACCTCTTTAAATGATGTACATTTGGTGCTTTCCTGGTGGCTCAGTGGTAAAGAATCCACCTGCCAAAGAAGAGAAGTGGATTCGATCTGATATGGGAAGAGGCCACATGCAATGGAGCAACTAAACCCACGCACAGCAACTCCTCAGCCTGTGCTCCAGAGCCCGGGAGCTGCAACTACTGAAGCCCACGTGAGCTGGAGCCTACCGTGTCCTGCAAAAGAGAAGCCCCTTCAGTGAGAAGCCTGTGTGCAGTGACTAGAGTGGGCCCTGCTCTCAGAAACTAGAGAAACACCCACGCAGCAACAAAGAGTCAGCACAGCCAAAAATAAGAAGTAAACTAAAAGCTGTGGTGGCGGTGGTGTAGGCACTAAGTTGCGTCCGACTCTTTGCGACCCCATGGACTGTAGCCCTCCAGGCTCCTCTGTCCATGGGATTCTCCAGGCAAGAATACTGGAGTGGGCTGCCATTTCCTTCTCCAGGGGATCTTCCCAACCCAGGGACTGAAGCCAGGTCTCCTACATTGCAGGCAGATTCTTTACCAACTGAGCTACGAAGGAAGCCCAAACTAAAAGATGTATATTTACTTATAGTTTGCAGAGATACCTTATTAACTGTTAACATTAAGCACCATGCAGCAGCCTTAATGGTCTCACCCAGTCACTCCCAGCAACTGACGGCCTGTGTGCACGTCGGCAGGAGCTTGACTCAAGGGGTTACTGCCTTCCTGGGGCACAGGAGCATCGGCAAGACCAAGAAGGGACCCTGAGCTAAATGAAAGGCTGATGAATGTTAATGTTGTTGCGTGTTCCCGATGGAAAACTCTTACCATGTATCACATTCTTGTAGACTACCTACTGTGGTCAGGTACAGAGTCACGACCAGCAACTCAAAGATGACTCAGTCCCAGCCTGCCTGTAGAACTACCAGTCTGACCCAAGTGGCCGATACAACCTGCAGCAGGAATGTTATCTCAGCAGTAGCTCCTTCATTCTAAACTCAAGAATCCATCTGTACCATCGCGCATCATCTCCACGTCTGCAGAGTCCGACACAGAGAAGGAGTGGGATGTGGAGAGAAGGAGGCAGCCCAGGTTGAGGGGCACGCAGAGGATGGCTGATGTTCTGAAAGCCAGAATATTAGTTAGAAAAAGAAAAGAAAAGGGTATTTTGAGGACAGAAACCACCTGTATAAAAACTCTATCTCAGAAGCGGGAGGAAGGGACGAGTGTACCTGGAACACATAATTTGGGAGGAAGGAGGCTGCAGAGGCCAAAGGGGCTCAGTTTAGGAATTTGGGTTTAAACCAGAAGGCACTGTGGTGGAGACAATGAGGGGTTTAATGCAGAGGGGAGTGGCGTGCTCAGATTTGCAGGTTAGAAAAATTACCCTGGCATCATGTACAGGGGATCACTGGAAGATGATGCAGGGATTTAGGAAAGGAGGGGCCTCAGCGATAAAGAATCTGCCTGCCAGTGTAGGAGACACAGATTCAAACCCTAGGTCAGGAAGATGCCCTGGAGTCGGAAATGGCAGCTCACTCCAGTATTCTTGCCTGGGAAATCCTATGGACAGACGAGCCTGGCAGGCTGCAGTCCATGGGGTCACAGAGTCGGACACGGCTCAAAGGTAGAGACCAGAGATGTCTGTGGGCAACAGACGTGGAGACAGTCGAGGGCCCTACCCCTCACCCCATCTAAGGCAGTGTTACCCAACGATACCTCCATCAGAATTCCCCATGGAAAGCTGGAAGGTCTTAAAAGGAGGGTATGTGACTGTTTTGTCTTCCTAGGCAGGGTACCCAGCAGCCAGTCAGTCTACTTAATAAATCCAAACTCTGTGAGGTGCTAGGTCAAAGTGCAGATGGCTGAGCTCTGGCCCAGACCTAAAAGGGTACATCAGTGAAAAAAGCTGCCATGAATTAAAAATGTTTTCAGAGGAACTTATACTTAACTAAAAGACATATGTGTGTTTTCAAGAGATACACACGTGTGCAAGGGCATGGGTTGAAAGTGTCAGTCGCTCAGTCGTGTCCGACTTTGCGACCCCATAGACTGTGGTCCGCCAGGCTCCTCTGTCCATGGGATTTCCAGGCAAGAATTCTGGAGTGGGTTGCTATTGCCTTCTCCAGGCCTGACTTAGGGATCGAACCCGGGTCTCCTGCACTGCAGGCAGATTCACATGGGTACCCACCCATGAATGTTTGAGGGAGAAGAAGTGAGAGTTGGAGAGAATGCCTGTCTAATGGGTGTTGCAGCAAAAACAGCAATGAAGATTTTCCTCTGCTGAGAACAAGGAAAGGAAAAGAAATAGCGACCAGACTGGAGAAGAAACGTAAACGGGCCTGAAAGAGTTAATCACTCTCAGCTTAACCTCAACGGTTCCTAGTCTGTATCTTACAGAACTAACCAGACACTATGTAAATTACAACCTGCACCTTCTGCCCCTAAACTCTATGTAAATTACATCGTGGACCAGGTGCTTACCTTCCCCCTTCTTCTGCAGACTACCCCTTGTAGCTTTTTGCATTTCAAAAGAGGGCCACAGGGTGATAAACCACAGACAAACGGACCTGATTACTGGACTGCCAGGCCCAATTATGGGCTACCTGATGCCAGCTCTGACTGTTTTGAAACCAGAAAAAGAAGGCGACACTCTCACTACTTCGCTCCTAATCACACACCCCCAACTGTGAGCCCAATCTATGTGAGCCCCTCAGATTCCACATATGGGGGGCACAGTTCTTGAGGCGGTGGCCTGCTGTGTTCTCCTCTTGGCCCACTGGGGATTAAAGCCATTTTCCTACTTTCTCCAAGCTCTGTCTCTGTACTTACTTATTACGCATCAGTGAGCAGAGAAAGTCGAGATTTTGGTGGTAATATGGGCACTAACTTATTGAAATCAGAGGGTATGGGGCTGGCTATAGGGAACAAGGAGGAGATGGTGAAGAGTCAGAATAAGTGCTGGGGGAGACGGAGGACACAGGACGGAAAGCCAGGACATGCTCTGTTACGAAAGGCAAGCACACACAGAGTTTCTAGGGGGAACCTAGAAACTAGAACCTAGAACCTAGGTTCTAATAAAAGAACCACTTCCGCTGGGGCAAGTTTCTCCAGCGGCTTCCAGAGAGGTGAGGAATGGAAAAGCCAATGGTTCAATGACCCAGAGACGAGTTTGCCAAGATTCTCTGTTTCCTTCTGGCAGTCTTACTTTCTGTTTTGATACTTAGCTACTAAGTGTACTTAAGAGCAGAAAGTCTAAAATAAACATGAGGTCTTATGTTGGATGGACTAAAGGGATACAAGGAGAGGCTGAGGTGACCCAATGAGGTCAAGGTGGCAGAAGGATAAAATGTTTAACCCAACTTGTGTGTCTATATAATAAAAATGAGTCCTTGTAATAAAAGACCAGGAAAATTAGCAAAGTATAATGGGGAAACAGTGTAAACAGTGTCAGACTTTATTTTTTTGGGCTTCAAAATCACTGCAGATGGTGACTGCAGCCATGAAATCAAAAGATGCTTACTCCTTGGAAGGAAAGTTATGACCAACCTAGACAGCATATTCAAAAGCAGAGACATTACTTTGCCAACTAAGGTCTGTCTAGTCAAGGCTTTGGTTTTTCCAGCAGTCATGTATGGATGTGAGAGCTGGACTGTGAAGAAAGCTGAGCACCGAAGAATTGATGCTTTTGAACTGTGGTATTGGAGAAGACTCTTGAGAGTCCTTTGGACTGCAAGGAGGTCCAACCAGTCCATTCTGAAGGAGATCAGTCCTGGGTGTTCTTTGGAAGGAATGATACTAAAGCTGAAGCTCCAGTACTTTGGCCACCTCATGCGAAGAGTTGACTCATTGGAAAAGACTCTGATGCTGGGAGGGATTGGGGGCAGGAGGAGAAGGGGATGACAGAGGATGAGATGGCTGGATGGCATCACCAACTCGATGAACGTGAGTTTGAGTGAACTCCAGGAGTTGGCTATGGACAGGGAGGCCTGGCGTGCTGCAATTCATGGGGTCGCAAAGAGTCAGACACGACTGAATGACTGAACTGAACTGAACTGAACAGTGCTGAAAACTAAGCCTTAAAATTATTTTCTTATCCATTTTAGCAAATAACATAACCTGCTTTAATTAATTTTCCCAGTTTCATCGAGGTATAATTGAATATGTACAATCCATTTTTAATATACGTGGAATACATGTGCTGTGCCTGCTCAGTCACTTAATTATGTCTGTGTCTTTGTGACCCCATGGACTGTAGCCCACCAGGCTCCTCTGTCCGTGGAATTCTCCCAGCAAGAATACTCGAGTGGGTGGCCAGTCCCTTTTCTAGGGGATCTTCCCAACTCAGGGATCGAACCTGCGTCCCCTCTGTCTATTGCATTGACAGGTGGATTCTTTACACTGAGCCACCCGGGAAGCCCATGGAATATATGTAGCCCAGCTGGCGCTTCCCAGGTGGCTCAGTGGTAAAGAATCCACCTGCCAGTGCAGGAGACAGACACAAGAGACGTGGGTTCAATCTCTGGGTCAGGAAAATCTCCGGGAAAATGGAATGGCAACCCACTCCAGTATTCATGCCTGGAGAATTCCACGGACAGTGGAGCCCGGTGGGCTACAGTCCATGGGGTCACAGAGACGCACACACACACACAATTTAATTTATAAAGATGGACTATTGAATAAGTTCGGTCTCCGATCTTCTGAAATGCAATAAACTCCCCAGGCAGTACTTTGGAATACCGTCACCTGGGACATGTTACTGCTGCCCTCTAACCCTTGGACTATGCGTTTAGCCCAGGTCTGCCGCGTGATTCTAGAACCCGCAGTCCTTGCCTTCCTCCCAAGCTGCCTTCTCACCACCAGCTCAGCACCTGCGGTCTTGCTGTGAACGCTCCTCTCTGGCAGGTGCTACAGTACAATGAAGTGCCTGGACACGGTTGTGCTGTCAAGCATTGACTTCTCAGAGACTCAGGCAGGTGCTACAAAGATCTCTAAAGATCCCCTCTAGCTCTGTCTAGTTAGCCCTACCGTGAGCTCTTCTGCCCTCACTGACCGGAGCTCAGCTCCTAAATTTGGCAGACCTTGGCATGTCTTCAGGGATTCCACGCCTGACCTCGACCTGGACTGACAACCGAGATTCATTTCTTCATCCAGCAAATGTCTTGCTCAGCACCTCAATGTGTGAGGGACTCGTCTAAGATTCAGCAAAGGAGGAAGACCCCCAAATGTCCAAGACGCTCCCGGATCCTGGCTGTAATGGATCTCCTCTTCTGATGGGCCTTGGATTCTGCACTGACCTCCTTTTACAGCATTTTTAATTTGCTCTCTGCTTTTTCCGTGCTCTTTTGGTCTTGGAATGGTTTTCTGTGCGCCTATTAAGGAGCCCTGGAGTTCACGGGGTCGCGAAGAGTCAGATACGACTGAACAACAACAATAACAATTCATGAACAAAAATTTCCAGTATTCTTCCTGTGTTTTGACCACCTGACCTTACACATCTGCTAGACTCCAAACTCTGGCTTCCTCTGGAAAGTCCTAAGCCGGTACATGTGCCTCATAGTTGAGGAACATAATTAGGGCTGGAAAGGATTGTGGAATCTGTCACCCTCAGTTTAAATAGAAGAAACAGATGCTGAGAGAGTATCATCTCCCAGGTCCCGTGGCGACTTAGGGGCAGAGCGCAGGCCTGCGTAAGGTCTCCCGACACCTGATTCCAAAATCCCGGGTCAGGCCCGTTAGGGTCACGTGAACAAGTGACTTCTGATTTCTCCTCCCAGTCATTAGTATCTCTTGGGATTTTCTACACATGACTGTCACTGGCTCACATGGATTATTGTTAAGTTGCTTTACCTCATAGGCAAACTCACTAATTTGGAAGTTAGCATCTGATCTTTTAAAAGTTAACATTTCACAAGTCTGAATTTTGGCTCCCACTGCACCTTACACCGACACCCTTCCCAGTGACTGTCAGACATTCGGCGCACAGACGTGTTGCCTACACATGCTACAGTCTTACCCATCCGACCTGAGCTTCCTCTTTTACCAGAGCCTCTGCTTTTCCTCTGACCTTGTGTTAAGGATCAGTCTTCAAGAAATACACTCCAGTTCAGATTCTCATGAACTCCAAGCAGGCAAAAAAAAAAAAAAAAAAAAAGCAATCCTGGGAATTCCCCAGTGGTCCAGCGATTAAGACTACATATCCACTGCTGGGGATGCAGGTGTGATCCCTGGTAAAGGGCATGCTGCGATTCGTGGGGTTGCAGAGTCGGACACAACTGAGCGACTGAACTGAACTGAACTAAAAGGGAACTAAGATCCTGCATGCCATGTAGTTTGGCCAAAAAGAAAAAATAAAAGGAGAAAGTCTTAAAAATGTATATATTTTAAAAATTTGCTAGTTCAACACTCCATGTGTATGTTAGTTGCTCAGTTGTGTCCGACTCTTTGTGACCCCATGGACTATAGCCCACCAGGCCCCTCTGTCCATGGGATTCTCCAGGCAAGACTACTGGAGTGGGTTACCATTTCCTACTCCAGGGGATCTTCCCGACCCAGGGATCGAACACAGGTCTCCTGCATTGCAGGTAGATTCTTTACCATCTGAGCCACCAGGGCCAATCCAAAGACTCCTGCTAGAGGCTAAAGAAGTAGGTTTAAAAAGTTCCTTCATTACTAAGTCAATTTCTCCAATTTTCCTTTTAGCTTTCTTCTTCTGTATCTTTCTTGACTCTAGGCTTAATGTCCACAGCAAAGTATCAGCAACTGTGTTGCCATCAGAAAACTCATCTCCCACCCTGGACTGGGGCAGCATTCAGTGTGGCAGTCACCGAACCCAGCTGGGATGGAAGAGAGGGGCAGCTCTCCTGCATTTCAGCTCAGTTCAGGTCAGGTCAGCTGCTCAGTCGTGTCCGACTCTTTGCGACCCCATGAATTGCAGCACGCCAGGCCTCCCTGTCTATCACCAACTCTGGAGTTCACCCAAACTCATATCCATCGAGTTGGTGATGCCATCCAGCCATCTCATCCTCTGTCGTCCCCTTCTCCTCCTGCCCCCAATCCCTCCCAGCATCAGGGTCTTTTCCAATGAGTCAACTCTTCGCATGAGGTGGCCAAAGTATTGGAGCTTCAGCTTTAGCATCATTCCTTCCAAAGAACACCCAGGACTGATCTCCTTTAGAATGAACTGGTTGGACCTCCTTGCAGTCCAAGGGATTCTCAAGAGTCTCCTAGAGGTTGCTCAAACTCATGTCCATTGAATCACTGATGCCATCCAACCATCTCATCATCTCATCCCCTTCTCCTCCTGCCTTCTATCTTTCCCAGCATCAGGGTCTTTCCCAATGAGTCAGTTCTTTGCATCAGGTGACCAAAATATTGGAGCTTCAGCTTCAGCATCAGTCTTCCCAAAGAATATTCAGGACTGATCTCCTTTAGGATGGACTGGTTGGATCTCCTTGCAGTCCAAGGGATTCTCAAGAATCTTCTCCAACACCACAGTTCAAAAGCATCAATTCTTTGGCGCTCAGCGATCTTCACAGTCCAACTCTCACATCCATACATGACCACTGGAAAAACCATAGCCTTGACTAGATGGACCTTAGTTGGCAAAGTAATGTCTCTGGTTTTCAATATGCTATCTAGGTTGGTCATAACTTTCCTTCCAAGGAGTAAGCGTCTTTTAATTTCATGGTTGCAGTCACCATCTGCAGTGATTTTGGACCCCAAATAATAAAGTCTGACACTATTTCCACTGTTCCCCATCTATTTCCCATGAAGTGATGGGACCAGATGCCATGATCTTTGTTTTCTGAATGTTGAGCTTTAAGCCAACTTTTTCACTCTCCTCTTTCACTTTCATCAAGAGGCTTTTTAGTTCCTCTTCACTTTCTGCCATAAGGGTGGTGTCATCTGNGTTCCCCATCTATTTCCCATGAAGTGATGGGACCAGATGCCATGATCTTTGTTTTCTGAATGTTGAGCTTTAAGCCAACTTTTTCACTCTCCTCTTTCCCTTTCATCAAGAGGCTTTTTAGCTCCTCTTCACTTTCTGCCATAAGGGTGGTATCATCTGTATATCTGAGGTTATTGATATTTCTCCTGGCAATCTTAATTCCAGGTTGTGCTTCTTCCAGCCCAGCGTTTCTGCATTTCACTAGGGTTCAATTTAAACCCTGAACTGAGCCAGTTGTGTGCAAAGTCCACCTTGTTCATTGTCTGAGCCTGTGCTGTGTGCTACTGCTGGCTCATAAGCTCACCTGAAGTCAGTGTTTTCCATATTTCTGTTCCCCTCCCCCAGAGCACCTAGTGTGGTGCTCTCAGTTGAAAAGCACTTAATGCTTGTTTGTAAAATATATTTAAAACAGTGATGAGTTGTGTGAAGGCTGGTGAATGCAAGGGCAGCAGACTCAGGAGGAATATTCTCTCTTTAGCACATGCTGTCTCTCACCTTGCTGGTACCTCTGTGGCTCAGCTAAAAGCAGGAGTGCAAGGCGAGCACTCAGGGTACAGGAAAGCAATGAGAGTGTGCCCAGACACTGATGCTCAAGAAGGGGCCCAGGACTTACCTGGTGGCCCAGCGGTTAAGACTCTGCCTGCCAACGCAGGGGACAAGCAAGGACTAACCCCTGGTCTGAGACGATCCTACATGCCGCAAAGCAACTAAGCCTGTGTGTAACGGCTGCTAAGCCGGCGAGCCGCAATTACTGAAGCCTGCACACCTAGAACCTGTACTCCGAAACGACAGACGCCCCCACAACGAGAAGCCCCTGCACCACAGCTAGAGAGTAGCCCCAGCTCGCTGCAACTAGAGAAAGCCGTGCACAGTACAAAGAGTCACTCCAGCCATAAAGAAAGAAAGGAAAGAAAGAAGGGGCCCAGCTTCTGGGGTTCAAATCCTGGCTCTAACCACTCCCTAGTTACATGGCTAGTTATTTGACTAGTCACATGACCTCGGGCAAGTTATCTGACCCCCCAGCCTCATCCCTCTGCACACTGGACGTTGATAGAGCAGTACCTGCCTCATCAGGCTGCTTTGGGCCCACAAGCCCCCTTGCTGTCCCAATCCCAGATAGCTGAGCAGCCAGCATCCTCACTTCCCTGGGACCTCTATGAAAGTTACATTCTCAGTGAGGTCCTCCTGGACCACTCTGATAACCTAGCATCTTTTTAATTCATAGTACTCACAACCTTCCCACATGTTATACGTTTATTGGATGACATATCGTCCCATCGCACCTCTCAAACACAGGACTTTCATTATAGCAAGGACTTTGTTTAGCTCTCTGATGCTTTCTTCATCTGAAATGCAGCTTGGCACATAGCCCTGGAGCGAATGAAGTGGAAAGTTAAACGAGTTCATTTCTATTAAGTGTCCTGATACACATGTTCAATTCAGGTTAGTCAGTCTGTAAGCTGTTATCAGACTGGGGATCCTCTCTGGATGTCCAGAGTGGAGACCCACTTACTCCCTGGTGCTTATGCTAGCGATGCTGGTCACCTCACCTTAGGAAGAAAAGCCTTGATCATCAGGTACATGCTGCGGACGTTGAGGTTCATCGAGAAGTCCCAGTCTGTCTCCTCACAGTCCAGGATGGTTCCGTGATGGACGAAACTGGAAGAGTGATTAAGCAATGGGGAAAATGATCATCCTAAGAAACTTCTATTGAATTTCCTTATCCTTTTCACTGTTCTTTATTGGCTTAGACCATTGTCCCTTCCATTACCAAGACTATTAACAAGTCAAATCTAGTATCACTTAGTACATTAGGTGGAGTATTCTAACAACATAAGCTAAAAAAGTTTAAGACCGAAAGCTTCTTTTAAAAGAAAGCAGGAGTTTGGAAACTAAGAAACATAAGAAAGCTTATACCAACTGCACAGGAAAGTCACTGTCATTAAAAATAAACATGGACTTCTTGGAGGTCCAGTGGTTAAGAATTCAGGCTCCAGTGCAGGCAGCGTGGGTCCCATCCCTGGGCAGGGAGCTAAGATCCCACATGCTGAAGACAACTAAGCCCGCTTGCCTCAAGTAGAGAGTCCGTGGGCCTCAATGAAAGATTCCTGCATGCTGCAACTAAGACCTGATGCAGCAAAAATAAATAAATATTAAAAAAAAAAAAAAACCCAACCTAACCCCAAAGAACACGCTGCATAACGATCATTTCAAGAGCAAGAGCGCCCTCTGGTGGCACAAATTTAACATTCTCAAGGGAAATCAAAACTCCAAGGAAAATTTCCCAGGCAAGAATACTGGAGTCGGTTGCCACTCCCTTCTCCAGGGGATCGTCCCGACCCAAGGATCAAACCTGGGGTCTCCTGTATTTCAGGCAGATTCTCTACCATCTGAGCTATCGGGGAAACCCATTGAAAAAAAAAATAGAATGCTTAACTACTCTTTCAGGAGCGCCCTCTGGTGGCATAAATTTAACATTCTCAAGGAGAAATCTAAACTCAAGGAAACAAGTCTCAACATCTCAGGGTAGCAAAGTAGTACCCCTACTGTACAATTCTAACATACTGAGTAAACATTGCAGAACAAAGCAAACCTTTAATATAGACTTCACTCTTTTGAAGTCATATTTCCTCAAGGAAGCTTTCTAAACACTTGAGTCCTACTTGATTTCACTGTCCCCTGGACCAATTAATTATGTAATTAGTTATAAAAGATTGTTGGTTCTGATTCCTATGCACCACTGTATTTCCAGTTCAACTGAATGACAGCAAGAATCACACACTCTATTTCTGTATCCCTTAGGTTGCTGAAAACTTAACAGATGCTCAAAAACTAATTTAGCTAGTTGTTTTTTCCATGGTTCTGCGTATAGCCTCATATGAGGGATGAGCAGGTTATGTATAAACCAGATCATCACAAATTGTTGCTATAATTTAATTTACATACATTTAACATATGATAAACTATGAATGCAGAGATTTTTTTTTTTCCACTCTGAATCATGATTAGGTAGAACCGCAAAACATTAGAACGTTCTAGGATTCTTCTACCAACGCAGGAGTATAAATGTAACACTACCTAAGAAAAGTGGGACATCTGGAAGGCACCTACTGAGATGCTATTTACTCACATCTACTGATATGCCTGAGAAGGGAGAGTGGGTTCCAGCAGTGGCTGTATCTACATGTGGCTGCTCCAGTTCTAGCTTTGCGTGTGTGGTTCAGGAAGCTTGGTACCACCCCATGATGTTCAATTAAATCATTCTCTTTGTGTTGTGTATAAAGATACAACGTGAATCTTCTTTTGCTGGGATGGACTGTCCCAATAAGAAACACTGAGCTTGGGAAGTGTAAAGAACTTGCTAGAGTGTGCCAAAAAATTGGGGACATTTCAATAACCTGAGTACTCGGCTTCTGGTAAATGTACTCTGACAGAGGGTCATTTTAAAGACACTCTACTGGAAAAGTTTTTTGTATTATTTTAGCAGTCCTAGTGGAGCATCAGTGACAAGTCCATTGGCATGAGCCTGGTACCAGCCCTGAAAAGAGCAATAGCTTCGTGTTAGTAGTGGTGCCTTGAGTGACCCTAACTGCCTGTAGACCCCAAGCCTATGTCAATGTCTATGGCTGTTTTACTTGCTGACTTTAATTGTAATAAAAATTCTGCCCAAAATTTTAGCCATATTCCCCAAGGAATATATTATGCTTCACAATGAATAACTTTGCTTTATCAAAATTCTTTGTGTGAAAGTTGCAGAAAGCTTTCTGTAAGAAGACTGGAAGTGAAAAGTTGTGAATTACCCAGCAACATTAAAGAGAACATCAAGTCTCTCAATGTCATTGGCAAACTGGTCAATTTGCTTCTTCTTTGTGACATCAAGGACCCGAGTGTGAATACCTGAAATATAAAACAAAGGGTGCTATTTGCCTGTATCCATAAAGGATGCTTAGCCTTGAAGATTCAGCTGTTTCCAAGTATGAAGATGGTAATATCTGTAGGGTAGGCTTTGTAGGATTGCTGCCCATTCGTAGGGTCTTCATAATCTTAAGACTATCAGTAAAAATCTTGAAGTCTCCCCATTTGACCTCCCAATGACACTTCTCTTTCTTCTTCCCCTTCTCTCTAGTCTCTAAATTGAATGATAAAGGCCTTTTCTGAGTAAAGACCTCATAGTGACATGGGGATGATTGATAGCAGATGCTTCTCAGTAAGCCAGCAGTAATCGTTGCGAGCCAGCTCATTTCAGCCCATTCTTTCCCCCAGAGGTCAAGTCCCTGCTACAGTGATGCTGGATTCTATCTGTGTGAAGAGTATGGATAAGGTATTGTTTTTACTAGTGTATTAACTTTATGTTAATCCTATTATTTTTCAGAAATAACTCTGCTGGCCAAAGGTATCATTGCTTATTTCTGGACCAAATTACAAGAAGAAATGAGAGGCCAGATAAAGGGATGAAACACTTGAAAACTGGCCACAAGAGATTTGGCATGGGGGTGTGAGAGATACACACTGCACTAACTACTCAAAAACCCCTGAACATTCTCGAATGGAACCAGCAGTCATTATTTTTATGTTTTTTTTTTTTCTTTTTAAATAATACATGGTTCATTATTCTCTTTTGGTTACAGAAAGAAAAGTTTACAAACAGAGAGGGAAGACTGAAACCGAGGTTCAGAAAGGCCTCCTTTCTGCAGGGCTTTTCTATTCCAACAGCTTGATTTGTTGGAATTACCATTCAAGGTAGTCTTGTGCACTTAACTAGGTCAGTGAACTGATCTGTGTTGATCATGGAACCTGTTCTATTTAACTTCTAAATAAGTGCTCTGTTCTGATTTATTTCAGAGTCACTTGAAGCTCTGTGATGTTGGAGTTAGGTTCAGTGTGGTGTATGTAGTAAGTGGTAGAAAGAAACTCTTGGTCGCACACGACTGAGTGACTCTCTACAACCCTGTAGACTGTGGCCCACCAGGGTCCTCTGTCCACGGGATTCTGCAGGCAAGAATACTGGAGTGGGTTGCCATTTCCTTCTCCAGGGAATCTCCTTGACCCAGGGATAGAACTTGGGTCTCTTGCATTGCAGGCGAATTCTTTACCATCTGAGCCACCAGGGAAGCCCATAGTATAAGGGGTAATAAACACCTAAATAATCTCTTGGAGCCTCTGGTCATGATATGTAATGTTAGGGCTGAGCTGTTTCCAGTATAGTAGCCACTGGCTGCATGTGGCTACTGAGCCCTTGAAGTGTAGCTAGTCTGATTGGAAACATGCTGTTAAGTGTAAAATACACACCGGTACCAAGGATTTAGGAAAAAATGTAAAATTCTCCATTAATAATTTTGATCATGAGTACGTTAATATTACAGTATTTTAGATATGTTGAGTTAAATAAAATATATTCTTAAACTTTTCACCTGTTTCTTTTAACATTTTAAATGTATATTTTACTAGAAAAAATTATGCCTGTGACAAACGTCATGTTTCTCTTGGACACTGCTGCCCTCAGAGGAGGGGGGGTCAGAAGTAAGAAGTTGTCATAATGACCGTTAAATGGTCACATCCGACTTCATAATTAGCTATTGAATCCTTTGACATGTTGGATAAATAAAAAATTTTAAGTATGCACCTTAAAAACTTCGTTCATACATTTAAGTGTACAGATTTTTGTCTGCAGGCTCACAGAATACAAACTGGGTATCAGAGAATCTGGCTCTGTGGAGCTGAACAGCTAAGGAATTTTCTTTCAACATGTAAAGTGCCAATGCTTTATAATCCCTTGTAGACTCCAATGTCAAAATTAAGCTATGGAGGTGCTTACCTGGGTACTTTTCTAGTTCCTGAAGTTTGGATTCATTGATATCTGTGGCTATGACTTTGGCACCTTCTCTTGCAAAAGCCTGGTAGAGACAAGGCACAAATAAATCCTTTGTTTACTCAGTTTAACTGCTCTTGTGAACCGAGAGTCACTTAGCCTCTCCCCTTTATCTTATTGTCGCTATTATTTTCCCCATGAAATAGGTGAAATTTCACACTACCTAGTCTCATCTCGTTCTTCACATTTTTTAACCAATTTTATCATTAATTAGAACAATGTGACATACACTGTCCTTGTCAGTTGACTTTGTCCCTTTGTGTGTGTGTGTGTCTGTGTGTGTCTGTGTGTGTGTGTGTGTTTGTGCTCAGTTGCTCAGTCATGCCCCATGGACTGTAGCCCACCAGGCTCCTCTGTCCATGGAATTCTCCAGGTAAGCATACTGGAGTGGCTTGTTATTCCCTTCTCCACGAGATCTTCCCGACCCAGGAATCGAACTCGAGTCCCTTGCGTCTCCTGTATTGGCAGGTGGATTCTTCACCACTGTGCCACCTGGGAAGCCCAACTTTGTAATACCAAATAAATATATTTTTTAAACCTAGGATTCAGTTATTGAACACCTCTCAATACTACCTTTCTTTGATTTTACAGCCTGCATTCTATTTCTGAGCAGAGACTAAAATCCAAATAATAAAAGAAAAATGGGTTATTTCAACACTTTTCCTCTTAATAAAAGTGGATTATTAGCTCAGGTGGGGGTTTCATGTGTGAGAAGTTGATACAAATTAGAAGGCAAAGATAACTCGATAGTCTCATAAGTCTGGAGTCCTGCCTCTGAACTGACGTAATTTCAGAAAACAATGCACTTCTGTAGAGCCCCTTCAGTGACTTTATTATGGTGCAGAGAAACTGAGGCAGACAGATAAGTTTCTCAGGTCAAAGGTTATCAGTGATTCACAGGATAAATGTGAGATATTCATTCCTTCATCTGCCTGGAGTCAGAGTAGTCACTTTCCTTTTTTGTAACTTAAGACAACATAAGCACAAAAGGAAAAAAAAAAAAAAAAAAAAGAGAGAAAAACTAAATAATCATGGTACCTGGCCCCATAATTCGATACCGCAAAAGTCAGTAAGCAAGCAACAGAAGATAATAACTTACCAACGCGGCTGCCCGGCCGATTCCCTGAGCAGCAGCTGTGAGAACAATGACCTTCCCATCAAGTCGACCCATCCTGGAACCTGTGGTTTAATCTACAGACGTGTATTTAATGGCTTATACTGTAGCCCAAGGCCTTGTGCAGTAACATTTAGAAGGAATGGTTCAACGGGCTCCTTTAAGGCCCTGAAGACACACACCTCTGTCAAATATTCCCACCACCAGAGAATATCACCACCGGTCTCCAAGAACGCTTACCCTAAATGCCTAGCTTTGCATATAAAAACATTTAGCAAAGCCCTGGTAGCTCAGTCAGCAAAGAATCTGCGTGCAGTGCAGGAGACACAGGTTTGATCCCTGGGCTGGGAAGATCCCCTGGAGAAGGGAATGCGCCCCACTCCAGTGTCCTTGCCTGGAAAATCCCATGGACAGAGGAAGCTGGAGGGCTGCAGTCCATGGGGTTGTCTTCAGGTTGTTTCAGCCTCTGCTGCTGATACAGCCCACCACCGTTCTCCCCTCTGCCCCTCCCTGCAAACACTGCGTGGGTCCTCCCTACTTGGGACTGCTTCTTGCTTCCTCCCTTGTACACTTTTCTTGGGGTCTGTACTATCAATCATCTCTGGTGTTTCCAGGTCTCAGTACGATTTCACAGTTGGCCTCAGAGAGGCATTGAAAAATAAGGGTTGGAAGGTCAGAGGCTGTCCAAACCCCCCTTTTACATCTGAGGGAACTGATTTGGCCTGCTCAAGGTCACAGAGTCGGTCAACAGCAAAGCCAGGACTAATATCAGGCCTCCTGACTCTTCCGTATGTGAACATCCTACCCCACAGTGCTACTGATTAAAGTTTGAGCACTCAGCAGTAACACTTTAACAGACACAAACAGTGATTTTAAAAGGGAGGACTGAGGAAGTCTGACATAGGGGAATTAGGATCTATAGAAGTCACCTGGTCAAAGCTTGGACTGTAACAGATCGCAGGGTGACAGGAAAAGCTAGTGGTGAGGTGACAGGTAGTGAAGGGTCAAGTGATCAAATGCGGCTGTCTGCAAGGAGCCAGGTCCTTTCTCTCGCCCTGCAGTTCTTAGTGTATGCCTCTGACGGCACAACAAGGCACAAAATGGCCAAGACATCACATCTGCATTCCAGGCAAAAAGAACGGAGGGGGCAAAAGACAGAAGTCGTTCAGAGACCTTGCTTTTCTATTTTGGGAGGAAGCCCTCCTCTGAAATTCCAGGCCATGTTTTGTTGGCCAGCTTTAGCAGCAGAGGCTAAGAATTTATTTTCCAGTCTTTATAAAGCGCGAAGGGTAAAGACTGGGAGGCGAGTTGGGTAGGTGTTGAGTGAGCTAGCAAAGAGCACACACACAAAATAACCTTCCCAGTCTGCTCATTACCTGTCTGATAAAGAGCGCAGAGAGCTAGCTAGTCTGGCCTGGAGGGCTCCCATGATCCAGTCATTTCTTTTGGAACTTATCTCTGTTCCCGTCAGCCAACCTTGGCTTTTCGCAGTAACTCGCCTGCACTTTTAAGCCTCCAACCTCTGTCCCAGTTCTCCACGCTGAGGGCTAGTTACTCCTGTGGGCAACCGGTACTGGAGGATTTGAGAGCACGACATGACCGGATGTGTATTCTGGAAAGCTCACTGGAGAGCAGGCCTAGGGAAGGACTGAGCTGGGGGTTTCCTTCGGAGGAAACTGCAGCCGTGCAGAGGCGGTGGACAAATAGAGGGTTGGAGGGCCGCGGTGAAAGAGCGTATTAAGCGCCAGTGCACTGATTTCAAAGAGATTACGTGGTTCGCCCAGTGTTTCACGGCTAGGAATTCAAACCCAGGCCTCCCGATCCTGGATACAGAGAAGGCCTTGTGGTTCTAAATCCCCACAGGGCGCCAGGGCCTTGCGGCTCCGCGGAACTGGTACCCGTAACTGACCATGATGCCAGCGCTGCGGTCTGAAACCCATCTCTGAGTTTGTGCCGAGGCCACCGCCCCCGGGCCATTTCTGGTGCCTGGTGCGGCTCGACTGCCAAGGCGAACCGAGCTCGGGGACACGCCGAGCCCCTCCCGCCGTCCGTGGCGCTCCTCCCGCGGACTGCAAGGGAAGAAAATGCGCCCACCCCGTCCAGCGCCCCGTCGGCTCCCCGGCTCCGTCGCGGTCTGACCACTCTCCCAGCCCCAGTTCCCTCCTCATTTTCTCCACACCAGCATTTCCTCTAATAAAACTCGTGAGTATGTAACTTTCTCTAGGAGTCAAGTTTCTTGCAAGACCAGACTGACAGCGCGTGGTTCTAAGACCTGCCCCCAGGGACTAGCTTACGACTTCACTGATGCTCTGTGATTGACGGAGAAGCAGAACGTTCATAATGCCCGACCTACTTTGATGCAATTTTAGTGTTTTTTTTTTTTTTTTCCTTCTTACATGAGTGATACCTTTTAAGTTAAACCATGGTAAAAGTTAAGTTAAACATTCAATATAATATTTTGGAAAGTAAGAAACCCCAACAATCCTTACCCGCCCCCAATCCTGAGCGTGATGTATTAAAAAGCTGCTACTTTCACTGCTCTCATCAGTGACTTTTGGCCCATGGCCATGTGAAGGCACATGCCAGGAAGCTTTGACACCTAGGGAAGTGCTTACTAAAAGCGCTTGAAGCACAGGGCAGCCGTTTTGCTCACTGATGACTTCCTCCAAGCTGTCCTCCTTGTCTTTCTGGGGTCAGATTTTAGAGCCAAAGCCTTATAACTAGATAAACTGCACTATTACACGAAAACAACATTTATCCGGAAAAATGAGTGCAAACATAATCTGAAATGGCGAAATGAGGCAACTTTCAATAAATTCAACGTGAAAATCAGACAGGATGGATTGCTTACTCCAAATATTAGAATCAAAGTGCTGATTTTTTTTTTTTTTTTTTGGGCCCACCTTGCTTATGGGATCTTAGTTCCCCGACCAGGGATTGAACCCCCACCCTCTGCAGTAAGAATGCAGAGTCCGGAGACACAGAGCATTTACAGGAATTCTTGACGAACTGGAAAAAGGATGTCTACAATAGCCTCCTTTGACTATTTTGAAAAACTTACCAGAGTTTCAAATTTGTTAAACATCCCTCTTTACCCTGAACTTACGGCTAAAAGTAATTCTGAAGGAAGTAATGTGCAGAACAAGGCAACATCTGAAAATTAAAACTTTCCTTCCCCGCCCACCGCCCCCCTCCAACCCCGCCGCCAAAGTTTCTTTTTTAATATATTGGGAAACTTACTTTAGAGCAGCAAGTTCATGGCGTCCTCCAAATCACTGCGCTGGCAAGAAATTTAAGACCTTTGTGCAGAAGCAAGTCAGGTGCCTAGTAATGCCTGTTGGGATTTGTAGTTCAAGTTTCAGTTTTTAGAAAATTAGACGCATAGACGCATTCACATATTTTATGTGTATGTGCTGCCATCTAGTGGAGTTTAGGTAGAACTGTTAACTCCAATTGCTAGAAGGAAAAAGTGGAAAAGCATCTATCTTACTGGTGTCTTCAGTTCAGTCGCTCAGTCGTGTCCGATTCTTTGCGACCCCATGGACTACAGCACGCCAGGCTTCCCTGTCCACCACCAGCTCCCGGAGCTTGCTCAAACTCCTGTCCATCCNTTTTTTTTTTTTTTTCCTTCTTACATGAGTGATACCTTTTAAGTTAAACCATGGTAAAAGTTAAGTTAAACATTCAATATAATATTTTGGAAAGTAAGAAACCCCAACAATCCTTACCCGCCCCCAATCCTGAGCGTGATGTATTAAAAAGCTGCTACTTTCACTGCTCTCATCAGTGACTTTTGGCCCATGGCCATGTGAAGGCACATGCCAGGAAGCTTTGACACCTAGGGAAGTGCTTACTAAAAGCGCTTGAAGCACAGGGCAGCCGTTTTGCTCACTGATGACTTCCTCCAAGCTGTCCTCCTTGTCTTTCTGGGGTCAGATTTTAGAGCCAAAGCCTTATAACTAGATAAACTGCACTATTACACGAAAACAACATTTATCCGGAAAAATGAGTGCAAACATAATCTGAAATGGCGAAATGAGGCAACTTTCAATAAATTCAACGTGAAAATCAGACAGGATGGATTGCTTACTCCAAATATTAGAATCAAAGTGCTGATTTTTTTTTTTTTTTTTTGGGCCCACCTTGCTTATGGGATCTTAGTTCCCCGACCAGGGATTGAACCCCCACCCTCTGCAGTAAGAATGCAGAGTCCGGAGACACAGAGCATTTACAGGAATTCTTGACGAACTGGAAAAAGGATGTCTACAATAGCCTCCTTTGACTATTTTGAAAAACTTACCAGAGTTTCAAATTTGTTAAACATCCCTCTTTACCCTGAACTTACGGCTAAAAGTAATTCTGAAGGAAGTAATGTGCAGAACAAGGCAACATCTGAAAATTAAAACTTTCCTTCCCCGCCCACCGCCCCCCTCCAACCCCGCCGCCAAAGTTTCTTTTTTAATATATTGGGAAACTTACTTTAGAGCAGCAAGTTCATGGCGTCCTCCAAATCACTGCGCTGGCAAGAAATTTAAGACCTTTGTGCAGAAGCAAGTCAGGTGCCTAGTAATGCCTGTTGGGATTTGTAGTTCAAGTTTCAGTTTTTAGAAAATTAGACGCATAGACGCATTCACATATTTTATGTGTATGTGCTGCCATCTAGTGGAGTTTAGGTAGAACTGTTAACTCCAATTGCTAGAAGGAAAAAGTGGAAAAGCATCTATCTTACTGGTGTCTTCAGTTCAGTCGCTCAGTCGTGTCCGATTCTTTGCGACCCCATGGACTACAGCACGCCAGGCTTCCCTGTCCACCACCAGCTCCCGGAGCTTGCTCAAACTCCTGTCCATCCAGTCGGTGATGCCATCGAAGCATCTGATGTCTTAGAATGTAGAAATCACTTCCTTCACCAATTTTACCGAGAAAGTGAAAGTGAAGTCGCTCAGTCGTGTCCGGCTCTTTGCAACCCCGTGGACTGTAGCCAGCCAGGCTCCTCTGTCCATGGGATTCTCCAGACAAGAATACTGGAATGGGTTGCCATTTCCTTCTCCAGGGGATCTTCCCAACCCAGGGATCGAACCCGGGTCTCTTGCATTGCAGGCAGACACTTTATCCTCTGAGCCACCAGGGATGCCCTAATTTTACCGAAGTCTTGCTCTTTTATCTGCACTTACTATGTGTTGCTCTGGGGGCACTCGAGAGAGAACGAGCCAGGAGTTGCATGTGGAAGTTAGCAACAAAATAGAAGGAAAGCAGGTCATTGAAGATCCTGGAGCCTTCCTTCCTGCACCCTGACCTAGATTGTTTTGAGGCAGGGAAATTCTCTCGTGCTTTTAAGGTATGCTGCTGCTGCTGCTGCTGCTAAGTTGCTTCAGTCGTGTCCGACTCTGTGCGACCCCATAGACGGCAGCCCACCAGGCTTCTCCAAAATGGGATTTTCCAGGCAAGAGTGCTGGAGTGGGGTGCCATTGCCTTAAGGTATGGGTATGGTTATTTTCGTCACACGCGATCTATTCTAACACTCATTACAAACGCAGTGGCAGAATGCAGTCATCTTGAGTGTACTGCGGGGGCTGAGTCGGGGAACTTCGAAGTGCATGCTGGGTAAGAGCCCCAAATCAAGTTTGGCTAAAGAGAATGGAAATATCAGATGGAAAAAGATTTACCAGATCATGTGAGCCCTCTCTACAAGGCTTACTAACTCATACTTAACAGGCATGTAACTGAGCCTAGAGACTGTTCAGGCTAGTTTGTGCATGTGCTATTTAAGTAGGGGTCTCTCAATGCCCATGTAACTCACTTTCCCCTGCCTTTTACTTAATAAAAGCTGGAAAACAACTCTCAAATTCCCAGCCGTCTTTGCTTCTAGAGCTGGTCAATGAAATAAATGTAAGCTGAAATCTCCAAGGTCTTCCTTCTTGGATAGAACGCTGAGGCCTCTCTGAAAGGCTTTTGACTTTTGCTCTTTTCTCCTGGAATGCAGTGTGATGCCTAGGGACATGGCACCCATGTTGTGACCTGGTGTGAGGTCAGAAGCATACGTTAGAGACAGCAGGGTGAGTGAGAGAAGGGCCTTGGTTCCTTGAAGACAGCCTCACGTTGACAGCATTGCCATGTGGCCGGGTGTCCTATAGTAACCATAACTGTTGAAAATCAGCTCTCTGAACTTCTCATGTGGGAAAATAAACTTCTTTAGATCATGCTTTTTGCTCTTGGAGGGAATGTGTATTTATAGTAATCACAGTGGCTCAGAACAAAGACTGTGAAGTCAGAAGGATGTAGGTAAGTCCCACATCTTTCCCGCACTGGCTGGGTCAGTCACTTAACTCTACAAATCTGTTTTCTCGTCTGTGAATGATCCCAGCACTTGCCTCAGGGATGCCGCGAGGAGGAAGGACTTGGCGTGAAGCCATCAGTATAAACGCTGTTTTTGTACTTTGTTGTTCAGTCCCTGCCCATCACCAATTCCCGGAGTTTGCTCAAACTCATGTCCATTGATTTGGTGATGCAGTCCAACCACCTCATTCTCTGTCATGCCCCTTTCCTCCTGCCTTCAATCTTTCTCAGCATCAGGGTCTTTTCCAATGAGTTGGCTCCTCCCATCAGGTGGACAAAGTACTGGAGTACTTAACAAAAGAGTGTTCTTGCACTTAATAAACATTAAAAATTCAATTATAATGGATGGAAAATATTGTCCTTAGGAGAAAAAAAAAAAAAAAAAGGCACCAAAACCCAAAACACCCTGGCCGAGTTTTTGGTAACAGAACCTCATTGCCCTACTGTAGTTTATGATGTTGAGTCTAATGACCTGAAACCATTATCCAGCCATGCTCCTTGCTTTAATAACAATCCCTTTTCTTTGACTTTTGAATTCAAGATTTTGGAATACACATTTTATGAACATGAGAGTTCTCTAATCAAGGCCAACTCTGATACTTTTTCTTGAGGCAGCTTTCTTGAGCCTTCCTTCATCCCCTGATCTTCAACAGTAGTGGTTACTTTATGACCGCCTGCCTTGTGGTAATGCAAATATCTGCTTAACCATTTGTACTGTCAGTGGACTAAATTTCTCCAAAGCTAGGGACTGTAGCTTTTCCACCTTTACATGTGATCAGTTCATGTTAAAACTATATGTGTTGTTTTCCAAATATGATGAATTCCACAAAGGCGGTACATTTTGGTGCCTAGACCGGGGTGAGCACGTAGCTGATGGTTAATATTTGCTGAATATGAATGGTAAGGTCTTGGTAATAATTGTGAGGCTCAAGAGCATGTTTCCTATGAATATTTTGTCTTCTTTGGTCCTAATTTTGCTTTTCATATCATTTTAGTATTGTCTGACTGTAATATTGTTTAACATTCTCGAGAGTTTCCATTACTGATTTTCATAATTGTTCCTTTGCAGTCACACTCACAATATTGAAACTTGTTATCATTAAAGGTAAACAACACACCAAGGGAGATGTCAGAGATGGAGGGACAGAAGCTCTCTTTCCCTGACAGACACCGACTTAACAACAATATATGGGCCAAAATACTTTTGTGAAAACTTTAGAAGCCAGTTAAGAAGGGCTTCCCTGGTGGCAGTACCCTAGGTCAGGGCAAAGCTGGGAACGGCCACACTGAAGCAGGTTGAGAACTGTTTCACTTCACCTGCAACCATCCCTCCCTGGGCTAGTACTCTTAGCCGCTGGCTCAGTTTCCCCATCATGGGAGTAGGGGAAAGAGGAGAGTGGAAGGTTCACCTGAAGTTCCAGCCTTCTGAGGGGTGCCCAAGTGACTGGTTACTCTCCCCTGACTCGGCGTGTTGATGGAACTGGCATGGCTTGGCACCAGAGAACCGGCAGAGACTGGTGTGGCTCTGCAGTCAGGCCCAGGTGCCCCCTGGAGGCTTCATTCTTGGGAGGGAGGAGAAGAGTAAGTGTCTGGTCTTCCAGCTTTCTGAATGGCTGCACAAGACTGGTTTGTGTTTCACCTGACTTGGGGTGCTGATGGGGAAGCTGATACACTTTGGATGCCTGGGGGCCGATGAGAAAGGACCGTGGTGTGACTTGCTGCTACAGCACCAAAGAGCCTGCAGTACTGCAGATGGACACCAGAGGGAGAGATCATGAGCGCCTGAAAAAGAATTTGGCAACCCTCTCTAGTTGGCAAATCTCATACGCAAGCCCAGAGAAGTGGCACACCCCCCAAAGGTTTCAGAGGCCCCCCAGAATCTGTAAACAAGCTGACTGATGAAGGTGTGAAGGTGTTTCCCTGTATGAGACTAGAAGAGGTGGCTGCTTTTTTTTTCAAATGCATAAAACCCAGCAAAACGTCAGAAGGCACACAAACACAGTCTATCGAAAGAAACAAGATCAGTCTCCAGAAACTCAAAAAAAATGGTCATCTAAGAATCATCTATTGAAGAATGAAAAATAACAGAAGCTCAATGATCTACAAGACGATGCAGACAACTAAATGAATCTGGGAAAATAATGCATCAACAGCAGGAAAACACTAACAACAGAAACTAAGAAGAACCGAACAAATTCTGGTGCTGAGCAATAATCACGTTGGAAAACTCACTAGAGGGGTTGAACAGCAGGCTTGATCATGCAGAAGAATCAACAAATTGGTCATTTGAAATTATCCAGTCAGAGAAGCATAAAGGGAAAAAAGTGTAGAGAGCCTAAGGTACTTGGTGGAACAACATGTGGTGGTACTTCTAGAAAAGAGATGGGGACAAAAAGTTGATTTGAAGAAATAATGGCCCCCAAACTTCCCAGATCTGAGGAAGGAACTGGACATCCAAGTTCAGAGAGTTAAGCAACATTCTGTTAGACTGGAAACCCAATGACTGATTTTATTTTTAATGGCCTTTAGCTTCCCTGGAGAAAGGAATGGCGACTCACCCTAGTATTCTTGCCTGGGAAATCCCATGGACAGAGGAGCCCAGCGGGCTACAGGCCATGGGGTCACAGAGTTGGACACAATTGCGTGACTTGAGCACACACAGAAGTTTTATTATTCAGGTGAACTTACCTACTACTATCAACACTTTGGGGGAAGCGGACATTGTAAAGAATCGACCTGCAGTGCTGTTATAGTGTCTTGTTTGGGTAACGGTGGAAAGGAGAAACGGGACCAGGTGAGAGGATTATAGGAGGGGACGCTTTCCCCTTAGCGTTAGTGAATCCCTATGACAGTGTTAAGATAAGGGAGAATATCGAATCCACAGACTTTAGAATGATGACTGTGATGCAATTCATAATCTCTTTCTCTGAATAAATATTCTTACCAAAGAGCCAAGAATGCCTTGAAATCACTAACTCCGTTCTATTCTAAGTGCATCTTGCTGTTTTGTGTGGTTTTTCAAAATCGTGTGATATAAAGTATCAGATACTTTCTAAAACCAAAGTTTGTAACAACCTCTTATAGGTCAGAGGCCCCTCTGGGGATATGACAAGAGGCAGTATGGACCTTACTATCCTAGAAAAATGGAGCCACACACACAAGTTAATACTGAACTTCAGAGGTTTTACAGACTGCACGAAGTCCAGATGCCTGTGTATCTGTGGGCTCCTCAGGTTTAGGAGACTTTACCTTGACAGAAACTCTGGCACTGTTTCCTCGTGTCTAAAATTAAAGGGCACAATAAATTGGTGTGGTTTTTTCCCAGTTGTTAATGAAGTGCAACCGACTACAAAGTCTGATAACAAACCAATTTAGAGACTTGCACAGGGAGTGGGGTGGGTTGTAACTGGAAAGTGAGAAACAACTTCCACAGCTGTTATAGCAAAAGGAAGATTAAAACTAGAAAATGCAGAGGCTGTATCACTTGCTGTCCCTTAACAGCCTAGATATGGAATGCATGTGTGTATTTTTACAGCAAAATTCTGAAAGTCAACACAGAAGAGAGGAGGGCCAGATATACCCTGAGTATCCCACCAAGAAACCATCAGTTACAGTACATGGTGCTGTGATTTGGAACAACTAATCATTTACTGAATATTCAAGACACTAAAAGAGGAGTCTGTAATTTTGTTAATCAAATGATACTTTATATTAACTTATGCTTAGGAATTCTCTAAGTCATATGTGGATAACTTTATATTAATAAAAATATATACATTTTATGTATGCNACAGTACATGGTGCTGTGATTTGGAACAACTAATCATTTACTGAATATTCAAGACACTAAAAGAGGAGTCTGTAATTTTGTTAATCAAATGATACTTTATATTAACTTATGCTTAGGAATTCTCTAAGTCATATGTGGATAACTTTATATTAATAAAAATATATACATTTTATGTATGCATGCAAAGATTGGAAATTTCCTTCAATAACTTTATTCTTTATAAAACATATAAATAAATAAAACTTTTCAACTTCTAAAGGATTACCACATTTAAGAAGAAGGTACACTGCTATCACCATTCTAGATTATGGGAACGCATCCCATTCCTTCATCTTCCAACCCTAGTGGCAAAGTGGGAACTGAGCTGAAGTTGGATTGTGACATGACTGCCAGGGATAGACACATCAAGAAATAAACACAGACACTTCGAAATGTGGAATGCTGGGCCGCCAGCGAAGTGGCAGAGCGGAGTCTACTGAGTCTTGCACTCTGGCACATCTTTTCCTGACGACATTTGCCAAGGACCTCGCTGGGGAGCCTTGGTCTCCACTTCAGCAGTTTGTTCTTCTGAGGAGGAAAAAAAAATATATCAACAAAAGTAATCTTAGTGAAAACAAAGACAAAACCCAAATACAACTAAAGTGGAAAGGATGCTGTGACAGTACAGACATGTGAAGAATAGAACCCGGCGCTTCCACACGGTCATAATTTCCTTGTTAAAAAGGTACACTTCACTGCACCAGAGTTGAAGATGTTTAGTCCCCATTTTCTCATAAAATGGTTAGAAAAACCATACTGTACATAAAACCTAGAAGTAATAAGTTTTCAGTTGGAACCCATCAATCTGAGAAGCAAAGCGAATCAAACAGATTAGCTGAGTTTGATTTTCTTTTGCCCTATTTTTAGGGAAAAAACTAGTGTGCTATACAAATACTATGTATTTTAGAGAATACTTAGCCATTGTTGGAAAGCTTTCTTTGAAGCTTTAACAAAGCATTTTAACTGCATGTATTTACTTATAAGTAATAACTATTTTAAAATTATATATGCATAAATCTAGGACAGCTGATCTTGAGATAATGAAAATTTCCTTTTATAATTAAAATTAAAAACTGACACTAACTTTTTAGATTGATATTTTATTAATACTAATTCAAGGATTATGTCCTTTAATTCTGAATTGGTAAATTTCTGATTTATCCCCTCAGCCTTTTATTTCACTTAAAAATCATACCAGAAAGATCCATGTATTGATATAGACTTAAAGCATTTTTATTTGCAGTTGGATTAGTTCATATTATGCTTGTGCCTCTGGCACTGTCAGATAAAATCAAAAGGTGATTATAAAACATATCACTTTTTCCAAAGACTCTTCTAAAATGGTATGTGTATGTGTGTGTGTATACACCAAAAGCTCTACGGAAGTGTTAACTAGTGGAAGGTCCTTAAGTGTTTGTTAAATACTATTCAAAGAGCTGAATAGTTTCGGTTTTTTTTTTTCCAAATTGTTTTGTTCTTTACTGTCCCCCTAAGAGCACTGTCAAGGTGCTGACTTGATTCCATTTTGATGTGCAGTTGATGAGAATGAACTGATTCCTTCTTTGTCGCAGTTCCCATATTCTTGCCTGGAGAATTCCATGGACAGAGGAGCCTGGAGAGAGATAGTCCACGGGATCCCAAAGAGTCAGACACCACTGAGCGACTAAAACTCACTTTTCAGAGTTCTCATACACCCTGGCGACCTTGGCTCAGAGCTTTAAATATCTGGCAGCTGCCTCTTTTGATGAAGCCTTTTTTGTTTTAGGTTTCTACAAATGCGTAATAGGGTATTTACAACAGGTGGATACCCTGTCACAAAGGGCTATGGCCATGCCCTCCTGGGCATGTGGTGAGAGAGGATAAGACACACCAGATTACAGAGCTGCTCCTGGCACGTTCCCCATCTCTGTGGACAGTGCCTCAGCAGAGCTGGGCCTGATGCCTGACACCCACTCCATCCAATCAGGCACTGAGCCTGCTGATTCTTCCTCCAGATCTCTCCCATCTGTGGCGTCTCCTCGACTCTGCTGTGCCTGCCCAAGTTCACGCTGTCCCCTTGCCCAGGCACCTGTTAAACTCTTGCTCCCATGATTTGTGGGGTACCCTATAGCTGAGGCCATGTGTTCAAAATGTACACACATCACACTCCTCTGTTCTTGTCTGAAATCTCGAGGCTTCCTCCATCTGCTCTCAGGGTCAAGTTAAAAGTCTTTCACACTCTCTAGAGTCCTGCAGGTCTGGCTCTTGCCTCTCTTCTTTGGTTCACTGACTCCATCCGCAGAAGCGTGCGTTCCTTGCGCTCTGGCCACCTCATGCTCCTTCAGCCCTTCCCCCGACCGTGGACCCTCCTACTCTGGCTGGGGCTGTCAATGTTCTATCTATAAATGCGCTGCCCTCCTCTCTCTGTTCAGCTAGCTTCCGTTAACCTGTTAGGTCTCAGTCGCCTTCTTCAAGGAAGACTTCGTAATATTCCTAAAACAAAACCTACTGTAAGCCTTGGAGCCTTTTGCAGTCTAGAATTTTCCCTTTGACTACCTGATTGCTATCTATGCCTAGCACACTGTAAGCTCTAGGAGGACAGGAACCGCATCTAGTTTTGCTTGTTACTTCGCCACTAGGGTATATGTATCACAGAGGAACGTAAGAACAGAAACTATAAAACTCCTAGAGGAGAACATAGACAAAACACTCTCTGATATAAATCACNTTTGGACTTTGAGGGAGAGGAAGAGGGTGGGAAGATTGGAGAATGGCACTGAAACGTGTATACTATCATGTAAGAAATGAATCGTCAGTCTATATTCAATACAGGATACAGGATGCTCGGGACTGGTGCACAGGGATGATCCAGAGAGTTGATATGGGGTGGGAGGTGGGGGGGGTGGTTCAGGATTGGGAACTCATGTACACCTGGGATGGAAAAAAATAAAAAATTAAAAATTAAAAAAAAAAAAAGAATTTTGTTGACTGAATGAATCAGTAAATGATACAAGTCTATGATTTGGCTTGTGTAAAATGAATATATAATCCTACTGGAAATACTGGCCCACTGAATTCATAAGAAAGTCTTTTTCAGTAAAAGTAGTTTTGTGTATAGGTTAGTGTCTTTATGTCCTTGGGAGTGTTGCTTGTCCGTTTCAGGGAAAAGATGACAGTTTAAGACACAGGCTTCACTCAGGGTAAAAAGTGACCGCTTCACAGAAACTTTATCCCCCCAGAAAGCAATGAAGTCTCTGCCTTGTGAGCTTGGTCAACTCCATCCCCTCCTGTCGATACTTGCCCTGTGGGGTCAGGTAGTAAAGAGAAGTTCCAACTGTTATCCCCCCATTTCTGAGTAACCAGTATATTCACTTACCTGGACAAAGGCCTAAACCTGAGTTATCAAAATAGCGAACTGGAGGAGGGACTGGCAAAGACTTTGATCGGTTATCAAAAAACCAAGACTTCGGCGACTCCTTTGGCACAGGATCTGGGACATTCCGTTCTTTGCATTGAGAAGACATATGGTGTCTCTTTTTAGAGGGTGTCCCAGTCACTTTAGGAGACTTTGGAGAATTCTCACAAGTTACTTCTTTGTGAACCTCTCTTTTAAGAGTTCTCTCCTTCCATGTCTTGACCTCACTGGAAAGATGATGATAATTGCTTAAATGTGGTGGTGGTAGGCGAAGGGGAGTAGGAGGAGAAAAAAGACCACAAGACTGCAATTTCTGCAATGTATTCACATTTAAGTTAAAAAAGGTGCTTTTTAAATTGTAGTGTGTGTTAAAATATACCTAACATAAAATTTAGCATTTTATCATATTTACATTCTAGTTTCAACCTAATGATTCCCGTTTGGACTGTTTCTACAGTTCAGAAAATGAAATGAGGTCAGTATAAACTGAGTAATTGTAGTAAATCTCCATAATCATGGGGGTTTGAAAAGAAATGATATCAGATTTTTAAATGAATCGATGATATGATCCAGTGTATTTTGTGGCCATAATTTGATGTTAGTCTCTGGGATAGATGACTCTAATGTATCTGTTATTTTAAGAGAAATAATTTGTGGTGCTTTTCTGGATTCGTTATATTCTTGCTTCATAGAGGACATGCTACTAGCATTGTCCTGGTTCCTCCAGAGAGAAACCTGGGCAACAATCCTAGGGCCCCTTCTTCCTCATACTTCTTTCTCAAATTCATCTCCTTATTTTTATCTGCACTGGCACCATCTAGTCCATGCCAAAACTATCTTTGCTTGGGCAACAATAAACAAATTCCTAAGCTGGGGCCTCCTATACTGAGATCCTGTCTGATCGCGGAAGGTCAGACAGGATCCTTCCAGTACCTTTCAGATCCCCTCCAAATGTCCTCCCAGTGACCTCTGGGGGCCTGTGCTATCCCGGCCAGCTCCCTCTGGTATTTCACCTTGTGCCTCACTGTCTCCATCTCTGCCCTTGCTACACTGGATGTCTTTCGGCTCCACCAGCAGGTCACTGTTTCTGACTTGGGGCACGTGGTCATGCGATTCCCTCAGCCTAGAGAGCTTACCTGCCTCTCCTTTCATCTGGCCTAACTTCTATTCACTTCTCACACTGAATCTTAAAGATTAATCTTTTGATCAACACCCCTCCCCACACCAAGAGTTGATCTCTCTGTTATATACTCTTTCATACTGTCCTACTTTTTGATGCTGCTGTTGGCTTGACAGCACTCACTACAAAGAATTAGTTATTTGCGGACTTTACTTATTAGTTTAATGCCTATTTTTCCTCTATTGTATCACTGGCAGAGGTTAGTACAAGCTTCTATTCTTGGGTAGAAGCCAAATAATTAAATCTGTTAGAAATGTTTACAAGTAAAACTAAGCAGCTACAGTAAGGGACCTAAGGGGCTCTTCCTTGAGTAGGGGGCTCACTGACTTGGGTATATGGACTTGTGGTATATATGAGCTGCCCCTCAAAGATCTTTATTTTACTTCCTGGTTCTTGGCTTGGTTAAACATAGGTCAGTTGATCAATGGCAAATATATGGAATGGTGGTACTGTATTCCTATTCCTTTTAGAAAAGACGTATGAACTTTAAAAGTTACTTTCTCCATATTGTGTGAAGGATTATCAAATGCAAAAAATATTTAGTTGGGAAAAAGTACCTACCCCGCAAAAGAAAACTAAAAAGACAAAACTTACGTGTTAACAACATTCTCCCCAACATGTAACAGACACAATTTCTGTATCATATAAGGCGATCTTACCTTGACAGTTCGTTCTTTTGCTTCATGAGCTGTTCATTTTGCTGCTTTAACTTAGAAACTTCCTTTTCTAGCCGTATATATTCACTCTTCAGGATAAGAGCTTTCGTGCTTTGTACAATGCCACTGCCACCTCCACAGGTTAAGGGTTTATTTGAAGGCTGAGTATCAATATGTTCTGATAGCACTGTGGGAAGTGAAAGCACAGATGGGTGGGAAATCTGAATAGCTCAAAATTAAAAAGAAAAACACAAAACCATAACAAAGGGCAATAAGGCATAAAAATAAAAATACCTCAACCACCCTCTATCTGGAAGGCAAGCCTGACTTCCTTCTCCCTTACCTCACATGCCTATTTGNTGATAGCACTGTGGGAAGTGAAAGCACAGATGGGTGGGAAATCTGAATAGCTCAAAATTAAAAAGAAAAACACAAAACCATAACAAAGGGCAATAAGGCATAAAAATAAAAATACCTCAACCACCCTCTATCTGGAAGGCAAGCCTGACTTCCTTCTCCCTTACCTCACATGCCTATTTGGCAATCAATTTTCAACAGCTCTAGAATCCTCCTGCTTCTTTCTACCGATCAATCCCACTACCATAACCCTGTTAGTATTATTTTCCATGGCTGCAGTAAAGGATCCTCCCCAGACAGAGCTGTCCCTCACTCATTGGCCTTCTAGTATCAGTGGAATCACCTGCCAGACTCTTCCTACAGTGTGTGTGTGTGTGTGTGTGGGGTCCACCAACATTCAGTGAACTTCTAGTGCTCAGTAGATACTTGTTCACTAAATAAACCTGAGTTGATATTAAAGCATACATTATTAAGGATTCTATACTATGTGTGTAGAAGTAATGTAGGAGCTGCTTTGTACATTTTAGATAAAACTGCATGAAACTGTGAGGTGCTTTCTGACATAGAATAATCCACTGGGTCACTGGCAATTTCTTAAAGAAGGGTGAAGGTGTGTGTGGGGAAGATACTCGATGTCCATTTCCTTTTGAATGATTTTGAAATCAGTCACAAATCAAGAGTACTTATAATGATCCTCCTATAACAACAAGGAACTCTCAGGTCTATTTTTATCTCTTGAAGTTGTTCAGGCTGGAGCTGTGACCACCTTAACATTATCTCTGATTCTTTATTTATCTACTTGGCATGTCAGGTCTTAGTTGAGGCACGTGGGTTCTTTTGTTGTGGCACGCGGGCTCTCTAGCCGTGGCGTGCAGGCTTAGTGGTTCTGCAGCATGTGGGTTCTTAGTTCCCTGACCAGGGACTGAACCTGTGTTCCCTGTGTTGCAAGGTGGATTCTTCAACCACCAGATCACCAGTGAAGTGTACTCTGATTTTTTTTTTAAATGAGTGGACAATAATACACACAGTATCATCCTACATTTGTTAGACCTTCAAAATTTTCAGTGTGCTTGCACATACAACTTTAAGTGTGATCCTTAAAACAATTACACACATAAGCTAAGTCAGGGCTGTCCTCAGGGTTTCACACAGCATTAAACGAGGGCAATCAATTCAGAGACCTGTCCTTGACTGTGAACTCAATGCTTGTACTACTCTACAAAGCTGACCTAAGTATTGGTCAGCATTTTCTCTTTATAAATCAAACACAAGAAACAGAAATACAGTAAAAGGTATAGTTTGAGAGATATATAGGCAGAAATTTGATCACAGACTTGAAGACTGTTCCTATGATAAATTTCAAATAGCCTGCCAGTAAGAACAAGTCAGATAATATTTATTTTTACTGTGAATGGATATTTTTACTGTGCATATGGTTATAATCTACTAAGATATGTGCCTGTATTTATTTATTTACTTATTTATATTTTTTTTTCCATCTCAGGTGTACATGAGTTCCCAATCTTGTGCTTGTATTTTTATTGGGAAGTGTACTTCTACCCTGATAGTTAAGTCATTCTTTTATAGTACTGAAGATATCTTCACTAATATGTAAAGATTTGATAATGCAAAAGCAGATTTCCTATTTTCTAAGAATCTATAATGGAGAAACTGTCAAGATATAAGAAACTAAGGAGATATCACAGGATAAATATAAGCCCAATGAATTCATCTGAAAAACAGTTTTTTCTGAATTAGTGATTACCTTAGGTTTATTCTTGATTGTCATTATCTATGTACTCTTCAAAATGTTTACGTGTATTGAAATAAAATGGAAAGATCAGGAAGTATCAGCATTTTCCACTTACTTGAGGTATCTTGGGCCTGTTGATTTCTTCTAAGATTTTCTTTCAATAGCCTTATAACTTCTTTTTGATATTCTACAGTGGCTTTTGTTGAAGCAATTCTATTAAGAACAACAGAAATATGTAAAAACCCAGAAACAGATTTTTAATGAAGGAATAAATGCAACTGCTGTCAAGACTTTTCTAGCAAGACACATCATATCAACATAATGTTTATAGGTAACAGTAGGTAACCCCTCATGATACCTTCCTGGTATTACTCACCTCACAGCTATTATATCATCAGATTGGAAGTATTTTGTCTGGTTGCAGGAATGATTTTTTTTTTAACATTGAGAAATAAATTCTATTTAAATTTCTGGAAGCTCAATAGCTATTAAAGGTATACTGAGTAACGTTATACCTGGGGGCACCATAAAACAAGTAAGTACCAAGAAGGTATAACAATCACCCGAGCATGAAAGCAAAAAGCAGCTTCTGTTCTAAAGTCAGGAAAGCAAACCCTAGCTGCAGCTCTGGTCCAAGGCGTTATAATCAAAGGTCAAATTCTGCTCACTGTTCCCTGGTAGAGACATTTTATGAACTGTTTGCTTAAGCATTAATCAGCAGTGATAAGCTGTAAGATACTCTGCCTTTTTTAGAGGCTGACAGTGTCTGCTGATTCTATTCTGTAAGTAAAATTGCTTTTTATGATGAAGATCTTAACAGATACGTTTCACTTTTTATCACCGGAAGGCTGGTTAGAATGAATGAAGATCAGGAGTGCTACGTATTAGGCAAAATTACACATTATCATTAAATAAAGATTTATAGGAAGAATAAAAATCATTAAGAGCCAGGAGGGATAAGAAATCCTTTAATATAAACCAATCCTTTTATTGATTATGGATGTGGAGCCCAGAGAGATAACCAGCTTGTTAAAGGTGATATATTCATTAGAGGCAATATATTTCTAATTTAGTTTCCCTGACACTGTCTAATGGTCTTTTCATTATTCTGTATCACAAAGAACTTCAGGCATGCTATTATGTATATGGGGTGTGGGTGTGTGTGTGTGAGTGTGTGTGTGTTAGTCACTCAGTTGTATTCAACTCTTTGCAATCCAATTGACTGTAGCCCATTAGGCTCTTCTGTTCATGGAATTCTCTAGGCAAGAATACTAGAGTAGGTTGCCGTTCCCTTCTCTAGGGGATCTTCCTGACTCAGGGATCGAACCCAGGTCTCCCTCATTGTAGCCAGATTCTTTTTACCATCTGAAAGGTAAGCCCCACGTATACGGTACTACATAAATAAATCAGTAAAAAAGAATATGCTCTTGGGTATTAGGTATTATAATTTAAAAGGAAATACAACTTTTCCACAAAAACATGACAGAAAGAATAAATAAAATAAAACCCAACAGAAGCCTTAGCAAACTGGAACCCATAGGTCTTTTTTTTTGGCCACATCTTGTGGCTTGCTGAATCTTACTTCCCTGGCCTGGGATTGAACCTGGGGCCATGGCAGTGAAAGCACCAAGTCCTAACTATTGGACTGCCGGGGAACTCTCCACCACAGGGTTTTTAACATTCACTTTCAAGCATAAAAAGGGTATTTTAAAGCTATTTATACATAATGAGCAAAAAGCACCCCCCCCACCAAAAAGACACAGGGTTAGCAACCAGGATTGTGCTTATTTTAATACCTTTACGTATGCAATGAGAATTTAATAAATTTGAAATCCGTGAGTGGGTGAATTTATTTTTAGAAAAGCAAATAATACTGTTTTCTTATATTTTAAAAACTTAACTAATGCAAATAAATTTATATAGTTAAAGGAAATTTAAGCTTTTAAAAGCATGTTCAGTTAAGGCAGAAACATACTCCTTTTCAAACTCCTTCGTGTTTTCCATCTTCTCTAGGTCCACTTTCACCAACTTCATTTTGAGATCTTCAATTTCTTCTTTATAAGGTTTAGCTCCTAAAGCAGCTTTGTCCTAAATGTTTTAGAGAACAGAAAAATACAATAATTTTAGAGAAATTCTGAAGAGTGGCCTTGATCTGGCAGAAACATTTGGAAACAGCAATCTTTTAATATATGAAAAGCAGGGGAGGCACGAATTTTAACCCTGAAATGAATAACATAGATATTTGAGGTAAAGTAAATGGAAGCGAATATGTATTTAGAGAACATATGATTTTTGTTTCTTTCAACAAGTTTTTTTTCCTAATTTAAACAATCTACCTAAACAAATGAAACAGAGGTGGAAAACAATGAAATGGATAGAGACAGGTTAATCAGGAAAATGAAAGAAAAAAATGTCAGTAAAACAATATAAATATCAAACTGGAATCAAATTTAAGGCACAAAGTATTACTCAGCATTGTTGAGGATTTTTTTTTACATTTTTTGTTTATTTTTGGCTGCACCACACGGCGTGTGGGATCTTAGTTCCCCAATCAGGGATTGAACTCACATCCCCTTGCCATGGAAGCAGAGTCTTAATCACTGGATCACCAGGGGATTCCCTGCTGAGAATATTTTATAGTCAAAGATGGTCCATTCACCAACTTGGAACTCAGGCTTTTACATGAGCTAGAGAAACAACCTTCCATCTTATTTGAGCCATTGCATTTTTGGTTCCCTTTTTTAAAATAGCAGCTAGCACGTCACATTAATACACTCTCCTAGATTCGCTCTTCAAAGGACAACTGTTTAAAAATTATCTAAGACCATGATATCCTTTAATCCTCTGATGATTTCCCATCTCACTCAGAATAAAAACCAGCGGAGCCTGCAAGACCCTTTATGACTTGGCTCTCTGCTATTTTTCACTTCCTTTCCCACCTCTATCCTCTTGCTCCCTCTGCTCAGGAGACACTGGCTTTCTTGTGGTTTCCTAAACATGTCTAGACTTTCTGTTTCTGTGTTGACATCTTTGTGTTTGCTACTTCCTTTGCTTAGAAGGCCCTTCTACCACACTGCTCACCCCATCACTTCACGTCACCCTAAAGGTGTGGCCCTCCTCAGTAACCCTTTATAAAATCACATCTCTTTCCCTTATACTCCCACTTTATTCAGTATCCCCGTACCTTGTCTGGCTTAATTTTTTTTCCATTGCATTTTTACTATTTGACACACACACATATATTTCATTATTTTCTCACTTCCTGAATGATAATGTAAACTCCTTGAAGGAAGAGAGAAACTTTTGTATCCCATTGCTGTACATGTGGCATCTAGAACAAGGACTGACACATAGCAGGTAGCCAACAAATATTTGTTGAATGAATAAAAATGTGGTCATTAAATTATTTGAAATATTAAAATATTAGTCTCAAAATTCTAAAACTTCACAGTGAATTTTTTTGTTTTTTAGCTATATTGTCACAAAAACAAAAAAGATTATTTTCTCTTGTCTCTCTGTTTCATGTTTCATTGAGTGAACCTGAATTTTTAGAACAATATTAAATAATGGAAAGAATAGACATTCTTGACTAGTTCCCAATTTTAACTACAATGAAGAGACACTGGAGCAGAGATAACACAAATACCTATTAGGACTGGACTCAAGTAAAAGAAGAATGGGAAGTGGCCGGGTTAAAACAAAAGGGAACGGTAAAGACACAGTGAACGAGGGCACAGACGGTGTAACGGCACTCAGGGTCAGAAACGTTCCTGCTGCTGTTCTTTAAAGAATAGGTCAGAGTCAGCTGACAGGCTAGCAGGTGGGACTCAACAACAAGGGATTAAGTGGAAGAAAAGAGAATTTTAAAACGCACTTATCTAATAAAGAGTATTATTTGGATCTGAAGCTTTTTTGGAAAAATAAAAAGTATACTTTATAAAGAATAATATTTATATGTCTCTTAAAAACAATTTTTTTAGGAAGCTAAAAATCATTTTGGATGAAAATATACTCCTACATTTCATTTCTAAGTTGTCACTTGCTTTTTAAAAGTTTTGAGTCTGAACTTCAGATATGCATAGATAATACAAAGCTGAAGTAAAAGCTGAGTCCCAAACCATCTGCAAAATTCAACAGTAAAAGAAACAAAAAACAAAAGCAAAAAAGACCCCACTCTTATATTTGTAAAATGAGACTGTTAAATTACCTGAAGTACTTGGATCATTTCTTTTGTTTTTTCAAGGCATTCATTTGATTCATTAACTTGCCGTTGAAGTTTTGCTATTACATCATTAGTCACCTCAAGTTCTTCCTGCATCTTCAGAATCTTGCCTTCCTTATGCAGAGCACTTTCTTTAGCTTCACGGAGTGATGTTTCCAGCGCTTGAATTTTCTATTAGAAAAAGTACACGTTTAAGGTCTGCCATAAAGACAGTCACAGAATATAAGACAAAGATAATCATACACAGGTATTCATTTTCACAGATCGCACTAACAAAGAATAAAAGAGAAGAAGAAGCCAAATGCCAATTTACACACGTATTTTTTTTTTTTTTAATTTACAAGCTGACACTTTTTGAGTTAAAAAATACCCAGATTTTACATTATAAGGTTTAGTGTTTATTTACTAGTCAGCATGGTACCAAGCATTTTAAATAGGCACCTACATTTTAAATGAACACAACTTAAGAGTTGATAATTAGCTCTTTAATATGTCTTTTCTTTTATTATCTAGTTTTCAACTTGAAAAATAAAACCCTATGGAACAATTGATCAAAAGTAACTTTCCCCACCTCAGTACCCCAGCTGACACTAAGGTAATAACTTGACGCTTTCAGGTGTATCCTTCCAGAAGTTTCCTATGTGTGCATACGTGAATATTCAATTCATAAAAAGTCAAACACACAGTAGGAACATACTAAACAAATAGTTCTGCATTAAAAAACAAAGAAAACTTGACAATATTTTTTCCAGCTCTTTCCAGTTGTTGTTGTTCAGTAGCTAAGTCATGGTCGATTCTTTGCAACCTCACCGGTATAGCCAGCCAGACTCCTCTGTCCATGGAATTCAATCCATGGCAAGAATACTGGAGTGGGTTGCCATCCCTTTCTCCAGGAATTTGCTCAGATTAATGTCCATTGAATACCAGACCACCTGACCTGCCTCTTGAGAAACTTATACGTAGGTCAGGAAGCAACAGTTAGAACAGGACATGGAACAACAGACTGGTTCCAAATAGGAAAAGGAGNGGAGCAAAAGGGGACGACAGGGGATGAGAAGGCTGGATGGCATCACTGACTTGATGGACGTGAGTCTGAGTGAACTCCGGGAGTTGGTGATGGACAGGGAGGCCTGGCATGCTACGATTCATGGGGTCGCAAAGAGTCAGACACGACTGAGCGACTGAACTGAACTGAATGCCCATTGAGTCGGTGATGCTATCTATGTAGATCTCTCATATTTGTTGTCATGGATACATACATCCTCTTTCATGGACATCATCCACTAATGAACATTTAGGTGATTTCTAGTTTTTTTTCCAGGTACCAAAAATATTGGCATTTAAATATCTGAATTTGTTCATATTTATAAGATTATTCACATATATATACATGCAGTTTTTCTCAGAAAATACATTTCTTTTTGGCCTACCCAAAATTTATTTTTGTTTGAGTGAGGTGGAAATCCAGATATTTTTTCCCCAGATGTCAAGCTGGTTGTTCTGAATCAAATATTAAGTAAATCATTTTTTCCTCACTGAGCTGATTGTTAACCATCATGATATACAAATTCTCAAACTTTCCTGAGTGTAAGGAATTTTGTTCTGTTCCAATGCTCTATTTACTTATTGCTACGTCATTACCAAACTATTCTACTTATCTATTCCTATATCATTACCAAACTATTCTAATTTGGCATAATTTCCAAACTAATAGCATATGATTTTTATCTGATAAGGCATGTCCTGGCTCACTGCTTCTTCATCTTACTGCTTTGTTACGTGGGTTTCAAATTTCTGCCAGCTGACTGAGGTCTGTAGTAATCAATACATAAATCTACTGTATACTAGTGGCCTTCTGGTTTCGGCTGGTATTTATTAAACTAGTGGCTGTTGTTTTATTATGAGTGTTTATTTCAGTAAAAATGATCAATTATAATTTACTCTTAGGTTCCCCACTGAGTCATTTTGTGTGATAATAAAATAAAATACCATGTTTGCTTTACAGAGTCCCAGTAAGGGTACAGTAATTGAATTATTCAAGTAACATACTGATTCTTCTGCACAGGTTAATCTACTAACAAAATCTATTTTTAGCCTCTTCCATTTTTATTTTGATTATAACATTAACCAATATGAAAAACATTGATGATAATTAGAGAAACCCTAAATTGCTCTTTCCCCCAAACAAGTTTTGTATAAAGACATAGATTATAGTTTAATAGAAAGTCACATGATTTAGGAAGCTTACACTGTACAGTAGTAATACTTCAAGTGGTATATGCATCTAGTAATCAAATTAAGCTATGAGTTACTTCTGCTTCAAAATCCAAAGGGAAGATCTTATAAAACATCTAGCTGTTTAATTAGCTGAATGATAGCCACAATAGAACTCTGTTTAAAAAAACAAGCTCATCACACGTATGCAAAGATAGCCCATGTTCTCTAACACATTCAATACTACAGTTTTGCTCTGAAATGCTATGTAAGACATGTTATATATAAATGTCATATAAGACGTTAAAGGCATTTTAAGACTGATGAAACTGCAAATTGAAAAACTTAAGAAAGTACACACCTCTGTGACTTGCTGTGTAGCTCTTGTTGTGACATGAAGATTCCTGTCTTGTGCAGTAGGATTAACAAGAGCACCAGAGGTCAGGGAGAGCTTCAAAGTTTGGTAGTTTTTAAATAGTTTTTGATTGTTTTCTTTCACTGATTTCAGATCATGTTCCCATTCTTTGGCTATGGTAGCATTTCTTTCTTCAAACTCTGTTAATTCATTCATTATAGCCTATTGGATTGTAAAAACACCATTATAGCCCTAAAATGAAATGAATTACATTAAAAAAAAAAAAAAAAGGAAAACATTATGAAAATACTAGAGTTCTAGGACAAGGCATATGCTGACACCTATTATTCAGCATACTCCAGAATAGAACTTTAAAACAATGTGAACATTCTTTGTGGTTCAAATCAGTTTCTAAAATTTCAAATGATGTTGGATGTTGGTGATGAGAATAAAACAGTAAGGGCTGAAGAGCACCTGCACTGCTCTGCAAGATAATCTCACTGTATTGGATCCCGACAAGCATACGAAGAACCACCTGAAGAATTACGCAGGTTGAAGTTACTGTGCATGTGATGACATATACCACGCCATACATAAACATTAGCTGACATCCAATAGCAGGACATACCCAGTAAACTTAATAATAAGCTATTTTCATTCTAAGCCTCAGTGCTTACAGGAAAAATCATTCACTGACTTTTCGTAATTAATCTGAAAACCCTGTATTTTCTGTGCAGGGAATAATGATCAACCAATATCTTCTTTTTACATCAAAGCCTAACTAGCTCGGAAATTACTCATACCATCCTTTTAATTCCTAACTTCTAAGGGATGTACTTTTTGCTGCCACCATGGATGCCTTATTGGTCTTACCTATAAATTTCTTGGTGGCTTTATGGCCAATTTGTCAGAGTTGGATCCTAACTTAGCTGTGTTCTTGCCAGCATCCTGGATGCTCCATGGCTCTCAACTAGGACCTCACACTACATAGAATTACCAGCTGCTTCTTTCAGGGTGCTGGAAGAAGCCATGTATCCATGCTGGTCCTCATTGCAAGAGTCCCACTTTCTTTTTCATTGAAGTGTAATTGATTTACGATGCTGTGTTAGTTTCAGATGTAGAGAAAAGTGATTTACTTATACATACAGACNCTCAACTAGGACCTCACACTACATAGAATTACCAGCTGCTTCTTTCAGGGTGCTGGAAGAAGCCATGTATCCATGCTGGTCCTCATTGCAAGAGTCCCACTTTCTTTTTCATTGAAGTGTAATTGATTTACGATGCTGTGTTAGTTTCAGATGTAGAGAAAAGTGATTTACTTATACATACAGACCTTCACTTTCATGCATTGGAGAAGGAAATGGCAATCCACTCCAGTGTTCTTGCCTGGAGAATCCCAGGGACGGCAGAGCCTGGTGGGCTGCCATCTATGGGGTCGCACAGAGCCGGACACGACTGAAGTGACTTAGCAGCAGCAGCAGCAACAGACCTATCTTACTTTCCCTTCAGATCCTTTTCCCTTACAAGTTATTACAAAATATTGAGTACAGTTCTCTGTGCAGAACAGTAGGAACTTGCTGGAAGAATTCCTACTTTTTGATCAAAACTGGGCCTTCAACACTACAAGAACAACACTTAATTATGTGGAAATTACTTAACACTGGCTATGTGTTTCTCCACTGACTGTGAACTATTTTTTTTTTTTTTTTTGAAACAACTCATTTACTGTTTTGCTAGCCTGGAGGATTTAACAAATGGATGAACAATCCAGTCACAGGCAATTATTTTTTTTAGAAACATTATCTATATTTCAATATGATTAAAGTATTATTTCCAGATGAAGTTAAAGTCTTTGTTTGGAAATAACTACCCAAACATAGAAATATAACACTAATATTAAACGCTGTTATATTAATCCAGGTCCCTCTGCTCCAGTTACTTATGGTGGTTGTCACTAAGTTGTGTCCGACTCTTGTGACCCCACGGCCTGTAGCCTACCCGCTCCTCTCTCCATGGGATTTCCCAGGCAAGAATACTGGAGTGGGTTGCCTTTTCCACTGGTTACATGCAGTAACAAGCCATTTTCTCATTACTGCATATTTTTCTAGGTATACGAGATAAGGATTACTTCAGAAAGTAGAATGAATATTCTGATCAGTAAAAGGTGAAACAAACTGTGTGAAAACGATGTTGGTTCTTATGAATCTGTTCCCTAGGGCTGGTCTGGAATGATGATCACTAACCACAGTATGAACATCAAAGCTGAAGGATCTGGGCATGTGAGTGTGACGCTGCTGAGATGAAAAGCATGTGCGGCCTTACTAGTGAAGCAGCTGACTAGCTGTCCAGGGGTGTCCTCTGCCTGTAGCCCTGAAACAGGCTCAGGGCTCACACTGTTGAGGGCTGCTTGGAAAAAAGGCTCAGTTCCTACGGAAGCAACCCAAAGTGAGAACAGAAAGAGGGAAATGGCAAGAGGATTTTGTGCGTAAAAAATTGATTGCTACACAGCAAGATTTTATCTTCTTTACAAGTATAAATATATCTTTAATTATCCTAAGGAAGCATAATACATTAGAGGCAGAAGATGTTTTACAGTCAACTTTTTTCACAAAGCACACGCAAATAAATGTTAAGAAAATACTTAAGTTGTTCTTAAGATTTTTTTTTTTTTAAACAAATGAGGGAGAAAAATTAAAGCAGACAACAAGAAGAAGAATGAAGTAGCACAAGAAAATGACTACTTACCGTTATTTTCTCATGATACAAGTTGTTCACTTGACAAATACTATCATTTTCTTCCTGGATGACATTTTTAAGCTTTTCTATGTCAAAATGAGCATTCAACCACTCTTCCAAAAACCGAGTCACCTGTTTTCTTTTACTTAGTACTTGCTGAAATTCAGTCTTTATGCTATGGAAATCACTTTCTGAAAAATCCTTAAGAATTTCCTGTGAAAAATAAGCATTGAATCACCTGAACATTAGAAAAGTTTTACTCTAAATATCATGAAAAGGGAAAAACACCTTACTGAACTTTATTCTTAATATTTTAAAGTAAATATAATTTTAATTTAAAACTTTAGTTATTGATAATAAAATTTTGGCAGTACAACCAATGTAACAAAGGCAAGTCTACAAATCCTGCTCAAATTAAAGCCCCTCAAAACTATACATCTATGACTAATTATCACAATATATGAACTGTCTCTGGATGTTGCTTTCTGTGCACATAACAGGCTGAACATGGTATTGAAATTAGACGCTGGCCTCATACTGCTGAATAGGACACTTCATGTGGAGTTGTAATGAAAATGTTTCTGACTCCCAGTCACAGATCTAGGAAGTTTCAGAAGGCATTTGGAAACTTATTCTGGGGTTCCATGAATTCCCACTTGATGATATTACATCTATTTTCTGTATCTTTAGGGTTCTGAAAGGATGCTACACTATTATCTGGAACTCTTCACACCTCACCAGCTGTCATTCTGCGACTGATTTTTAATTTTTTGGTAAGTAAAAATGACTCTAAATATATGCAAAGGTACTACTTTTCGACTTGATCAAAGGCTTGACATCTAGTTAAACTCAGTTTAAACAAATTATACTTCGATATGTAGATCCATGCTCTGGTTCACTTTGAGGTCCCTTGATTCTCCAGGTGGTACATCATAATCTTGTTGAAGGTGCTGTATTTCCATTAGCAGTTCATTTTGCTTTTCCACTTCATCAATAAAAGCCACTTCAAATTTATTGATGGATTCATGTTGTTCTTCCTTTGTCTTTGCAACATAGCTTAGCACATACTTGCAGAGAAACATAAAACAAATTGGGAAATGAAACTTGTACCACGTTTAGACGAAGTTTTCAACCCTGAGACTAGGAGGCAGGATGGCATCTCTTGTTTATCTATGTTCCCTGGTTAAGTGAGGAATGAGGAAAGAGCCACTCTATTCTCAATTTTCTCTTCTCAGCAACTTGGGAGGATAACTTCCAGGCCTCTCTCTAGTTCTGCATTTCTGACTTCCTCCTGCAGTACACTTCATAGATGTCCTACAATTCAATTTCAATAGGCTTAAAATGTACATGATTCCTTTCCCTAGAAACCCATCTATGTCTATTATCCTTTTTTTGGTTAATTATATCATCAACTACCCAGGCTTCCCAGCTAGATACCTGAGATCATTTTCAACATCTTCTGCCTACCTTGATCGGGTAACAAAAATGGGTATGACATGTCTCAAGATTTACTTGTCAAGTGTATTTAGATGTCTGGCTTTAAGGTGATAATAATTTGAATACCATATGCTGTGTGGATCTCTTTAGTAAGTTCTGGGTATCTGATTGCCAGGGTTTGTAGTAGAGTATCAGGGCCTGCAGGGCCATTTACCAAACAGGAAGGCCAGATACCAGTTCCCTACTTCCCCTAACTTCCACCATTCCTTAAATCTCTTGTAATTTGGCCTCTTCCTTAATCACTCAGCTAAAACCAGACTGAGAGAGGTCACCAGTGAGCTCTATTATCAACAAATTGGGGGGATCTTTTCAGTCCTTATGGACAGGGAGGCCTGGCGTGCTGCGATTCATGGGGTCGCAAAGAGCTGGACACGACTGAGCAACTGAACTGAACTGAACTTCAGTCCTTATGCCGGCTGACACATCTGCCCTCTTGATCACTTCATCTTTGGCAGACTCTTTCACTGACTTCAGTGGTAGCACTTTTGCTTGGTTCTCTTCACTCACTTTGACTTTTTCTAACCTTGAACCCATGAGCTGCTCTTTTCTGCTACTGTCTCTTGAAGAATTATCCCTTCTGAAGTGCTTCTTGTATCTCCAATCTCTTATTGCTCTACTGTGCTTCCTGGGTGATGTTACTCACAGACGTGGTGCTGTGTATCACCTATATGAATCCCAAATCTTTATCTTGAGTCCTGACACTTCTCCTGATAAGTCTCAGACTCGCAACTGAATGCCTACTTGGTCTCTCTTCTTAAACGTTCCGTCACAGGTATTTCTACCTCAAAATATCTCAAACTGAACATCTAATCTTTCCCCTCTTTATTTGTTAATGGTAACACTGTCTACAGACCTGGCTAAGCCTGAGTCTTGATTCTCATTTTAAACTCCTCTCCCTTACCTCGACCATCAGTCAGGACTGCCATCTCAAGCTGACACAGGTGTGTCCTCTCCATCCCAAGAATCCTTCCCCAGTAGTCATGTCATTGTTACAGCTTATCTGGACCCAGTGCAACTGTTTCTGGCCACAAACTCATTTCTTCTTTGTCTACAGGGAAGTATCTAAAACAATAACCTGATCATGCCATTGCCAGCACCTTAAATTAACTATCCAAGGGCTCTGCCTGATCTACAAAATGAACTCCAAGCTTTATCGCTTAAGCCAGTCTTATCTTCTCTAACTTTTTATCTAGTATGTCATACAATCTAAATATACTTCTATAACAATGCTTATTACCTGTTTATATGTCTGCTTCACTCACTGTGAGGTTTTCGAGATGCTATTCACATCTGTCTCCTAAATACCTGGACAGTGTCTAGGTCCACAGGCAAAGTTCAGGTTTTGTTAAATAAACAGGTCCTAGGTGCACTGAGGGTCTTGCACACACTGTTCTTAGACCCATGCAATCTTCAATTTAATAGTGAATATTCTAACTCTCAAAAAGTGAAAAGTAAAAGTTTATTGCTAAGCTGTGTCTGACTCTTTGCAACCCCGTGGACTGCAGCATGACAGGCCAACTTTCAAGGTAGGACTTAAACATGTTAGTTAGTAATAGAAATTTACAGCAGTGTTTACAAAGATATTACTTAAAAAGGTGGTACCTGAAGTTTCATCACGACTCTATGAAATTCCATGGAACACCTCTGGTTTGCAGTGAGAAGTTTCTGGATTTGTTTAGTTTGTGGATATGGAAGTGGGAGACTTGCTTTTACTCTAATTGAAAGCTCTTTTTGGGTTTCAATTTCCTTCTTCAAGTCAAGAGACAATCTATTTAAACATTCATAGTGATTATCCATCGCTGAATATCTCTTAAGAAGCTCCTAAAATAAATAGAATTTATTCAATGTACTAATTATTTTAACAAGAAATAGTCCCAGCCCTAGAACTGCGACAAAAAGATTTACTACTTCTTATAGGATGAAAACAAATTATGATGTTTGTGTTTAAAAAACGAAAGCAAACTTATTATTGATTTTGGATTATCAAAATTACTGTGGAAATTTTTAAAAATTAAACAAATATAACAAAGAAATCAGAAACAATCATTGTTATCATTTGATGCATTTTCTTTTGGTCTTTTGAACATCCATGATTTGAAGGAGCATTTGTTTATATAAAGTCTGAAGGGGAATTTGAGTGAATTCAATCTAGTATATATTGTGGCTCACGTCTGAATGCTGTTTTGTATTTACAACGGGCAGTATGAGTGAGCAGATATGTGACTAAGAATCAAACTAATTATTTGTCAGTTTGGTGGAGCTTCTTCACATATTTCTATTATTGGCCTAACTTTTTATCAGAGTTTGGGTTTAGATTCCAGCTCTGCTACTCACTAACCGGGGAAACACTGAGCCATTTTCACCACTATAAAATGAGATTACAATAACTGCCACAGAGTTTTCTAGGGGATCAAATATTAAATGATACCTGAATATATGCAATCTACAAAACATATAGATATTATTTTAAAGGAAATAAAAATTATATTTGTAAAAATGCTTCTATGCCCAAGTTTTACATTTTGTCAGACTTGATTCCAAATCCTTATTCTACTAATTTATTAGTTATGTGAACTTGGGCAACCACTAAACTTCCTCTCGGCCTCAGTTTGTTTATAAATGAAACAATAAAACCTATCTCATGAGGTAAGTACAGCGCCTGCATATGGAAGACAATGAGTCTGGGCCCACAAATACAAATGATGAAAGTCTAGGCAGGTGAACCCTCGGTAAGAGTACAGGTGGAGGAACATCAAGTTGCTACAATCATGTAATAAAGAACATGTTTAGTTTAGGCTGTTAAATCATGGAAGGGGCTGCTGACCACAATGAATTCTTTTTTTTAAAATAATTTAAGGAAAAGCTAGGTAGATGTTCATTAATCTGTGGATGTTGCAGGAGGATGCTGCCTTTAGTCTGAGAAGGAATCATATTATAGCATGGAGCAGCACTGCATGTCATTCATTTGTACTTTTAAAAAAGGCTTTCTCAATGCTGATTTCTGTTGGGAACTGGGTTAAGGGATAATAGCCATAAGCAACAAACAGTTTTTAGGGACTGCATTTTAACAGGGGTGACAATAATCCTGTTGGCTTTATCCTTAGTACATATTCAGAATCCAAACACTTTCTCACCACTTCCACTGCTACCTCTTTGGGCTGAGCCACTAACACCTTTGCCTGGATTACTGGAATTAGTCTTTCAACTGTCCTCCTGCTTCCACTCATTTTCAACCTACCAGAGCCATTTCTTTAAAATCTAAGTCAGATCATGTCTCTCTCAAGAGATCTCCATCTTAATCAGAGTAAGCCTGCAGTTCGCTTAAAGCCCCACAGCCTGCCTCTTCCTCGTTAACTCCAGACCTCTCTTCTAACTGGCTGTCCTCCTTCCTGAAGACCTTGGAACCCAAGCAAGCTTGTCTCAGAAGCTCTGTACCTGCTGCTCCCTCCGCTTATACTGCTTCTGCCCTGGACACAGGCCTGTGTGGCTTGATCCTTTACCTCTTTCAGGTATTTGCTCAAATACCACCTTTCCAGTGAAGCCTTATGATCACAAACTCCTCTGTCTTGTGTGTGTGTGGTGTATGCGTGTATCTATGTATACATATATATACTAGTGCTAGATTATAAAGTTTAGAAAAGTATTGAGCATTATCTATTCAATCCACGTTAGATCTCTGGAGGTGTACAAATCTTCATTTGTAACTTTAACAGGAGAACACTTACTTTTATCCTAAAGCACTTTTCTCTCAGGCTTCCTATCAGGCGTTGGTTTCCATCACATAGTAACCTTTTTTCATATTTTACCTCTTTGTGGTTCTGTTGATCCTGCTTTGATAGAAAGAAATCAGCAAGACTTCAGCTGTAACTATATTCACATATGTCTAATCATATACTTTGATTACATTTTTATATCTTTTCAATAACAGAATTAAATATAACACATCTAACTTATGGAAAAGGCAATGGCACCCCACTCCAGCACTCTTGCCTGGAGAATCCCAGGGACGGGGAGCCTGGTGAGCTGCTATCTATGGGGTCACACAGAGTCTGACACAACTAAAGCAACTTAGCAGCAGCAGCATCTAACTTAAAGTAGTCTTAAAAATGCTCAGAAAATAAATAACAGTAAGCCTTAAATGAGTGACCTCAAATCATTGGAAAAAGTGGCAAAACCACATAATTTTGGAAGATAGGGTCTGTTTACTACTTATAGTTGAAAATTGGATTTTAGATATATTTCTGGTTCCTACTCTTCCAAATTTCTGCCTTAGAATCACTGCTGCCAACTCGATATGCAAGCAAAACCAAGTATATTACTTAATGATGTTCTAAGTCCTATTGATATATTCTTTCCAGAACCTTGGAACAGAAAATTCATACCCTGTTTATATTTTGTATTTCTGATTAAAAGTGCAAAATAAAATACTGTTCAATAAATATTTGTTGAATGAATTTAGTCTCTTTATAAATTTAGTTAGAGCCCACTAAAGATTCTTTCCAAGTGTCTGATATTTCTACTGAGATTACAAATGATATTACTTTTCACTATTTCTTTACTAGAAGATAATGATGAACATGAAAATGAAATATGAGAATAAGAAAGACTTTTTTTTACAGATTTTATACAATTTCTTGTTCATCTGAATTTTGTAGAGTGACTCAGTTAGGTTCTTTAACATATATGAATATTTATAAATACATATTACAAGAACTTCCTTATTTATACTTGTCTTTTTTCCTTCAAAACTCACTAGCAAGAGCCTATGTTTAAAACTCTACCAAGCAGAAGCACAGAAATGAGATATTTAATCTTTTATAAATCCTTCAAATATTTAATCTTTTATAATCCTTCAAATATTTCTCCAGAGAGAATAATGTGATTTCTTGGCTTAGAAATCCTTTAAAAAACTACAGTGAAGGAAATAGTCTGCTTTATTTAACATTTTTTGTTTTTTTTAAAACTAGAGAATTAAAAAGTATTTTCTGAAAAACAAAAACACTAATTTGAAAAGATACATGTACCCCAATGTTCATTTTACAACAGCCAAGATGCCAAAGCAACCCAGATATCCATCAACAGATGAACAGATGAAGAAGATGTGGGACACATACACAGTGGAATATTACTCAGCCACAAAAAAGGAACTACAACTTGCCATTTGCAAAAAACATGGATGGACTTGGAAGGTATTATGCTAAGTAAAATAAGCCAGATAAGGACAAATATTTATTGTATGATATCACTTACATGTGGAATCTGAAAAATATAACAAACTAATGAATTTAACAAAAAACAAGCAAACTCACAAATATAGAGAGCAAACTAGTGGTTACCAGAGGGGAGAGAGAAAGGGAAAGGGATAATACAAGGCTAAGGGATTAAGAAGTGCAAACTATTATGTATAAAATTAGCTACCCAGAAATACTGTGCAGTATGGAAAATAGATAATATTTTACAGTAACTATAAATGGAGTATAATCTTTAAAAACTGTGGATCACTATACTGTATATTACAATATATAATATTGTATATCGACTATACTTCTATTTAAAAAAGTTCTTAACAAAAAAAGTGGTATTTTCTGAATAATATTTTGGCTTCCTTTAAAACTGCATTTTCTATTTGTGTGAAAACTATAATTAAGTTTCCTTCATTATCCTTTACTGTTTATAGACATAAATATACAACAAAATATTGTCACTCTTTTCAAAAAAAGCTTGATTCTTACAGTTACTAGATAGGGAATGATTCTGAACTCACTCTAGCTATCAGGTCTCTTAATTTTTCTCTGCATTGGTCCCTTTCCATTTTGAGAGACTCTTTTATTTGTCTCAGCTCATCTCTTTCTTTAGCTACAATTCTTATTTCTTCAAGGCTTTCATAAAGTTTCTTAGTCAAATGCAAATTATCCATTTCCACACTTTGCATAGATAAATTTTGGGCCTCAAACTGCTTCTTCAATTGTTTCATCTCATTCATTTTTTTTTGAGTTTTACTGACATCTTCTTTCATTTTTAGAAGTTGAAGCTCTTTTCTCTGAAGTTCTTGTATCTTGACATAATTATAAAACAAGTTAGAATACAAACAGAATTCCTTAAAGAAAGTAAAATAGTGTCTATTTATGGTACACATACATATATATTTATATTGACATATCTGTATCTATGTCCTTTCTCATTTCATAAATAATTTTGGACAGTTATTCCCCCAGAGATAGGGGCTTCCCAGGTGGTGCTAGTGGTAAGAGATGCGCCTGCCAACGCAGGAGACATAAGAGACACAGGGTTCAACCCCTGTATCAGGAAGATCCCCTGGAGAAGGGAATGGCAACCCACTCCAGTATTCTTGCCTGGGAATCCTGTGGACAGGCTACAGTCCATGGGGTCGCAAAAAGCTGGACACGACTGAAGTGTCTTAGCATGCACACGTTCCCTCAAAGAACAAAACAACACATACCTTTTTCTGTAATTCATCTTTTGATTTATTTAAATCCTTTTGAATATGTGAAATCTGAGATGTTTTTTCTGAAGCTCTCTCTCTCAGTTTATCAATAGTCTCTTGGTGTTCTTTCAAACGGATATGAGCAATGTTTAGTTGTTCTTGTGTCTCCAGTTCCTTTGTTATCAGAAGAAATCGAGAAATATGAGATAAAGGCACATTACCTTTTCTTAACAATGAACTAGCTAAACCAAATCTTAAGAAATACATATTCATAGTTAGAAGTAACCAACATGCCACTGCCAAATTCGAATAGTTCAGAAGGACATTAAGTTGAAGGCCCTGACGCTAGCCTCACCCATCCCAGCCCTGTACCATGCTCAACTCTGCCACTTATTTTCCACATTTCATACCATCTGGATATTTTTTTAAATCAGTATCGTATAAAGAGTGTCCCATTCTTATACTTAGTTTTCCACTCTACAGATGAACTCTACTTTTCCAGTGCCTTATTGACAGACACTTGGGTTGGTTCTGACTCTGTTCATCATATATGGTGCTGCAGTGAATGCTGTTGTATTTCTGCCCATATATGTGAATATACTGGTAGGATAAATTCCTACAAGTGGAACTGCTGTAGCAAATGTCTATGTTGATAAATTTTTAAAATGCTACTGTCAAACTGTCTCCTTGAAAGGTTATTAACATTTAAATTTTCATGAATAGCATCGATTATTTTTAAACTTCTTAGAATAAAAACAGTTATTTGGCAGGAAGGAGGAGGACAACTCACTCTAGCTGTGCTTCCTTGCAGGTCCGCCTTGAGTAGGTCTCTCTCCAGTCTGAGGGTCTCTTCCAGCCCCCTTAGGCTATCTCTTTCTTTCATTACAGATTTCATTTCTTCAAGGTTTTCATGAAGCTTCTGAGCCAAGTTTAAGTTCTCCATTTCTATTTTGTTCATAGTCAAACTCTGGCATTTAAACTCATTCTTCAGTTGCTCAATGTCACACATTTTTTTCTTGGTCTCACTAATTTCTTCTTTTAACTTAAAAAGTCGCTGTTCATTTGCTTTCAGTTCTTGGACCTTAAGATAATCATGTTAGGATTAATTGGATTGTTGTTTTAGGGAAGGATTAAGAATAGTTTCTAAACTGATTAAGACAATAGTTATTCCATTTTACTCATTAATGTGCTATATAATTTCATACAGGATTTAGTGTCTTTTGTGATATAATATACATGACTACATATAATCTTACATGTATACAGCTCAGCTATACTCAACATATGCATACAGCTATGTAACTAAAACTCAGATCAAAATATAGAACACTTACTTTACCTGTGTGCTCTTCCTAGAAACAAATCACTATTTTGACCTTTTTCATCCCAGATCCGTTTGTCTGCTTTTTATTTATTTGTTGTCTTTTAAATATTTTATATTGGAGTAAAACTGATTAACAATGTTCTGACAGTTTCAGGTAGACAGCAAAGGGACTCAGCCACACATAAACATGTATCCATGCTCCCTGAAACTTCCCCCCATCCAGGCTGCCACATAACACGGAGCAGAGTTCCCTGTGCTGTACAATAAGAACTTGTTGGTTACCATTTAAAATACAGCAGTGTGCACAAGTCCATCCCAAACTCCCTAACTATCCCTCCCCCTCACTCTTACCCAGTGGCAAACATAAGCTTGTTTGCCTGTTTTTAAACTTATGCATCACAATGTAAATGTTGATTCTTCTGTTGACAGGCATATGGGTTGCTTTCAGTTCTTTGCAATTATGATTGCAGCTACTGTAAGCACTCCTGTATGTCTTTATGTGGAAGAATGCATTCTTTTTCCTTAGGTACACACCCAAGGAGAGAAAATTCTGGGCCACAAGCAGGTATATGGTTCAGGGTTAGTAAAAACTACCAAGCTGCTTTCTAATGTGGCTGAAGTGTTTTATATCCCTCAAGGATTTTAGGCATTACTTTTTATTCTAGGAATATATTGGGTATTTGAACATATAAGCCCCATGACCCCCCTCAATACCTTTTCTTGTAATTTAGCATTTGAATTTTCTAAATCCATTTGCATATTCGATATTTCTTCGGCCTTCTCAGAGACAATCCCTCTGAGTTTATCAATAATTTCCTGGTGCTCCTTCAGATGCAAGTGAGCTCTTCTTAGTTCTTCTTGTTTTTCCAGGTCCTTAATAGAAAAACAAAACAAAAACAAAAACAACATAGCTTAGTGTTAACTACTTTCTTTTTAATGAAAGCAATATTTTCTTAGTAAAAACGATAAATTTCTTATTTCTTCCTCCATATTTTTGAGGTTGTTAGAAAACTGTAGGCTTGCCCTTCCCCTGGCCTCACCTCCCCACAATGTACACACATTTTTCAGAGGTGAACAGGCCATACATGTGCTCTTCTACAACTTGCTTTTGCCCCTGAGGTTTACTTCGGGCTTTCACATTAGAACATTCAAACCTATTTCGTTTTTTAGGGGTTGCATGTATACTGTACGTGCACACTCAGTCGCTCAGCTCCAGCTCTTTGCGATTCCATGGACTGCAGCCCACCAGGTCTTCTGTCTAAGAGATTTCCCAGGCAAGAATACTGGACTGGGTTGCCGTTTCCTCCTCCTGGGGATCTTCCCAACTCAGGCATTGAGCCTGCATCTCCAGCGTCTCCTGCACTGGCAGGTAGACTCTTTCACCCGTGACACCCGGACATGTGCTCAGTCATGGCCCACTCTCTGTACCCCGTGGACTACAGCCCACCAGGCTCCTCTGTCCATGGGATTTTTCAGGCAAGAATACTGGAGTGGGTTGCCATTTCCTTCTCCACACCTGGGACATATTGCATGTATTTACCCGGTTTCCTTGTGACGCGTATTTAGGTTATTTCCTACCTTTTTTTAAATCACAAACTGCTGTAACGAACAACTTTATGGTATGTACCTTTATATGTTTGTGTTATGAATACACACACACACATATATTTACTTTTTCTTTATCTTAACAGTTGAGTAAATGTACATGTAGGGTAAAGCCCATAAAGAAACTGCTGGTTACAGAATTTAAAATTTTCAAAAACAATACCAAATTACCTGCCTAAAAGGTGGTATCCTGTTAACTCTCACCAAAAGTACCACTCCTTTCAAAGAAGGGTTCACTGATGTAAGGAAAACATCACATTAACTTGCTGGCAAGAGGAGTGGGTGTAACTTACTTTAGCCTTTGTTTCTCTGAGGCTTTCCCTGAGTTGATCTCGCTCCATTTTGAGGGTTCCCTCCATTCTTCTTAGATCATCTCTTTCCTTAGTAACAGATTTTATTTCTTCAGTGTTTTCAAGGAGTTTCTGAGTCAACCTTAACTTCTCTGTTTCTGTGCTTTCCAGGATTGAATTCTGAGTCTCTAATTGCTTCTTCAATTGCTCTGTTTGATACATATTTTCCCTGAGATCATTTTTCACCTTAAGAAGTTGATGTTCTTTCTCCTGAAGTTCTTGGACCTTGAGATAATCAAACAGTAAGTTAGGATATAGACAGATACAGAGAGAAAGTTAAAAAGTAGTTTCTAAATTGAATAGGAAAATCTCTACTTATCTTCAGCATTTGGCAAACTTATACCCTGTTTCATAACACAAAAGACCTGATCCAAACTCTCAGTTACTTGGATATTATAAGAAATACCTGTGCTTTTAAGGCCGTATTTGTGTTTTCTAAATTCATCTGGATATTTGATATTTCATTTGTCTTCCCTGAAACAATTCCTCTGAGTTTATTGATAGTTTCTTGGTGCTCTTTCAGATTCATCTGGGCAGCTCTTAGTTCCTCTTGTCTTTCCAGGTCCTTTATTAGAGAAAGAAAAATAATACATCCAGAATAATACAATTCAACAATATGTAGGAAAGGCCTAGGGTAAGAAGTAAAAAATTCCCCTCCCTCCTTGGGCCTCTTAGTTCTCATCCTCTTAAAGGAACTTCTGGATGTCCGTATATTCTAGATACTCTTACTCCTTTTACCCGTCGGAAATTTTTAATCAGTTCTATCTCACTCTTTACCTATGGGTTGGTGTTCCATGGTCTGAATGTGCTGTATTTTTGTTCACCCAGTCTAATGGACAGTGAGGGTTTTTCCTAGTGGTGAGGGGGGTTGCTTTATTTTGTTATTGCAACTTGCTGCAATGAATATCTGTCTATAAAACATCTTTGCACAATTATGCTAATATATGCAGATAAACAGCAATAACTGGATTTGGGGGTTACTGCAAACAACAGTCTGTATAGTCAAAGCTATGTTTTTTTCCAGTAGTCATGTATAGATATGAGAGTTGGACCATATAGAAGGCTGAGCGCGGAAGAATTGGTGCTTTTGAACTGTGGTGTTGGAGAAGACTCTTGAGAGTCCCTCAGACAGCAAGGAGATCAAGACTAGTCAATCCTAAAGTACATCAACCCTGAATATTCACTGAAAGGACTGATGCTGAAGCTGAAGCTCCAATACTTTGGCCATGTGATTTGAAGAGCCAACTTACTAGAAAAGACCCTGATGTTGGGAAAGATAGAAGGCAGGAGAAGGGAATGATAGAGGATGAGATGGTAGGATGGCATTACCAACTCAATGGACATGAGTTTGAACCAGCTCTGGGAGATGGTCAAGAACAGGGAAGCCTGGCGTGTTGCAGTCCACGGGGTTGCAAGGAGTCAGACTGAACCACCACCACCACATATCCATCCCTCCAGTTTTCCCCAAGGGCTGGACCATTTTTACATCTCCACTGACTCTATCAATCACAGTTCTTCTAGGACACGATTTCACATTTACAAGTTGGGTGAAAGATGGTAACTCACTCTATTTGTTGTTTCTCTTAGGTTTTCCTTGAGCTGGTCTATCTCTACTTTGAGAGTCTCCTCCATGTTCCTAAGGTCATCTCTTTCTTTTGTAACAGATCTTATTTCTGCAATATTTTCATTGAGTCTCTGAGTTAACTTGATGTTCTCCCATTCTATATTTTCTAGAGTTGACTTTTGGGCCTCAAGTTGCTTCTTCAAGTTTTCCATTTCACTTATTTTTTCCCAAGTCTCACTGACATCTTTCATCTCAAGAAGTTGTTCTTTTTCCTGAAGTTCTTGAATCTGTGAAAATTATAAAGCAAGTTAGGACACAGGCAGAAAATATTAGGAAAAAGAACTATTTCTAAAATTATGCCAATCATCTTTATATTTTACTTTATTATTTTCTTCCTTAAGGGATATGCAGAACACAATAATCGGATGTCATTTTCTAAACAACATGAGACCTACGTTTGCCTGTCAGTATCTGAATTCCCTAAGACTCTCTGGATATTTGTTCCCTGATCTGTCTTCTCTAAACTATTCCACGCATTATCGTTTCTTGATACTCCTTCAGAAGAATGTAAGTAGCTTTTAGTTCTGCTTTGACTTTCTGTTCCTTTATGATTCGAGGAAAATCTAATCTAACTTAATACTGAACTTCATCATTATCACCTTAACATTACTTTTATAACCAAAAAACATCAAAAGAGGGAAACTTACATCAGCTACAATTTCTTTAGTGTTTTCTTTGAGTTGGTCTATTTCCTTTTCAAGGGCCTCCTGTACCCTTTCCAGTTCATCTCCTTCCTTAATTATGGTTTTTAATTCTTCTTGACTTGCCTGAACTTTTCCAGTCAACTTGAGCCTCTCGCTTTCTTTTCTTTGTAGTGATGAGTCTTTGGCTTTGAGATGTTCCTTTAATTGTTCCAATTCACTCATTTTTTCCTGAGTCTCACTGATTTCTTTGGCGGTAATAAACTGTTTCTCATAAAACTCTTGAGTCTAAAAAAGAAAAAGCCAAAAATATACTTGCATGCAAACACACATAAAAACATGTGCTTATGTATGTATGTATATATATGTATATTTTTTTTTTAAGGAAAAAAATTTAGGATGCTAGAATTTCTAAAACAATTTAGTAAGTAAACAGCAGTCTTTGTAATCTAGTTAGCTTACCACTCTTAAATTTGCTTCCCCTGTTCCTTTACTCCCATTTTACCTTTTTCTGTAATTTATCATTTGCTGTTTCTAATTCCTGTTGAATGTGTGATATTTCAGTTTCTCTCTTTGATAGATCCACTCTCAGTTTACCAATAATTTCCTCTTGTTCTTTTAAGTGACAATGAGCAACTTCAAGTTTCTCTTCAGTTTCTAGTTGCTTTATTATTAAAGGAAATTACAAGAAAATTTGAAAACATTATAATCATTACATGGTAATGAATTCCCTTTCCCCAAAGGTTTAGTTTTTACCAAGATATCTGCTTACAGAATATTAACACACACACACACACACACACACACACACACACACACGAATGACACCTACTTTAGCTGCCATTTCTCTTAAGTTTTCTTGGAGTTGGTTCTTTTCAGACTGAAGAAGTTCTTGTAGCCTCTGAAGGTCAGCTCTCTCCTTAGCTACAGATTTCACTTCATCATGACTTTCTTGAAGTCTTTCTGACAATTCAAGCTTTTCCATTTCTAGCTTTAGTAGTGCTGAGTCTTTGAATGGCTCCTTCAAATGCTCCATCTCATTCATTATTTTCTTAGTCTCACTGTCCTTTTCTTTCATATTGAAGGACTGTTCTTGTTTGTCTTGAGATGTTTGGATCTAAAGAGAATCACAAAATGATACAGTTGATACTCAGAGATACTTTATTTCATTTTTGGGGAAAAGAAACAAGGATGCTTTCTAAAACAATTAAATCAGTGATTTAACAGCTCATTTCCAGGACAATATTTTCTGTCACCCACTCTTCCATTATTCAGATATTTGACACATTTATTGAGTATTGACTGTGTTGTCAGTATCCTATAATATTAGAAGTTGGAGATGAAATGGTAAATGAGACTTTACATGATCGGCCTTTTTAAGACTTATACATTTTAGAAGGAAAAATACATATATATATGTGTATATATATATCAAATCTTAACCAAACAGAGGTGGCGGGTTATTTCAGGGTACCAGTGGCAAACCGAATCTATTCTGAGTGATTAGGAAGGGCTTCCTGGGGGATGGAAAGCTTCAGTTGAGATCTAAAGGCTGAGAGCACTTGTTAGGCAAAGAGGAGTATGGAAATACTACAGGAAGGAAGACCAGACCATCTGAAAGCTGTGAAATGTGGAAAAGCAACAGACTAGAGTTGCCTGAGCACAATGAATGGGAGGGAGAGCAGATGAAACAGGGGTAGAAACCAGCAAGGTCTGGTATCCAGGGTCATGTGAAATATAGACAAAGAGCAATAATAAGCTATTAAAGAGTTTTAAGGCGAAAACATCATCTTGGCACAGAATGGGGAATGAATTACAGAAGTATGAAATGAATGCAGAGACCAGTTAGGAGGCTATTTCACGAAAGCCAGAGAGAAATAATCCTGGCTTGGATTAGGGTATTGGTAAAGTGTACTTTGGATGTAAACTAGAGAAGAAAATTATGACAGAATATGGAGAAGAGTGGGAGGATTTCACAAATAGGCACATGCCTTAAAATCAACAAGGTTTTGATTCTTGGATTACAGAGGGAGTAGGGAGGAAGGGATAGTAGTAGGGTTGATTCTCAGATTTCTGACTGGATTGGTGAGGAAAATGGTAATGCCTTATGGGATGCTGGAGAAATAAGTTTAAACACAGGAAGAAAACAGTGTTTTGGACTTTCTCTCTTCCTGTAATTTAACACTGCTTTTTCTAAATCATTTTCAATACTGAAGAAAACAAGTATCTTCCCTGAAACATTTTCCTTCATTATCCATAGTTTCTTAGTATTTATGAGCAGTTTTTAGTTGTTCTACTTCGAATCACTTCGTAATTAAGAGATACTTAAAGAAAACTGATAGGAATATTATAACTATGAATGCTCTCTTCCTCACTTGTAAAATATAAAACACTTACTAAATGGGAGGAAAGGATGAGACGTACTTTAGCCGAAGTTCCTCTCATCTCTTCAGCTGGTCACATTCGATCTGAAGTGCTTCTATTGTCATTTTAAGATTCTCTCTTTCCTTAGTGAGAGATCTTAACTCCTGTGACTTTCTTGAAGTTTTGCAGCCATCCTGAGACTTTTCATTTCTATCCTTGGCTTGCTCTTTCAACAGCTCTGGTTCATCCGTTGTTTCCTGAGTTTCAGTGATTTCTCTCACATTAGGAAGTAGCTCCTGTTCCTCAGGAAGCACTGGGATCTTGCGATATTCATATAATACTAAGGATACTATCTAGACAATGTTGTCATAATTTTTAAAGGGAAAAGATGAGGATACTCTCCATAGCAACAGAAGTGATTTTAAACCTTCATGGCCTACCACGGACCACAAACTCCTATTTACTCACTTTCCCTTGATTCCTACTCAAGCTATTCATGACTGCTAGTCATATTCTGTCATAATTTTCTTTTTTCTCCAGTTTATATCCAAAGTACACTTTACCAATAAATTATTAATCCAGTCAGTTGCATGCTTCATTTCTATCAGTTCAGTTGCTCAGTCATGTCCAACTCTTTGTAACCCCATAGACTGCAGCATGCCCGGCTTCCCTATCCATCACCAACTCCTGGAGCTTGCCCAAACTCATGTCCATCGAGTTGGTGATGCCATCCAACAATCTCATCCTCTGTCGTCCTCTTCTTCTCCTGCCTTCAATCCTTCCCAGCATCAGGGTCTTTTCCAAGGAGTCAGTTCTTCGCAGCAGGTGGCCAAAGTATTGGAGTTTCAGCATCAGCATCAGTCCTTTCAGTGAATATTCAGGACTGATCTCCTTCAGAATGGACTGGTTGGATCTCCTTGCAGTCCAAGGGACTCTCAGGAGTCTTCTCCAACACCACAGTTCATCAATTCTTCAGTGCTCAGCTTTCTTTATAGTTCAACTCTCATATCCATACATGACCACTGGAAAAACCATAGCCTTGACCAGAAGGACCTTTGTTGGCAAAGTAATGTCTCTGCTTTTTATTATGCTATCTAGATTGGTCATAGCTTTCCTTCCAAGCAGCAAGCATCTTTTAATTTCATGGCTGCAGTCACCATCTACAATGATTTTGGATTCATTTCTATACTAGTTTCATTTCACTGATTTATTTCTATATTAGTTCTCAAATACAACAGGAGAAAATTCACAGTTGAACAGATTATATCCCAATAAATGAATGGCCTCATTCTCAGATGAATTCTAATGCTACTTAACAAATTTTTTATGTGTAAAGATTGATTCCCTCTTTCCATGATCACTAGTGTTACTGTGTAACTTTGCATATCATATTTCTGCATTTATCAAACTGGAATTGAGAATGTTTTTTATATGCTCATACTGGGGAAAAAGAACAATGTNATCTTGCGATATTCATATAATACTAAGGATACTATCTAGACAATGTTGTCATAATTTTTAAAGGGAAAAGATGAGGATACTCTCCATAGCAACAGAAGTGATTTTAAACCTTCATGGCCTACCACGGACCACAAACTCCTATTTACTCACTTTCCCTTGATTCCTACTCAAGCTATTCATGACTGCTAGTCATATTCTGTCATAATTTTCTTTTTTCTCCAGTTTATATCCAAAGTACACTTTACCAATAAATTATTAATCCAGTCAGTTGCATGCTTCATTTCTATCAGTTCAGTTGCTCAGTCATGTCCAACTCTTTGTAACCCCATAGACTGCAGCATGCCCGGCTTCCCTATCCATCACCAACTCCTGGAGCTTGCCCAAACTCATGTCCATCGAGTTGGTGATGCCATCCAACAATCTCATCCTCTGTCGTCCTCTTCTTCTCCTGCCTTCAATCCTTCCCAGCATCAGGGTCTTTTCCAAGGAGTCAGTTCTTCGCAGCAGGTGGCCAAAGTATTGGAGTTTCAGCATCAGCATCAGTCCTTTCAGTGAATATTCAGGACTGATCTCCTTCAGAATGGACTGGTTGGATCTCCTTGCAGTCCAAGGGACTCTCAGGAGTCTTCTCCAACACCACAGTTCATCAATTCTTCAGTGCTCAGCTTTCTTTATAGTTCAACTCTCATATCCATACATGACCACTGGAAAAACCATAGCCTTGACCAGAAGGACCTTTGTTGGCAAAGTAATGTCTCTGCTTTTTATTATGCTATCTAGATTGGTCATAGCTTTCCTTCCAAGCAGCAAGCATCTTTTAATTTCATGGCTGCAGTCACCATCTACAATGATTTTGGATTCATTTCTATACTAGTTTCATTTCACTGATTTATTTCTATATTAGTTCTCAAATACAACAGGAGAAAATTCACAGTTGAACAGATTATATCCCAATAAATGAATGGCCTCATTCTCAGATGAATTCTAATGCTACTTAACAAATTTTTTATGTGTAAAGATTGATTCCCTCTTTCCATGATCACTAGTGTTACTGTGTAACTTTGCATATCATATTTCTGCATTTATCAAACTGGAATTGAGAATGTTTTTTATATGCTCATACTGGGGAAAAAGAACAATGTGTTATTCATATCCATAGCCTCAGTACTTAGTACACAATTGGCTTTTAACATAGGTTGGTCTAGTTTATGTTTCATTTTCTCCATAGCATTTGTTATTATCATAAACTATCCTGTTCATTTGATTGCTTATTTATTGATAATCTCTTTCCACTACAAAATAAGTTCTATGACTGCAGAGATCTGTCCACCTTGTTCCCACTTTATTTCTATAATCCAGGACTGTACCCGATACATTAAAAACTCAACAAATATTACTCAATAAATGAATTATTTATAAGTCATTCACTACCTATCTTTCCTTCAAAGGAGAAAGAAAGGGAAAGAAAGGAGAAAAAGAAGAAAGGATGGAAAGAAGAAAGGACAAACCTTTTCTTGCAGTTCAGTACTGGATTTTTCCAGGTTCTTCTGAATATTGATTATCTGAGCTGTCTTCTCAGAAATGTCTCTTCTTAGTTCTTCAATAGTTTCTTGGTGTTCTTTTAGATGCATGTGGGCCATCTGCAGTTCTTCTTTTGTTTCTAGACCCTTTATTAGGAAGTGAAATTTAAAGAATAATTGTAAGAACATCATCCACACTGCCGCCGCCTTTCCAACGGACTCAGTCTTTAAAGAAACATTTAATAGATGAAAGAAAAGGCCGTGACTTACTGTAGCTTCAATCTCTCTTACGTGTTCTTTAAGCTTATTTCTCTCTACTTCAAATGACTCCTGTAACTTCTTCAGGTCGTTTCTTTCTTTGGTTATGAATTTCATTTCCTCACAGTTTTCATGAAGTTTCTGAGTTAACTCTATCTTCTCAATTTTTATACGTTCCAATGTTAATTCTTGGTTCTTTAGTTCATTCTTCAAGTTTTCCATTTCATTCATCCTTGTCTGCATCTCGTTCATCTCTTCCTGTGCACTAAGCAGTTGCTGCTGTTTTTCTTGTAGTTGTTGGCTCTTAAGAAATTCAGTTTTTATAATTACTATTTTGTCTATACTCTCTTAAAATTCTTATGTAAAATCTACTTTGCAAACTGAAATAATCATTATCATAGCCCTGTCGACTACTCCAAAATAAGCAGACAAGGGGCATTAAAAGTAAAATAACTTTCTAGGTACAATGTCTAGTGGGTCAAATAGTGTCCCACACCAAATTCAAGTCTACCCAGACCCCGAGAACCTGATCTTCTTTGAAAATAGGGTTTCTGTAGATGTGATTAGTTAAGGACTGAGAAGGAATCCTCCTAGATTAAGGTCAGCCCTAAATCCAATGTAAGTAGTCCTTATAAGAGACCAGAGGACACACAGAGACACAGAGAAGGTCCTATGATGATGGAAGCAGAGATTGGAGAGATGTAGCTATAAGCCAAGAAACACCAATGTCATCTGGGAGTCAAGGACAGGAAGAGGAATTAAAGGATTCTCCCCTAGAGCCTTTGGAGGGAGCCTGGTCCCGCCTATACTGTGATTGCGAACTTCTAAGATGCAGAACTGTGAAAGAATAAATTCTTATTGTTTTAAGCCATCAAGTTTATGGTAATTTGATACAAAAGCCCTAGGAAAGTAATATAGTGCCACTAGGTTAATCAAGGAAGAATGTGAAAATGAGAAAAACTAAAAAACAAAAGAGATTAATTAAATATGCAGACATCACTGTGCCAAATAACTATAATTCCATGTCTCTTAAGAACTTGAATAATTTACTTCCATTTCTAGTGAGGGCCACATGAAGTGGCCCAAACAAACAATGCAGCATTAACTTTTACATAAGCTCAATGATTTCCCTCCTTTAGGAGGAATATGAAATAGAAATTAGGTTTTAACATGTTCAATTAGGTTATAGTAAAAGGGATGAGAATTAAGAGAATCCATATTAGAAAAAATATATATAAGCGCAATGGAAATCACTATATACTATCTGTAATAAATGTGATACTGCTTCCAGAATATACAGAAAGATCTCAGTGGGTGCATTTTAGAATTACTTGGGGAATATAATTATTATGAGAGTCTTAGGCTCGTCTACAAATTTTACAATAGCATCTTACTGAAAATATCTAAGTGATAATATAGTCATCCCTTGTTACCCATGGAAGAGTAGTTCCAGGACCTCTGCAGTTACCAAAATCCATGAACGCTCAAGTCCCTTTTATAAAAGGACAACTATTTGTATATAACCTAAACACATCCTCTCATATACTTTAATTCATCTCTAGATTACATATGATACTGAATACAATATAAATGCTATGTAAATAGTTGCCCAAGTTTGGCAATTTTGGGTTTCAGTTTTTGGAACTTTCTGTATTTTTCCTCTGAATATTTCTGATCTGCGGCTAGTTGAATCCATGGATGCAGAACCTGCAGATACAGAGGGCTGACTGTAGAGGTGAATCTCACATTTCAGAGCATGACTAATGCATCTCTACAAGGGCAGAATCTTTGTTTTATTGACCAATGTATCCCAAAAGCCCAGAAGAGTGCCTGGCTACAGTAGTGCTCAAAAAGCACTTGATGAACGAATGTTATCAAATGACTTGTTTAGAAAAATGAAGGCCTTCCCCCATCTAAAGACTCCATAATAATATAATAGTCACAAAGGATATTGGTTAACATCTCAGTAGGAGTTGAAACTGTCCAAAATATTGCCCATTAAGATCTGTTCATGTGAGAGGTTATTTCTGGAATTTAGGTTTACTGGAATCAAATTTATTATATAAGTAAAAAATTTAGTCAGGAAAAATAACAAGGAAGATAACTTTAAAAAGTCACCTTTTCCTTTAGCTTCTCTTGAACTTCTGATAGTTTTTCATAGGTCCTAGAAAGCTCTTCTTCTTTCTTAATGGTATGGTTCTTTTCTTGTGCGACAATATCCTGTTGTTTTTTAAGTTCATTTCCAAGAAATCTTAATTCTTCCTGGTTTTCAATGGTCTAGAATTTTTTTTAAAAAGTTGAGATCAAAATAATACACATGTACATTTAAGAAAACAGGTAAAAATCAGAATTTACTTTAGCCAAAAAATGAAGAGATCATGACAAACTATATTGGAAAAGATTAATTTAAAAAGTGAGGCTTTAATCATATAAATGCCAAGAATCTGATTTTTTAAACACTATCTCTTCATTGCTCACCTTACATTCCTATCATGAGAATTAGAACTGGGTTTAGTATTTTATCATGAGAGATTTGCTCATTTTCTACCCCTAAGCCAAAAGACACTTTTAAGCTTTTGTTGATAACAGATAATATGAGACACTTATCTATATATCTATATATGGTTATGGTCTCTTCACATGCTGGAGTGGCTTTGATTTTACACACTGCTTAATAGCAAGGTCAAAACGGCAGCACTGTTTGGTGGCAGGAGGTGGTCTAATCCAAGTTATTAAGCTTAAACAGTAACATTCTTAAGTATTCTTAAGAATACTTAGCATTCTTAAGTCACAAAAACATCTCAAGCCAGAGACTGATAAATGAATATGACTTTTGTCTGTACTGTTACTTACAGTCAATAATTCTAACCAAACAGACAATCCCAAGAAACACAGAAAACCACACAGAATGTCAGGTGCTACTGTGATCCATAGCAAACTTCTCAAAGTATTCATTTCATTCTAGGTACATTATATTGTCTTTAAATTTAGAAAAAAAATACTAAAGTAGGTTTGCAAATATTGGCAAACATTAACAATAAACAATTAAAAATGAAGTAAAAAACTGTAACAGCATATATAAAAGAGAAACATTTAGGAACAAATTTAAGAAAATATGGAAAAGATTTGTAGACTAAAAAGTATTACATATCATAGACACAACAAATAATTTATAAAAAGATAAACAATGGCCAATAAGCAATCTCATGCTAGTAGGCATGAAAAGATGTCCAATATCTTTAGAGGCATTAGGGAAAGGCCAAAGAAAACTGTTGGGCACATGCTCAACAGAATGGTTAACATTAAACACAACAATACTGTGAAGTGTTGGTGAGGATGTGGAGTCATCAGAATTCTTTTAATTTGCTGATAGAAATATAAAATGGTACAACTACTTTGGGAATCAACCTAGTAAATTTTCAGCAAGTTAAATATATATCTCCCTATGATCCAGCTATTCCGTTTAGATATTTATCCTAGAGACATAAAAAACAAAATCTCCATAAAAATATTTGTTTATGAATGTTTACAGCATCGTTATTCAAAATAGCCAAATAGTGAAGATAATCTAAATTTCCACCAGCAGGAGAGTCTAAACAAACTGTAGTCTTTCCAACAATGGAATGCTACCCAGCACCGAGCAGGAGAGCAGAAAGAAGGCATGGGCTCCCCAGGGGGCGCTAGTGGCAAAGAGCCTGCCTGCCAAAGCAGGAGACATGAGAAAAGGGTTCCATCCCCGGGTTGGTAAGATTCCCTGGAGGAGGGCATGGCAACCCACTCGAGTATTCATGCCTAGAGAATCCCAGACAGAGGAGCCTGGTGGGCTACGGTCCGAAAGTTGCAAAAAGTTGGACACGACTGAAGCAACTTAGCATGCACACACAGAAAGAAGACACAAAAGAGTGTATGCCGTGTGATTCTATTTGTATGAATTTCTACAAGAGACAAAGTGATTAAGGTAAAAACCATAAGGATAGTGACTACATGGGGCAGAGGTTAAGATTGGGATTGAGTAGATCAGGGGTCAAGGGAACATTCTGGGGTGGTGTTCCACGTCCTGATGAAAATGGAAAGTCCACAGTAGAGATGTCTGTCAAAAGTCATCAGACTGTATACTTGCATCTGTTACATTTATAACACGGCATGTAAGATATACCTCAATAAAATTCTAAAAGTCTAAAGTATACAAGGACGAAAACGTACTGCAAAGAATACAGTGCTTAAACCTACCATTTCAATGTTTTCTCTTAGGTCAGTCTTCAGTTGTTCCTTTTCTGCTGTAATACTCTCTAACATTTGTTGCAGTTCATTTTTCTCCTGTATTAAAGAAAATATCTTTCTCTCTTGCTCAGTTAGCTCATTATCCTCAGCATCTGTGATCAGAGCTTGGGTTTTTGTGGTTTCCAAATTTTGGCTTTTATCTATGCCAACCATCTAAAATATAAATAGAGTAAAGAACTTCTTAGTTAACAATACATTTAATAATAATAATAAAACAGCTGATACATATTACTTTATATCAGGCAATATTTTCATATATTGACATACTTAATCTTCACTATAACTTTATGAGGTAGGTACTATTATTATCTCCACTTGACAGAGGAGGAAATAATCCCAGAGAGGATAGGTCACTTACCCAAGGTCACTCAGAGATGAATAATCAGGTTTGAACCCAATGTTCTGGCTCCAGTGTGTGCTCTTGTGTCTGATCACTAATAAGAACTACCTAAACAGCTGACAGAATGTGGTCCACTGGAGACGGGAATGGAAAACCAGTTCAGTATTCTTGCCTTGAGAACCCCATGAATAGTATAAAAAGGCAAAATGATAGGATACCGAAAGAGGAACTCCCCAGGTCAATAGGTGCCCAATATGCTACTGGAGATCAGTGGAGAAATAACTCCAGAAAGAATGAAGGGATGGAGCCAAAGCAAAAACAATACCCAGTTGTGGATGTGACTGGTGACAGAAAAAAGGTCCGATGCTCTAAAGAGCAATATTGCATAGGAACCTGGAATGTTAGGTCCATGAATCAGGGAAGTTGGAAGTGGTCAAGCAAGAGAAGGCAAGAGTGAACATCGACATTCTAGAAATCAGTGAACTAAAATGGACTAGAATGGGTGAATTTAACTCAGATGACCATTTATCTACTACTGTGGGCAGGAATCCCTCAGAAAAAATGGAGTAGCCCTCATGGTCAATAAAAGAGTACAAAATGCAGCACTTGGATGCAATCTCAAAAAAGACAGAATGATCTCTGTTCGTTTCCAAGACAAACCATTCAATATCACCGTAATCCAAGCCTAAGCCCCAACCACTAATGCCGAAGAAGCTGAAGTTGAACAGTTCTATGAAAACCTACAAGACCTTTTAGAACTAACATCCACAAAAGATGTCCTTTTCATTATGGAGGACTGGAATGCAAAAGTAGGAAGTTAAGAAACACCTGGGGTAACAAGCAAATTTGGCCTTGGAATACAGAATGAAGCAGGGCAAAGTCTAATAGATTTTGCCAAGAAAATGCACTGGTCATAGCAAACACCCTCTTCCAACAACACAAGAGAAGACNATTACTAATCAATGTCAACTGCTTACCTGAAGATATGATTATATATTTCTTCATGCATTTGTATAAAGCAATTAAAAAAAATTAAAAAAATTTTTAATTACTGATTTTTAATGGAAGTCAGAGACATTACTTTGCCAACAAAGGTCCATCTCGTCAAGGCTATGGTTTTTCCAGTGGTCATGTATGGATGTGAGAGTTGGACTGTGAAGAAGCCTAAGTGCCAAAGAATTGATGCCTTTGAACTGTGGTGTTGGAGAAGACTCTTGAGAGTCCTTTGGACTGCAAGGAGATCCAACCAGTCCATTCTAAAGGAGGTCAGCTCTGGGTGTTCTTTGGAAGGAATGATGCTGAAGCTGAAACTCCAGTACTTTGGCCACCTCATGCGAAGAGTTGACTCCTTGGAAAAGACTGTGATGCTGGGAGGGATTGGGGGCATGAGGGAAAGGGGATGAGAGAGGATGAGATGGCTGCATGGCATCACTGACTCGATGGACGTGGGTTTGAGTTACCTCCGGGAGTTGGTGATGGACAGGGAGGCCTGGCGTGCTGTGATTCATGGGGTCGCAAAGAGTCGGACAGGACTGAGCGACTGAACTGAACTGAACTGAATGGAAGTTCATCACTAACTTATTTACATTCGATTGAAGGATAGTATTGTTAACTCTGATTTTTATCCATAAAATGGAAATGATATTAATTGTGCCTCTCTCACAGGATTAAATAAAATACTACACTTAAAACAACTAGAACAACGCCCAGCACATTATAGGCTCACTATAAATATTTGTAATGATAATGATAGTATAACTACAAATGTCAAAACGATGATACAACAAAATAAATCTGACTTTTACCGATGAGTATGACGAGTCCATTTTCATACTTTCTGACTTCTGAGACTCTATGTATTCCTGTAGCTTCTTAATCTGGTCTTCCTTTTCTCTAAGCAGCTCTACTTTTGAATTTAGTTCATTCTAAAACATTTAAAGGAGAATGAAACAATTTAAATGGGTTTCAATTTTAAGGAATTAAAAAGAACTTACATTTAATAGTTTAAATCAGTAGATAGCAAAATTCAAAGAGTTGAGATTTTAAAAATATAATTCCCTCTGTTTTCTGAAATCATATTTAATTACAAAGATGTTTTATAGTTTGGGCTCCTTATCAATAGAAATATCAACATAAATGCTCACCTCAAGATCTTGATTATATACTTCTGCATGCTTAACTAAATTCTTTAAGTTGGAAATTTCATGAATTAGTTGCATCTGTAAGAGCATGTGAACAGGCAACAGAGCAAACCAACAGTTAATAAAGCAAAAAAAAAAAAAAAAAAAGATAGCATTCATTCACCGCTCTAGAATCACCCAACACAGCAAGAAGGACTGGGAAAGTAACTGCTCAAGCTACTGCAACAAAGCACCTCATTATTTAAAAATAAACAAAACCCCAAACTCTCCAGCCAAACAAAAAAATCCCCAAACCTTACAAAACAAATAAGAGAAAAAGCCTAAGCGTGACCCCAAAATAGCTACGTCATCTGTTAATAAAGCTACAATAACGTCAAAAGCAAATTAGCATCCACCATTTGTAGAAGACATAGTGGTAATCAAACTCTTAAAAAAACATACTTTTAATAGATTTTTGTTTTGGGTTAAGTGCAGAATGTATTTATTTTATGAGGTTTTTCTCTCTTTTGATAAATTATCCACCTAGCTTTATATTGGCATACTTTTAATGAGTTGTGACTTGAAACTTGATTTTGGATTATGACAGTTTTAAGTGGTATCTTTATAATATTTTACTGTTCACCAAAGCAACAGAGATATGTATGGGATCATGAAATATCACCTTGTTGGTTTATTCTACAGGAAATACTGGAAAGATGGTATTACTGTTTTATATTGTTCAATTGTCTAAAAGTATAAAGATTACTTAAAGATATGAGAATTTCTATTTAAGTTTCTTTTTGATTGAAATATTTGTAGCATTAAATATTTAAGTACCAGAAACTTTAGTGTTCAAAACAAGTAAACTATAGTTTAACTAAGATAAATGTATTATCCCTTAGAGTTCCTTAATCTTCATAATCAGATGAGTCATTAGAGAGTAAAAGCAACTTCTAGTCAAATATAAGGAACTTACAAAAATAGCATCTCATTTAAATAAAATTTTCTGGATGAATAACTCAGTCCTATCTAGTTTTAGATTTCAGACTACTGCTAGTTTGACATTTTTCTATTTTAGGTCAGCATTATTCAGTAGAAATATAATATGAGCCAAATTAATAATTAAAAATTTTCTAGTAGCCACTATTAAAAGCAAAAAGAAATAGGTAGAATTAATTTTAATATAATTAGCCATGCTATGCTCATGCTCAGTTGTGTCTGACTCTTTGCGACCCTGTGGACTGTGGCCCGCCAGGCTCCTCTGTCCATGGGATTTTCTAGGCAAGAATACTGGAGTGGGTTGCCATTTCCTCCTCCAGGGGATCTTCCCAACACAGGGATTGGACCCAAGTCTCCTGTGTCTTCTGCACTGCAGGCAGACGCTTTACCCATCAAGCCATCGGGGAAGCCCCTTAATATAATTTAATCTAACAAATATAACTATTTTATTTCATGTAATCACACACACAGAAGTTGCTCAGTCGTGTCCGACTCTTTGCGACCTCATGGATTGTAGCCCACCAGGCTCCTCAGTCCAGGGGATTTTCCAGGCATGAATACTGGAGTGGGTTGCCGTTTCCTTCTCCAGGGGATCTTCCTGACCCAGGGATCAAACTTGGTCTCCCGCATTGTAGGCAGACGCTTTACCGTCTGAGCTACCAGAGAAGTCCATCAAAAACACAGAAGAGTAGTAGTAAGTTTCAAAAGGATGTCAGTCGAGATCTTTTATAGATGAAATCTACTTCCTAGAAGTCAACTCGCCAATTATATGCACAGCTGGAGACAAGAGGCTGCAAAAAAAAAGGTTCAACTGGAAAATATCTCGGGTACCCAATCAGATCCAGTTATTCTGCATCTGTGGATTTAAAATGATCATCATCCACGGTGGAATAGATGTGTCCCTCGTAGCTTAGAAAATCCACAGCTAGCTTGATTGAGGCTATGGACATGTGTTGGAGTTGGTTCTTGAGATCCTGAAAGTTCAGTCCTTCAGGTCTTGGGCAAGCCTTGATCAAACTCAGCACCTGGTTCTGGGCCACAGTGAGGCCATTTGCTGGTGTGAAGTTATTCCCACCAAAGTTCTCAGCTTCACCCATTCCTGGATTGCTGATAGGTGCTCTCCCTGCTGAAGGCTGGCTGTTCGACTTGTTCAGCATCATCTGTCCATTGACTACTTCCAGATTATGTGTGGTGAACTCATTCATAACCTCCAGGGGCATGATCTTAAAGGCTACCAGGCTTTTCTTGTTCTGGAAAGATCTCAGATGACTTCATAAAATCAGTATTAAAAAATTCATGTAACTTTTCATCTTTTTTTCATACTTAGGTCAGTAGAGACTGGCCCCATTTCAAGTGCTCAGCTGGCACATGTGATTAGTGGCTAGACCATTGTTCAGCAAAGTTTTAATCTGTATTGTTATAATTTAAATTGGCTGGCTCTTTTACCTTTTCTTCTCTAACTTTTGTGCAAGGAAACCACATTTGCCAGAAATGAACTAAATAATTAACTTTAAGTTTTGAAAATATTTAGGAGGAAAAATTCCTTTACTTCTCTTTTGGAATTGCTCTTCATTTAAAGTACTGGTTCAGATAAACAGAAAAAGATTAAGTAACTTTGAAAAGAGATGAGTGTATTCTTCCAATGATGTGTTGTTTAAAATGTAGAGAGTAGAGAACGTACATGATATGGTCAAAGTTAATCTACTGCTACATAAAAAATGTTGCATATTTCAGCTGTAATTTTTAGCAGGTGAAATGAAACATTTAATTAACATAAATATCTCTAAGTTGTGAAAATTATAAAATTAAATCAAGCTAAAATTGGTAGAGAAATGAAATTTCTCATTTCCTGATCATGATAATACTTGACCTTGTTTACTCCTTTCTCTAAAATTACTATTTAAATATCTTTATTACTGTATCTTTACTTGAAAATTACCCACGGCTTTAGTGATTTTTGACAAAGCCCTTAGAAGCCAGGACAATGGTCACATGTCCTAAGGCTGTAATTTGACTTCCTTTTTGGCTAAACTTTCCCCCAAAATGTAGGTTTTAGAACATACTTCATTGCTTACACCCAGACTTGCATTTTTAGTTTAATATGGAATGGATATTGTAAAACTGTCTTTGAACAGGTTAAGTTTGTATTACTTAAACTTTTAGGTTACTTCACAGAACCTAGAATTTCAAAGTGTGTCCAAGTGAAAATGAAAAGAATAGGATTATTTACCCCTTTCATGGTAAAAAGGAAAAAAAAAAATCAAGATGTGAGACTGTGTTATTTTTGTAATCTTTCTGTATGTGATTCAATTCCATGAATTTTTCCACTTTTAATGATTAATGGAATATATTTATTTAATGTAAGAAAACTTAGAGACATTATTGCTACACTTTGGGTATAAAATTGCCCAAAGTTAATTTTATACCATATTATTTATAAGATACATATAAAAAATTAGGTACGATTTTGGCATTAGAAGGGGACTTGAAAAGCTCCCAATTTACCTGCAAGAGGGAAGATACACAGAAAAGTAAGCCCTGAGAGAGTTGATGACTTCCTCAAAGCCTTGCCCATAATTCATGCCAGGCTCAAATTTGTGGTAAGCTAATAAACAGCAAAACTAGAGCTTCATTCCAGCTAGTCTGCACCAGAGACCATGCTCTTAAATATGATACTAGAACTTCCCTCTCAATAAAACTCAGATTACACGTTTAAGTTCACTCTTCTTTTCATGAAGTTTTACATTTTGTGAATTCACAAATTTTAAAACAAGTTAAATGGAACTCTGTGCAGAACTTACAGATTTTTGCCTCTCAAGATATACCTATGAAATGTAGACGTAAATATATTACAGTTTGTAGGTAGAACTTTTGGCACAGAATTCTTTTTTTCTTCTTAAGAAAGAAAAACAGGTAAGAAACTATGAAACTGAGAAAAATGAACTGTGTCCTTCTGGGCTCTCCACACAGAAATCTGAGAAGCAGCTACAAATTAACTCATATTTTACCTACACCAAAACACTGTCTCTCATTTTTAAGAGGATTCATGGATCATGTCAGACTTCTCTTGTGGCTTAGCTGGTAAAGAACCCACCTGCAACTCAGGAGGCCAGAGTTCGATCCCTGGGTTAGGAAGATCTACTGGAGAAGGGAAAGGCTACCCACTCCAGTATTCTGGCCTGGAGAATTGCATGGACTATACAGTCCATGGGGTTTGCAAAGAGGTGGACAGACTGAGAAACTTTCACTTCACTAATGGATCGTGTCCCAGGTCTGATAGTAGCTGTGGATTCTTACTCTAGAAAACTGAATACAGACTCCAAAATTCCAAAAAATAATTTCAAATGTTTATGAACTCTAGGTTAAAGACGCTCTACACTAAGAAATCTCTTGAATCTTTTGGACAGTTTCCAAGTCCCAAGGTCTGATGGCTTCTGAATTAGCTTAACATGTAGCTTAATACCACACACAGTTATTTAGGTATATACTTTCTAAAGAAAACAAAATTCATTGATAGATAGTATTCTTCAGCTGGATATTAAAATTCATGATGGTCTTAGAAGGAAATGGCTATAGTCTAGGCAGCACTTCTCATATGCTCAACAAATTAAATACTTTAATATACAAATTATCAGGAAATAATTTCTTCAAGACACATCCATCAATAGGCAGATTCACCAAACCTTCCTAAAGATGTTCTTAATTTCTTCTTCTTGTGCAATAAGCACAAGAGAAACAAATATGATTTAACTGTTTTTAAAACAATATAAATAAATTATTTCTTAAATTCTCTAAATTGTGCATATATGTGGAAAACAGGTACATCTTCAATATGTCAACTTTAGAAATAAATATTTTTAAGAGAATATTTTCTCTAAACTTGTGTTTTTAGTTTAGTTTCACATTTCCACATTCTTTACCTCTTGATCTTTCTCTGCTTTTCTTTCTAGAGCTTCAAATTCATCCAAATCATTCTTTTCTTTTAACTTCAATTCCATTTCTTCATTTTCTCTTCTTAAATGTTCATAGTCTAATACCAGGTTATCATAGTTAGCACGAAGTGAATTCAATTCACTTTCTAAGTTTTCCTATTGTAAACAAAACCAAATTTTCAAGTCAGAATTCTAATCATATATTCTTTGTTTTCTTACCTAAAATTTAGATCAAATAATTAATTTAACTTTGAATCATTTGGTGATCAGGCCATTTTCTTCTTTAATATCTTTTTAACAGTCCAGCTTGATACAGAGTAAGATAAAGGGCCTGCAATTTTGGTAAACTAACTCAGAATAGAAGAAAGGGTTAGGATGAAAAAAAAAAAAAAGATCACATAAACAAATGCTCTGCATGTTCCTGATCGGCAAAGTCGAGTCAAAAGTAGGAGGTAGGGCTCATAAAATGGAATACAGGTCTTTAAACTCGTTAGTTATAAAGCTGATAATTTAACTGTCCACTTGTCTGACTACTATTTTATTCCTCAGGTATCTCTAAATTTAAGAAGTGAAACAGAGATTATTGATCTTTAAAACTCTAGTGGCTGCTAGGTTTTCCTATATCCAAAAGGGGTCTATTTCTGCTTTCGATACTGTTTGAGGGTCAAACCACGAGTTAAAAACAAAACTAATATCAAGGATTTTCAAAAAACACTGAACTTCTAGAGTATGTTTTAGAGACACAAAAACATTTCGTCTAAATACTTAACTAATTAAAACTGGTTGCAATGGTCAGCTAATGGTAATAATAATTCCCAAGAATCACTGTAATTTTCCTCCAAAGTGAAAATAAAATTTTATTTAATAAATACATTTAAAAAACTGTATTTCTTTGAACATTAAGAACCTAGAAAGTAAATATATAATTTAACTTACTATAGTACTGATTATACTATTCCTTATTTCTTAAACTCTTGATAAGACAATAGACATTTACTTTTAATTTTCAGTATTATCTGGCAATCTTACCATTCCCTAACATGTATCATTCTTCTCATATACGACTGAGAATTTTGACACTAAAAGTCAACCCTTTTTATCCCTAGGGGACTGTCGCCAAGTCACTTCTGTCTGACTCTTTGTGACCCTACAGACCGTAGCCCACCAGGATCCTCTGTCCCTGGGATTCTCTGGGCAAGAATACTGGAGTGGGCTGCCATTCCCTCCTCCAGGGGATCTTCCCGACCCAGGGAACTGAACTTGCATCTCTTAAGTATTCTGCATTGGTAGGTGATTTCTTTACCACTGGGCTTCCCTTGTGGCTCAGCTGGTAAGAATCCGCCTGCAATGCGGGAGACCTGGGTTTGATCCCTGGGTTGGGAAGATCCCATGGAGAAGGAAAAACTACCCACTCCAGTATTCTTGACCTGGAGAATTCCATGAGCTGTACAGTTCATGGGGTCGCAAAGAATCGGATAGGACTGAGCATCTTTAACTTTCACCTTACCATTAGAGCTACCCAGGAAGCCCTAAATGGAACTAAAACTGTTACTGAAATTAACTGAGAGCTAGAAATGTGTTACAACAACAATAAACACCAATAACAAATGAGTTTTAAAAAGAATAAAAGCATTATGCTCTGTAAAATACATTTAAATTACCTGACTTAGTAGCTTTGTTGCTGGATTCCATTCTATCTCAGTCAGTGTATCAAGAGTGTTACTGAAAACATCAGACTCTGAACAGAGAGCTATAGAGAGCAAAGAAATTTATCCATAAATGTTATTAAGCTTCTTAGAACTCAAAGATTAAAAAAATTCTCATCAGAGGTAATAAACGCAAACTAATATGTACTTACTATATGAATGACAAGAACACATTAAGGGCACTGGTTAGAATAAGTGATAAAATACACGGATCCTTGGTACAGTATAGGTAAAAAGGACAAATTCTAAATTTGAGATTTGATTATTTTAAGTGGATTTAAAAATGCCCCTAAGAGAAATAACAGCATATGAAGCAACTGACAAAGAATTAATCTCAAAAATATACAAGAAGCTCAATTCCAGAAAAATAAATGATCCAATCAAAAAATGGGCCAAAGACCTAAACAGACATTTCTCCAAAGAAGACATATAGATGGCTAACAAACACATGAAAAAAGATGCTCAACATCACTCATTATCAGAGAAATGCAAATCAAAACCACAATGAAGTACCATCTCACGCCAGTCAGAATGACTGCTATCAAAAAGTCTACAAGCAATAAATGCTGGAGAGGGTGTGGAGAAAAGAGAACCCTCTTACACTGTTGGTGGGAATGCAAACTAGTACAGCCACTATGGAGAACAGTGTGGAGATTCCTTAAAAAACTGGAAACAGAACTGCCTTATGACCCAGTAATCCCACTGCTGGGCACACACACCGAGGAAACCAGAACTGAAAAAGACACCAATGTTCATTGCAGCACTGTTTATAATAGCCAGGACATGGAAGCAACCTAGATGTCCATCAGCAGATGAATGGATAAGAAAGCTGTGGTACATATACACAATGAAGTATTACTCAGCCATTAAAAAGAATACATTTGAATCAGTTCTCATGAGGTGGATGAAACTGGAGCCTATTATACAGAGTGAAGTCAGAAAGAAAAAAACCAATACAGTATATTAACGCATAAATATATGGAATTTAGAAAGATGGTAACAATGACCCTATATGCGAGACAGCAAGAGACACAGATATAAAGAACAGAGTTTTTGACTCTGTGGGAGAGGGAGAGAGGTGGGATGATTTGGGAGAATAGCACTGAAACATGTATACTATCATATGTGAAATAGATTGCTAGTCCAGGTTTGATGCATCAGACAGAGTGGTCAGGGCTGGTGCACTGGGATGACCCTGAGGGATGGGCTGGGGAGGGAGGTGGGACGGGGGTTCAGGATGGGGAACTCATGTACACCCATGGCTGAGTTATGTCAATGTATGGCAAAAACCACTACAGTATTGTAAAGTAATTAGCCTCCAATTCAATGAAATTAATTAAAAAAATAAAGTCGGCACACCAATAAATAAATAAAATGCCCCTAAAAAATACTTATAAACACACTGGGGACAATTCTGAAACAGATTTCTGTTGTAAACACAGGAATCCTTTCAAGATTAGTAGTTTAAGGCTAATGTTATGTGGATACTAATTTAACTGGATAAAAAATTAGAACAAAAATGTGTGCTTCAACTACAATGCATCATCATTCTTAAGAGATGTGGAAATAATAGAAAACTTCACGAACGTTCACTTTCTTAAAATCACTTAACTTTCTCATTATCTCCATTGTAATTACACTTAAAATATTAACACGTACATTTTATTTAAATGTGTTTATCAAATTACTGAGTTATAAATAAAGTCCTGCTTTAGGGAGGGGACATATATACACTGATTATGTTGAGGTTTAACAGAAAACAACAAAATTCTGTAAAACAATTATCCTTCAATTAAAAAATAAAGTAAAAAAAATGTCCCTCTTTATAGGGATGCTTTTATGAATGAAAGTAACTGGAAAAGTACTCACATTCATCAATTTCTCCTAAACTTACAGCAGCCTTGTGTGTTCTTGTTGTTACATTCACTGACATATTAAATTCATTTACGCAGTTTGAGTCCTTCATTTTGTTAATTTTTCCCGCGCACCAAGTGACTCTTCGTTTTTTTTTAGCCTAAAAAGAAAGAAATCAAAATTACCTCACATAGGTTGGGGCTCATATACTGTAAAACAAAGGAACTAGTTTCCATTTTGAAAAACCATTGCCTTGGTGGAATTTTTTACTAAGTTGAGTTTAGTATCTTAATAGTTAAAGGATATCCTGAGATAAGAAAACCTACTCAAGCTTTTCAGATCGGTGTTTAACCCCTGAAAACTTTGATGAATCATTTACACTATACGTTTTATTTGAAGCTTTACTTATAAGCTTTTCTGGAACACAACTGAAAGGAATCGGGTGACGTACAACTCTTCAAGTACTCTGGTGTTACAAGGAAGGGACAGCTGCTGCTGCTACCCCATAGCTATCAACAGCACTTTGGGGTACTCAGTTCCGTTCCCTCAGTTATCTGGTCATCTGTCACCTTCCCTAGCTCCTTCTTGGCTTTATAAATGCTCAAGCCGATTTATTTGCTTTTGATTTTTTAAAGAAACAAACTCTTGCCTCCTCACTTCTCTCCAGCTACCATTTTCTCTTATTTTATACACTATCATCTTCCTCATCATTTATCTGCTTCTTTGTCTCCTCAGGATCATTTCTGTCTACTGCACTGCATCTCAAGATTAACTGCTATTCCCAGAATACACTGCTCGCTTTCAGGCCTCTACACACACTACCTTTAGGTTTGAGACAGCCAGCCCTTTCCACAGCCTGCTCTGCAAAACCCATCTGTATATAGATATTCTTCTCCAATGACCTTCAGCTCAACATCATGCACTATACTATTTCAAACTCTTAGCACTATGAACGTGTGTCTCCAACCATCTCCTGATATCTCAGCAGAAAAGTTAACCTGTTTCACAAAGACAATATAAGCCTAAACTTATAAAAGCATTCCTTCTTCTGTCCTTGTTGAAATGAATAGATGTTTCTCCTTCTAAGGCCAGACTCTTCAACTGTATTCAAGATCCCATCCCTTTGGGCATCTCTACCCACAGCAAGGTGGCTTTTATTACTAACGCATAATAAAACTCAACTCAAACTGCTTTTGCAAATAAGCTTCTCATTTCTAAATCTGAAGCATCTTTGTCTTCAGCATCTGTAAGCAGATGTAAGCAGAACGTGACACTGCTTATCACATTCACCTGACTTCCTTTCAATTCTAGAGCTCAACATGGGCTCCTTTAGGGATTCTTTTATTCTGCTTTTGCCTAAAAGTTATTGTTTCTCGGGGTTCTGTGTTTGACCTTCTGTTCCTCCCATTCTCAACATGCTCCAAGGGCAAGCTCATCCATTCCCAGCACTTTAAATTGGATCAGCTGTAATGAATACCCAAACTAACATGTCCATCTCAGACCTTTCCCATTTCCAACTGCCTGATGTCTTAAAATGGAGATGTCCTGAATCAAACATTGAGCAGCTCCACTACTCTTCATTCAGTGAATACACACACTACCAACTGCCCAGAAAGCCTAGTAATGCTTGCAAGTCATTCAGGATGCCTCTTTCTCTCTTTCCTTGCCCCTGCATTCAAATAACCACAAAGTCCAGTTGAGTCTGCCTCCCAAATAGCTCTCCAGTTTATCCAATTTCTTCCATCTTCAGAACCACAATCCTTGTAGAGGCCAAATCAATCTGATGCACATAGCAATCACACCTTTCCAAAATGTAATTGCGATTACGTTCTATATAAGGCTTTTGCTTGTTTTTAGCAAAATTCAAAGTTCAAATCCCTTAATGTGGTTTACAATGCCCATGCCACCAGAAAGTCTAATATACTGTTGTCCCACAACTTCAAGCTTTTGTATATGTGTTTTTCTGAAATACTATTCCCTATATCTTCCACCGGGCTATTTTCTACTCACCACTCAGTCAAGAAATAGATCTTGAGTGTCTCTATACTTAGTGTGGTGATCTGTACATGATACCTATTAATTATATATATATATATATTTAAAAACATATTTATTTCTGGTTATGTAGGGTCTTTGTTGCTGTGCAAGCTTTCCTTTAATTGCACTGAGTGGGCTTCTCACTGCAGTGACTTCTCTTGTTGTGGAACATGGGCTCGAGGCGGGCTTCAGCAGTTGCAGCTCCTGGGCTCTAGAGCACAAGCTCAACAGCTGTGGAGCACAGGCTTAGCTGCTCCTCAGCATTTGGGATCTTCCCAGAATAGGGATCAAAACTGTCTCCTGTGTTGGCAGGTGGATTCTTTACTACTGAGCCACCAGGAAAGCCCAGTAATAATCTTAGCAGTATACAATTAATGAGGATTTCTGAGTGTCAAGTGTAGTGTTATGCACATACTGTACGTTACTTCACTTAATTCTCACAACAATCCTATGAAGTAGGGACCAAGCTATTATATCACAGATAAGGAAACTGTAGCAAAGTATCTTTGAGAAATTGTCTAAGGTCAAGTGTTAGGAATTGCCAGAACTGGGATTCAAACCCAGGGAGTTCAAATCCAAAGGCTATCCTCTTAAATAAAAAAAAATCTGTCAGATAAATAAAACCCTAGTAAAAACAAAAAACATACAAATCGGAAGTCAGAATTTTGATTACTATGTTGATCTATAGTCTAGATCAATTTCTTGATATTAACATTTTTGTTTCTTTAAACAGAAAATATTCCAATATACTTCAGACACCCGTGGTTTCCAATCAGCTTATTAATTATATTAGAATTTCTTAAGAAACATATTGCAAACCGATTCCTTGGCTATACTGTAGACTGTAAACCACAAAAGACTTCAAATAGCCAAAACAATCTTGAGAAAGAAGGGCAAAGTGGAGGCATCATGCTTCCTGATTTCAAACTATATTACAACGTTATAGCAATCAAAACAATATGTATGATAGTGCCACAAAAACAGACACATAAAAATAATGGAATAGAAGCCCAGAAATAAACCCTCACATATATGATCAGTTAATTTACAACAAAGGAACCAGGCAGATAAAATAGGGAAGGGACAGTCTGCTCAGTAAGTGATGCTGGGCAAACTGGACAGCCATATGTAAAAGAATGAAACTGGACCACTATCTTACTTACACTAAGTAAGATCCACTTACATTGGACCACTATACTTATACATATATAATACATGATTTTCTCATATATAAAAATCAATTGAAACTGATTAAAGACTTGAATGTTAACACCTGAAACCATAAAACTAGAAGAAAACTAACGTAGTAAGCTTGAATCCTTGAATTAGTACTTCTACATCAGGGATCAGTAATTTTAACGAACTTCAAATATACAACAGGTTCTTGGTTTATTGAATATAATGTATTGAAAGATGATAAATGAATAATTATGTAATAAATAAATAGGAATGTTCAGCTCTATTCTCTGTATACCAAGTTTAAGCTGTCATCTTTTAAATTTACCTTTAATTCTTGCTGCGATGCTAGGGAAGAAGATGTCACCAGCATCCGTGTTAGGTTTTGAATTTTCTCAATCTGGACTTTTTGAAGTAGATCTTTTTCTTCCAAGAGTTGGGCCAGTTGGTCTTTTTCCATTGCCTGGGCTCGAGTCTCTAAAGAAACCTAAAGAATGTAATAATGGATTATGTAAATAATAAATATAGCTATATTTTAAAACCTTGGAAGTAGCTTAAAAGAACAGAATAGAAATTTGTATGTGAACTAAGAGAATTTTAATTATATTGAAATAAAATATACTCTATATGCAGAGCTCTAGAACACAGTTACCATAATCAGTAACTTCTCAAACTAAAATTAAAGTAAAATATCCATTTCTTCTCATGTCATTATTCTATATGCTGTGTGTAAAATTATTACAATGCAGCTAAGGCAATTCTATTAACTGCTTAAAATATAAATAGAAGGCAGAGAGATCATAAAAGCAGAGACTTGAATACCTACAGCAAAATAAGAGATGTTTTCATAAGATTACCATTTGTTATTCTAGATCACTCCTGAAAATATCACCAGAATGCAAGGTTTACACAAAATCGAGGGCCATAATAGTTAAAACAAACAAATTACAATGATAAGTGATTATCCTATTTTATTGAATTCCTATCCTGGGTTTGGGAGAATAATTCAAGATAATGTGAAACTCTGGAAAGTAGTTTTAGGTAACTATACATGGCCTCTCTCTTTATTAACCTAATTTCCTATGTATTTGTGATAACTTTTTTAAAAAAAAAACTCTCACTTGGCCCATTTGAAAACATCTAATTTTGCCCTTTGAAAATGAAAAACAAAACCTAAAATAATTTCAGGAAACCAAGTCTTTTAGTTTATAGTAAATTAACTAAATTTTGTATGAGTTGATTTCTTCTTAGTTGAAAATTGTTTTAAATCTAGGTTGCAGAGTTCAGTTATTGATGGCTTCAGACTCTCTGGGCATTTAGGCAGATCTCAATTCTAAATCTGTCTCTTCGCTTTACTGAAATACATGGTTCATACATACCTCCTCTAATTGCTTTTTAAGATCCATTATTTCTTTCCTATATCTTTTCAGGAGAGCTTCATCACTTGATACCTCATTAACATAAGGAGTATTCTTCATATACTTGGCAGTGCTGGCAAACTGGGGAAAAATGCAAAAGTGTTATTTACTCAACACACACACAAATTAATAATACTTGGTTTCTTCCCAGGCAGTTTAATACTTTTGAATACAGAGAGCATTCTATGTCCCCATAACAAGGCCAGTAGTGCTCCCATGAAAAGCCCTTCTTCCTTTGAACTCTATTCTACTTACTAGCCACTTAAGCATTAATCCAAGGCAATCACGTTGGAAGACAGTACCTAGATCTAGTATTCAGTAGCTATTTAAACCAATGTTTCTTAGAGTGTATCAGAAGTAACTTTAAGTGGGTACAAGAAGGTGTCCTTCATTGAGACAGCTATTCTATTGACAATTCAGTTCCCCCACCCCAACCCTCCTCCTTTTTTCTTTAAACATAAAATGCAGGACCTAGGTTCAGTGCAAAGACAGGCAACAATTAGCTAGCACGAGTTTTGGAAGATTTTTTGTTGTTGTTATGAACACATGCACATGTTTTTTGAATCACCTTCTATTTGTTATAAGTGCTATTAGTTTTTCATTTATGGAACTGATATAAAGTTTCCTTTCATAAGTGAGTTTGTAAAAATAAAAAATCAAGTCAATCTCAGTAAAATAGTGTTGAATGTGGCAGAAATTGTGGAGGTGAGATAATGGATTTTGGATTTTGTGATTCTGGAAAAACACATCAATCTTATTTTATCAGGTATGTTATGTCAATTAAAAGACATAAACCTATATTTAGTAGGTAATTTTTCCTTCTTAAGGATGATATCCCCTCATATTAATTTGATATAAAAATCAAACTCACCTGGAGAGTACTAAGTGTTTCATCAAAAGACACTGGAGTAATTGTGCAGATGATACGTGTTTTTGCATTTCCTCCCAAGGAATTCTGGAGAATTCGTGTTAATTTGCTATCTCGATAATTTATGAAACCACTTAAAGAGAAATGCGTTTGGGAAGAAAAAGAGAAAGCTTTTATATAACAAAATTGGTTGGTTTTTAATGGAGAACCTTAAAACAGCTACAGTTATAAAATTCCTTACAGGTTATATGGGGCAGATTGAAACTATTAACTAAAAAAAATATTTAAAATACAGAAAGTAAATTTAGTAGGACACAATCATATGTATAAGAAGCCACAAATGCTCACGGAGTCATGAGAACTTTTGAATATATGAAAGAAATAGGTACATATTATTTTGAGTATCACTAATGGATTCCCACATGGCGTAGTGTAAAGAATCTGCCTTTTTCAGTGCAGAAGACTCAAGAGACATGGGTCAATCCCTGGGTCAGGAAGATTCCTTGGAGTAGGAAATGGCAAACCATTCCAATGCTCTTGCCTGAAAAATTCCATGGACAGAGGAGCCTGGCGCATTACAGGGCATGGGGTTGTAACCCCATGACATGACTGAGCAACCACACACAAAACTATTAAAATTTTCGACCTAATTTAAATATAAGTATTAATAGATAAATGTACAGTGGGGTGCACTTACCCAACTTGTCCATCGCTAAGTTTCTTGATCACTTGTCCCAAAATAAATAAACTTCGATTTATATTACAGCCTTCCTTGAGTCGTAAACCTGTATTTATTACACAAATATAAATACTAATATTGAGCCCTGCATTGGATGATGAACTTATTTATCAGAAAATCATGAGAGAAAGTAGAAATTAAAGGGACAGATGTTGAAGTCTCTGTTTTGGACTAAATCTGAGCCTATCTTTAATATCACTGATGGAGGCGGTCTCTCCCTACCCTCCCACCTACTAGATGAATCAGAAAGGTTATCATCTGAGAGAAACAGCACAACAAAAAAGATGAATAAAAAAAGAAGAGGGAGGAAAAGTCCGTTTCCTAAAAGATCCCCTCTAATTACTCCATTTGAATCTAGTTTTTTTTAGAACTTCAAATATAGACTACTACAGACTTAAAACCAAATTTGTTCCTATATGGACTCACAACCCCCAAATCTTTAATTTTAAAACTAAATAGGCACACATGACTCTAACATTAAAAAAAGAACAAATACTCTGAAAAAGCTCTCTTCCAGTTTTATGCCCCAACCAGGACAGGTTTCCTATCCCCTCTACCAGGAAACCATGTTTATTATTTATTCTTCTGGAGATTTTTAGAAATACAAGTTCATATACACTCATTTCTCCCTTTAATTTTCAGACAAATAGTAGCACACTATATATACTATTTTTGCCCTTTGTTTTTTTCCACTTGGCAGTATATATGCATCAGATTAGTAAACACTGGTCTTTTTCACTCTTTTTCATAACATAGAATTTCACTGTACGGATGTATCAGAAATTACTTACCTAGAACCCTGTTGAGGGATATGTAGGATTCCAATCTACTATGTACCCAAAAAATAATGCATCAAATAACTCTGCATAGCTGTTACTTCACAGGGGCATTATTTAGCTGCTGCTATAATACTGTTATTTAATAAGCCAACTTGAAACAACAGTATGTACTCCCTGTTCATAGGTCTGATTTGGTGGATATGGGCCATGCTCATCTGGGAAACTTTATGTCAGGCTGCAGGAAATTAACACAGAGGGAGGCTTGACATCTTTATGAATTTGCACCTTTCCCTCTAAGTGTGCATTTCCATTTGTTTATGTATTAATATTTGGTTATGTCCTTTAGGTCTGTTTTGAAGTTTTCTTTTTTTGGCCCTGTGCAATTTTTGTTGAGTTTCTTCTGAGGTATTATATCTTCTAACCTATTATTGTATATTGCATGTTTCTGTACACTGAATATTATAGCTGGTTGTCTTTAAGAATTATTAATGTCTGAATATTAATTGTGTGCCCCATGACCTTTCTGAATTTTCTTACCGATTATGAAAATTTAGATGGTTTTCATGGTACTCTCATAAGCTCTTCAGCTATGCAATTTTAGAAACTGCAGAGGTTTGGCTTTTTAAAAAATTGACGGTACAGTAGCCCAAGGACTTTCCTGGTGGCTCAGTTGGTAAAGAATTTGCCTTCAGTGTGAGACCTGGGTTCAATCCCTGGCCCAGGGAAGATTCCCTGGAGAAGGAAACCCACTCCAGTATTCCTGCCTGGAGAATTCCACGGACAGAGGAGTCTGGTGTGTCACATGGTGACCCACAGTCCATGGGGTTGCAAAAACCTGGACACGACTCAGTGACTAACACACACATAGTATCCCAAATGAGATAACTGGTCAGATACAGAAGCTACTTTTTACACTGAGGACTTTTATCACAAGATTATTATTATCATTACTTTATTAGTTTCTAAAATGCATGGCAGCACTTTTATTCTGCGAAAGCATCAGAAGATACTCAAGTCAATGTCATATTTCATGAGTTTTCCTTACCTTCAGCACCTGTTTGAGCAGCCCTTTCACTGCCTGCAAGATCGACCAAATTCTGTAAGACAGATGGAAATACACCTTTAGACAGTATAACTTTAGATAAAATCCAAACTACTGAAAGAACATTTTAAACAAATATAGATACTAATATAAATACTGATCAGTTTACTTGAACACTCCATCTGTAACCTCATCTCTCACCCCACCGTTTAGGCCTTCCCTTGTCAAACCAATCCATAACGTTTGTTCCTTCTTTGTAACGTAACATATCCTCCATACTGCCGCCAGAACAGGTTTTCTGTTTCCTACACAAAGTTCAGAACCGTATCATGGTGAATGTGATTCTTTGCAATCTGGCACTTGTGCTGCTTCAGCCTTATATTTGTTCATTACTTACGCCTAACTCAAGCGGAACTACTCACTACACCCTGAATCCCTCACATACTTCTACACTTCCAAGTGCCACCCGATGCCATTCTCTGTTACTTCTAAAGTTCTTTATTCAGGTCCGAGGCAAATGTTACCTGCTCAGTGTAGCTTTGCTGATTTTATCCTTCCTCCTCCCATTCCTTGAATGAGCTGCTCTTTTAAAATGTGCACCCAGAGGTCATTGTAGGTATGACTTATTCTTACAACACTTACTGTGTAGAGCTAGTTACGTGTTTTTGACTATACTGCAGCATCTTTAAAAGCACAAAACTCTCTTTCATTTCACAGATATTGCTGAAAAAAGTGACTGTCATGCTGCAGGTAGTATGTTAGGTGCTAGGGATATGTCAGTGAACTAAACAAGCAAGGTCCCTGCCCTCATAGAGCTTATATTGTCTATGGAGTGTATGAGAGGAGGAAATGGATGAAAAGACAGAAAGAGACAAAGAAATGAGAAACAGAATGTGGTAAGTGTAATTAAGGTAATTTAAATAGTCCTGGAAAAGGGAAGAAGGGACAGAGGAGGTTCTCTGATTGGTAGGGGAAGGCTTCCCCATTAACCTAAGATCTGAAACGACAGAGGGAGGCAGCCATGCAAGACCAAGGGAAACACAGTCCAGATTAAAAGGACAGCCAGTACGTCTAGTCACGAAATGGAAATGAGCTTGGTGTGTTCATAAAGCAGAAAAGGCAGCACGGCAGAGCTGGTGAGGTGGAGAGGGGACAATACAGTGTAAGAGACGGAGGCAGCAGTCGGATCACTCAGGGCTCTGTCAGCAAGGATAAGGGCTCCGGATTTTCCAAATGCAGTGGGAAGCCGAGACGGGACTTTAAGCAGAAGAGCGACATGCCTTGATGTAACTTTCTGAAGGATCACCTGTGATGGAAAATGAGCTGGCGAGGGGCAAAAGTGGCAGTGGGAGCCCAGTCAGGGGGCTGGTGCAGGAATCTAAGCGAGAGATGATGGTGGCTTAGGCTAGAGAGGTGGTAGTGAAGACAGCAAGTAGTGGAGGGATGTCTTCTTCTTTTTGTTTTAATTTGGGAGTCCAGTAAATATTCTTAATGTATTAAAAGAAAGTGGAGATTTAAGTTACTTCTTTCTTTGGGGAGTGGGCAGATAATTATGTATTCTTGTTTTACAGTTCTGTCTCAGATATGTACTATTTTCACTAAAATACTCAAAGAAATCTAATTGCTATTATATAGCATCTACTACAAATGACCTAGGTAGGGGCATAATAAAGGGGCAAAGTGGTAAGGAAAGCAGCATGAATTAAGATATAAGTACTACTGGTAAAAGGAACATTCACTATGATAGGAATAAATTAATTTGGCTTTAGATCCACTGAAGCTTGAGATAATTAACAGTGGGACAGTCTTTATGGAGAGACATGACTTAGACCTCAGAGACTTCAGAAACAATAATTATTTGACCATCATCAACACAGAAATGGTAACAATGCCTGAGGGCAAACGAGGGAAGAAAGGCTACAGAACACTCTTGTGCTTTGATTAGGAGGGTAGAAGGAAAGACACTCTGAAAATAAAGGACCTGGGCTGAGAGCACTTGGATGTTATTATTCCAGGAAGGCTAGGAGACAGTAAAAAACAAACAAACAAACAAAAAACCATCTTTAAAGAGCCAGAAAATGACTCTTTGAGGAAGTATTCTTTCCAGCAAGATACTTAAGAGTAAGTGGCAAATATGGAGTGTTGGGTTAGATAGTATGTATGGTCCCTAGATGATAGATCATCAAAAAATATGAGAAAAGACACCAAATGGATCACTGAGTATGTCAAGACTAGCAAAGCTAAATTATATTAAAAGTTAAAATTGTAGTGATATTCACAGGCCAGCTTTGGACAACAAAACAGAAGTTAGGTTTGTTGTTGTTGTTGTTAAAAGACCAGTCTATTAAAATAAATGCTATACTTATATGGTAAAATAACTAAGGTGAACTGGAATTAGACATTTAAATGAGTTTTCAAAATCTGAAAGTAAACATATTATAGATTTATTACTTTTTCCCCTGAAATTTTCAAATCAAATGCAGTAATCTTAAATCATATCCCACATCAAACTAAAGAATTCAGGCCTTGAAGACAGAACAAAACAATAACGGTAAGGAACAGAAAGGAAGCACACACACACACACACACACACACACAAAAAGAAGAAAAATGATGCAATTCAGCAAGAAGGAATGTTTGCATAATGCTTATACTCACTTACCAACAGACAGGTACTGAATACAAACGAGAGTAATGTGATTTTTTTTTTTTAACTATCTCACCCAGGTTTTCATCCATCTCACAAGTCTCAGTTGCACTGGTGGAGGCCAAAAAACAAAATCCCCAAATCACGAACACACAAAACCCCACTGAATCCCAAGATTACGTTAACTCTTAAGTGTGCACAGAATTAGCCCTTTCTCCACTACTAGTTAGGGAAAGCCCCAATCCCACAGTTCTCACACCTAAAGCCTAGGGAGTGGCAGTGAAAGATTATAGGAAGTAAGGTCTTCTGACCTCTTCCTGCATGTCTGCTAGAAACTTCATGTTACTGGTGAGACTAAACTACCAATTTATAGATTCTTTTGCCAAATAGTCAATAGTTCTTATGAAACCAAACCTTCAGCAGCTAAATTAACCTTTGCTTTGGCTCATATAGTACATTATGACGGTTCCTCAATACTCACCAAATGGGACACTTTGACAGATCCTTCAAAATTAGAAGGTTCACCTTTCTCTCTGCTTTCCAAAATCTACAAAGAAAAGGCAACTTATAGAAAAATTAGTGTATTCTTAATTGGAAAGACAAAATATAGAGAGAATTACCTACCATCCTAAAAATGGTATGAGAACGACTACTTCGCTGATTCATTTTTGTAATTCCATAATGCCTGTTCTCTGTAAGAAAGTCACATTTCAGCTGTGTGTATTAAAATCCAAAGAAAAACATTAACTTGTATTTTAGATGAAAAGTGAAAAGTGTGATTTAAAGCCTGAATACATTCAATTAAATAGTTTCTACAAATGTTTTAAGAAATATAGTATGAAGTCTTACTTTCTCCCTTAGTGATCCACTTCAAAGCCATTTCTGATGTATAAACAACTTCTTCTGTGAGGTCAGCCACATACACATTCCTCTGAAATAAGTTTAATTACGGTAAAAGTAGGGAAATATAAGTCACTTAAAAGTTCGCATTTCAAAAAGAAAGTACAAACTATCACAGAGTTCATTTGTGGGGGATTTTTACTCTGTATGAAAATAATAAGTATAGTTCTGGTATTTACAATGTATTTCCTATGCCAAAGTATACAAATTCTAACCTGATAGTTCCACCTTGCTTTTTTTAAGCACTTACACTAAAATACTGTAACTGTCAATATTTAAAAACTATACATATTACTTAAGAGATAATCTCTGTAAGTGTCTAAGAAAGAAAATAAAAAACCATAGTAACAGGATTTACTTTAAAGTATACAGAAATTAAAAGCAAATGTTCAAGAAAAAATAATCCCAATCAGTATATCTAATTTTTGAGCCACCCTGTTAACTCTGTTACTCACATTGAAGTCTTCTCGAATTATTAAAGGCTTCATTTTTTGAGTGTCACAAAGTAAGTCTGTAATGGTTTCATTGTATATCTCCATGTAAGACACACGTAAGAGAAATTCCCTATCAGGAAACTAGAAGAAAAAGATAATGTGATGACTTCAGAGATCATCCAGTTATGAAAACCTAGTAACGAATGCTCACATGCTAATATTGAATATTACAATATTCTTTGAGAAAACACATTTATAGAATTTTAATTTATTTTTTAGTTGATGTGTGGTTGACCCATTCCACTATGTTAGTTCCTGGTACATAACAAGGTGGATCACTATTTCCATACATTTCCAAATGATCACAGAAGTCTAACTGCCATGTGTCACCATACAAAGATGTTACAATATTACTGACTATATTCCCCACGCTGTACATTTCATCTGCGTGACTCATTGATTTTCTAACAGAAAGTCTGTGCTCCTTAATCTCCCTCACGCTATTTCTCATTCCTCCAAGATCTGTTCCCTCTGACAATCACCTGTTTGCTCTCTGTTATCTGTGAGTCTGTTTCTGTTTGTTCATTTTTAATTTTTTTAGATGCTATATAGAGGTGAAGTCATGTGGTATTTGTCTTTCAAGAAATTATCTTTATAAAACAAAAAAACAAAAAAAAAATTCTCCCTGTGTTTCTATACTGACAATAAACAACAACAACAAAATACACAGTTTCAGTAATAACCAATAGTATCATAGAATTGTAACAGGAAAGTACCCCATTCAACTCTCTAACCTCAAAATAAAACTCAATCTGTATATATTTAAGAAATTGAAAATCATTAAAATAATGATAAAAAAGTAATTTAAAATCAACTCTTAACTAATTAGGTTGCCTATTCTGGCCTTCCAGTCTCCTTGTCTTTTAAACTAGTCTACTTTTTACTGCTCCCTAATAATCACTGGTAGCTAAACAAAGGCAATAAAGACCCAGCTGTGATAAGGTTTTCCTGTTCCTTAATGCCCACTGTTTTGTGGGAGTACTGCTTCATGATTTCAGGGACAGAATAAAAAAACTTTAAGTAAGTTCATGGGAAAAGAAAATGAATCTATGCTATGGCTTCCTTCTTTCCCCCTGGATAATTAAGAGATAACTATAAATCTATTTCCTTTCATCATTACAAGAGAACAGTAAGATTGCTGTCCTATCATCACTATTTTTACCTGCATGTACTAGAAACTTAGCTAAGTTATTTACCTTCTTAATTTTCTGGAAAATGTCATGAATTGCCCTGGGTATTACTCCCAAATACTCTTGTGAACCCATCATAGTATACGTTTTTCCTGAAGCAGTCTGCCCGTAGGCAAATATAGTACCTGCAGAAACAAATACATGCAGAGATTACAATGAATCTACAGTGTAGAAAATGATCGGTACCTGCTGAACAGACACCAAAGACTGCAATGTTTCTGCAGTGAATACACACCATTGTAGCCTTGAATGGCAGAATCTATGATTGGTACCGCAATTTCTTCATACACATTTTTAGTAGTTTCATTACTATGAAAGACACGATCTAAAAAACAAAACATACTTAAGTTAAACCAAGTAAATTGACAGTACTCCGAATTAGTAGTTGCCCAAAGAAATAAAATTGTCAGGATATGGTAAGATAGAATATTTGCTGCTGCTAAGTTGCTTCAGTCGTGTCCGACTCGACTCTGTGCGACCCCATAGACAGCAGCCCACCAGGCTCCCCTGTCCCTGGGATTCTCCAGGCAAGAACATTGGAGTGGGTTGCCATTTCCTTCTTCAATGTATCAAAGTGAAAAGTGAAAGTGAAGTCGCTCAGTCATGTCCGACTTAGGGACCCCATGGACTGCAGCCTACCAGGCTCCCCCGTCCATGGGAGTTTTCAGGCAAGAGTACTAGAGTGGGGGTGCCATTGCCTTCTCCATGATAAAATATTTAAGGTACAATATTTTCTTCAACTCATTGGTCCTATGGAAATACTCTCTTTAGGCAAAATGTGTTGGTCTTCACACAGAAAAAATACAAGTCTATTATCCTATGTGCTTTCAAGAGGCAGTAGGGCATGGTGGCTGAATCTGAATATAGGGGTCTAGAACTAAGACTGCAAATCCTGATTCTGCCACTTACAGGCTGTGTGAATTTGGGCAAGTGGTTGATGTCTCCATGCCTCAGTTCCCTAATCTGTAAAATGGACATATAATATCTTCTTCATAGAATTATTGTGAACATATGTTAACACTTAGGAAATGCAGACTGTTACTTTTCTTTGAGAAATTCTAATGTTTCCAACATACTTAGCAAGAAAGTCTAGCTCAAACTAAACCAAGAAATGCAGGTATTTGGAAGAAAAGAACTGACCAAAGCTGAAGTGTTATGGGGAATGATCAATGAGCTGGCTGCTGAAGGCTGGTGTTTAGGGTGGCTATTTACACTGATGAATTCACAAGTCCAGGATGTGGTTCTCTGCTTTTGTTAGCACATTAAAAATAGACCACTCTTTTAGTGGTGGCCTCACCTTGAAAAGCTAGCAAGAAATGGATTTGTAAATCAGGAGGGAAAATTATTGACCTGCAATCAACAGTTCAGTGATTATACTCCTTGCATGGTGACCACACGTCTGCCCTATTGGCAGAACAATGTGGAAAACCTAAGTGCCATCTGAAGGCTGCTTAAGGGTCATTATCTCAGAGCAAGGAGAAATGGCAGATGATTCAAACCTTAACTTTATGTGGTTCAGATAGGTGGATGAGACCAAATTCTTTATGGGCATATATGGCTACTGAGAATCTGTGGTACTTAGGTTTTTTAATCTCTAGCTGAGACTCACAGACTTAGAAAACGAACTTACGGTTGTCAAGGGGGAGGGAGAGTCAGGGACTTTGGGAAGGTTATGTACACACTGTTACATATGCTTGCTGGATAACCAACAAGGACCTACTGTATAGCACAAGGAACTCTGCTCAATGCTATGTGCCAGACTGGATGGAATGGGGATTTGGGGGAGAATGGATACATCTATATGCATGGCTGAGTTCTTTCACTGTTCACCTGAAACTACCACAGCGTTGTTAATTGGCTATATCCCAACACAAAATAAAAAGTTTGAAAAAAAAAAGTTATGTTAATACCATCAAACATTTCTTTACCAGAACTCATTTTCTCTTCCACACATCTCTGTGGCTTTCTAGTTTCACACTAATTTGACAACTTAACCATGCTTACTCCTGAGGTTGTTCAGAGGACATCACTGTCGCTCTATGGAGCCTAAGTGGCAGCATGGTGGTATGGCTAGAATACAGATCTGGAGGCTTTCTCTCTTATTTGCTGGCTATGTGACTCTAGGCCACTTTGCTTCAGTTCCTCAGTAAAACAGGAAGGCACCAAATACACAGGCTTGTTAGGAGGATTAAATGAGTGAATATATAGGAAGTGCTTAGAACAGTGCCTGGCACTGTGGCACTGGTATATTGCCGGGGTCCAGCCCCGGTGGGTCCAGGAAATTCGAAGCGTGGACGGCGTAGGCATCTTTGAAGTGTTTATTTATTAATAGAAGATTAGNACAATGTCACGGGTGGAATCCTCACGCTGGCTCCTGGCAGCAGGCATATTCGGGTTTCCTTATTTCTGGGGTGTAGATGCTCAGGGAAACTCAGGGGGAATCTCTGAAATCCGAATCGCCTTGCCCATCGGATTTCTGCCACGTGACCGTTTCACAGGTGGGATTCCCAAGCTGGCTCCCGGCATCATATAGTTGTCAGCACCATATACATGCTAAATCAATGTACAAATCAGTCTAGTTAATCATCAGAGCCTGGAAGTCCCTCTGTTCTAGCTAGCTCACTCATCCTGCAGGTCCTGGTGTAAAAGGTACCATTCCAGACACCAAGTTTAGTTAGACTTCCGCAAAAGCTTATGTCAGCATAAGTGAAATTACTTGTTTAAAGCCTTTCTTTCCATTATATAAGCTCCACAAGAGCAGAGGTAGGTTCCTGCTGTATTCTAGCAGACAAAGAAGCAATATCTTCACTATATATTCTTTACAGAGTTTTGAAAAACAAACAAAAAAACCAAAACAACAGAAACAAATTGGAAGATCTTAAAGATGACTTGACACTAAGCAACATATTTTGGGTTTACAGAATTTCAGGCCACAAATACTCTCATGAGTAAGAGTGTTAGTTTCAGTCATAAGTTACTGTGACTACAGTAATAGTACATGTGTTTAATTTTTAAATTCCTTTTTCTTTTTTACTACTACTGTATTTAAGCATCAATTTATTAGCTTATAAATGATTGATGAACAATTTTTCAAAGTTTCCACTGAAGCAGTTTATTGAAGGCTTGGTTTGATCTTTAGTGACAAATCCAGTGTTATTTATAAGGCTTTTGTACTCATAATAGGAAAAGGATACCAGGTTAACTTTTGATGCTATTATGAACTTACCAAAATTGAAGGATTTACTCCCATCAACTTGATAAACTGTATTATTGTCAGTTTTCCAGTAAACTTGAGTATCTTTTTCAGGCGCTTCTTCTCTAAAAGAATAAAAACACTGCATTTTAGAATAACTGGTCATAGAAGCTGTGTTATATGAGAGACAGTAGAAAGACTTCATCTTCTGATAAATATTTTAAAAGACTGTAATGACTTATACCATTAATAAGATAAATGTGGAAAATCTACCTTTGAGGGGCAACACTTTTAAATGGGGCTTCAGTGACCTCCTGCACTTTCATGGGAATTTCTTTGTGAAACTCTTCACTTGATATGTCTCTCTCTCTTAAAACATTTAAAAACCATCTGAAATCTTTAATTTGGTACATGATACCTCTATCACTATAATTTTTTTGTCTTCAATCTCATCTTCCTCTAAATTCTGTATACACCTTAACTCCCAGAGGAATCAACTACCTGAAGTTCACTCCTAAAATTAGATTTGACCTTTCTCTGCCTGGAATACCCTGACTGAAGTTTCCACTAAGTACCTTGACTATTCTTTCATTCGTGATTCAGGCGTTCCCTGACACTGCCCTGTTCCTCTCCTACAGTCATCTCAGGAAAGGACTAATGTCTTTGCTAGCAAACATTCTTTAACTGTATATCATAACATCTGTCACGATATGTTATAATAATTTCTTTATGCAGCTGTCTTCTAATGCATCAATAAGCCTATTAAAAACAGGAAATTCCTCATCTTGATATTCTCACTTATTAAGCACCCGTAAGATTTAACAAATATTTCTCAGAGACAAAACTGTGTTAGCCTTTTGGGGCGAGGACCCAAGACTGGGATAGCAAACAGACTTTCCTTGCTTCCCCTTCCTGCTTTTTCTCGAAAGCATTTATTACTCCAGTATCACCACCTAATATTCTATATCTTTTATCTATTTTCTGTTGTGAGATCCACTGGGCAACGATGGTAGTGTCTGTTTTAATATAGTACACTGTACTAAAAAAAACCCCAATATTGATGAATATCGTTCATTCAACATTCTGAATGCGGAATTCAGTTATTGACTGAAGTACCGAATACAATGCAACAAAACTGATTCGTTTTCGCTCTTAAGGAGTATACAATAAAGGGGAAGCGAGAGTCAGTTAAACGTAAATTTTAACTGCACTGTAATGAGTGCAATAGGATCTTTCCGATTTCGACTTTCCTGGTGGGGACCGCAGATGGGGCGACGGCAGCGCAGCGCAGGGAGTAAGGTCTTTAACGTCGGTGAGCCTGGGTGACGGACATAAGGGAATTCCACAGCTGAAAAGGATCCTCTAGATCCTCGATCCTGCCCCGTCCCATTACAGATAGGAAACCGAGGCACAAAGCGGGTAAGTGGCCGACTTTCTAGGCAGCTGAGCAAAAGAGGAGCAAGGGCTCATTCCTCCGGTTCATGCCGGCGCCGGAGTCCGCAGTGGGGCCCTGGGNTACACTGTACTAAAAAAAACCCCAATATTGATGAATATCGTTCATTCAACATTCTGAATGCGGAATTCAGTTATTGACTGAAGTACCGAATACAATGCAACAAAACTGATTCGTTTTCGCTCTTAAGGAGTATACAATAAAGGGGAAGCGAGAGTCAGTTAAACGTAAATTTTAACTGCACTGTAATGAGTGCAATAGGATCTTTCCGATTTCGACTTTCCTGGTGGGGACCGCAGATGGGGCGACGGCAGCGCAGCGCAGGGAGTAAGGTCTTTAACGTCGGTGAGCCTGGGTGACGGACATAAGGGAATTCCACAGCTGAAAAGGATCCTCTAGATCCTCGATCCTGCCCCGTCCCATTACAGATAGGAAACCGAGGCACAAAGCGGGTAAGTGGCCGACTTTCTAGGCAGCTGAGCAAAAGAGGAGCAAGGGCTCATTCCTCCGGTTCATGCCGGCGCCGGAGTCCGCAGTGGGGCCCTGGGCTCGGTCTGGCCTACCTACCTGTTATTGAGCGGCCGAACCCGCACGCAGACGGCTACGGCTCCTTCCTCCGCCATCCTGCCTGGCTGGATCCCAGGGAATACGTCAGAAACCTCCTCGGCCGGCGCTTCAGAGCGTACGGGCCACCCCGCCTTTAAATTTAAAATTTCCCAAACGCCGCGTCTGATTGAGTCGCGGTCTCGTGACGTCACGGTCCGTTCCATCTGTGTCGCGGCGCGGGGGACGCTAGGCCGGCGGCAAGTCCAAGGGTAATGGGTTGGAAGGTTTCGGGCCGCAAAGACCTGGTCCACTAGGAAGCGCCTGGTGAGCGATTCACCCGGTAATAGCGGAAATAACTAGTATTTTCTAAATGCCGTTGAAGTGCTGGCAGCCTTATAGAAACGCCTACTTTCGCCCCACCCTTAAAGTGTTTGAAATCTGGAAAAAAACAAAGCCGAAAAAAATTTTCTTTATTAATAAAAGGGAATTAGAAACGTTAAAGAACTACATTAACAATTGTTATATACAAAACAAAACAAAACAGGTTGAAAAAAAAATTGAAACGAAGTATCTCAGATGACAAGAGTTGAAAGTTACTGCCCAGCCCAGAAACAAGGCTCTGGTGCTCCTTCTAAAACTCTTGGGTTTTAGGTTGTTCATTTTCTGCTTGCTTATACTCCCTTTTTCCTATTGGCTGTGAGTTCCTAATAGGCTGACTTGGGAAAAGAGTTACTGAAGACTGGTAGTTAGGTGAAACTTTTATTAGCAGAAATTTGTTGTTTAGTCGCTCAGTCGTGTCGGACTCTGCGACCCCATGGACTGCAGCACACCAGGCTTCCCTGTCCTTCACTATTTCCCGGAGCTTTCTCAATTTCTTGTCCATTGAGTCAGTGATGCCATCCAACCATCTCGTCTTCTGTCATCCCCTTCTCTTGTTCTCAATCTTTCCCAGCATCAAGGAAACAGAAATAGAAGTCTAGATAAATGTTTTTCAGAAATAGCGCTTGCTTTTTCAGAACTCTGTATAAAATAACAACTTTCTCGTCTATTCTGTTTCTTTTAAAATATTTCTCATAACTTTCATATATAATTAGTATGTACTCATTTTTGTCTATATTATGTTTCCTCCCACCAAAGTGTCAACTCTGCGAGGTTAGCAACTTTGTTTTTGTTTACTCCTTATACCCTGCACCTGGAAAGATGCTTGGAGTTTAGTAAACATTCAGTTTAAAAATTGCCTATTCAATTACTCAATAATTTTGACACAATTTCTGGAAAGGTACACTTATTTCCTTTGGAGGGGAGAAGTAAGAAAATAAATCTACCTTTAATGTATAATATTTTATAATTATTAATATCTTAGTGAATATTGATTGTTTTCTCCCAAATTTAAGAAATTTGTAGATTATAAAGCTATAAATAAAATAGTCTACTCTTTTATAGGCTAATCAATATTGTTTTGGTTAACCAAATGTGAGCCGGTATAGACTACTTTTCTCACAGCTAAACTGTGAAAATGTTGGGTGTTATCTGATAAGATAATACAGAGATAAAGATGCTATGTTTTAAGTGGTTAGGGAGGGCAAAGGGATTTGTTAAAGGTAAACAAATTAGAGATAAACAGAGGCATATTAAAAATTGTTAGGCTTTATTTTAGCAAAATTGATTTGAATCAGGCAGTATCCAGTCTACTAGATAGAAAGGAGCAAAAGGACCAGCATAATTGGAAGACTTTCACAGGCAGAATGGGACGAGGAACTTACACAGGTCAAAAAACTGGGCTGGCAATTGAAAAGTTACTTTTCTTTAGGGAATGACTGGGGCCTATCAGTGAGATTGCTTAACTGGTGCCATTTAGGCAATTCCTGATTGACTAGCTTACAACTCCTTTTCTGGGTGAGCTAAAACGGTAATTAAGTTAAATCTCTGTTGATATGGGACTTGTCATATGCAACTTTTTAGTTTTTAAAAGATTAAAGAACTTGTCTGAAATTAAGGAGCTTCTGGAGAGAGAGGCTTAAAATTTGGATGCATACCACTTCTCTTAGGGGTAATCAAAATTTTTATTGATTAATTCTTTTGTCATATAACTCTTTTGTTACATGAAAGATCAATACATGCATGTGATGAAAAAATTTAAATAGTACTGTTGCAGGGAAAAGCCAATTCTGACTCCATGTTGAAACCAATTTTTTAAATTGGAGACTAAGTAAACTTGTTTTATAATATTGTTGGTTTCTGTCATATATCAACATGAATCAGGCATAAGTATACATATGTCCCGGCCCTCTTGACCCCCCCCCCCCCCTTTCCCCCACCCCC
>SJYA01000925.1:72214-148677 GCA_006410615.1 Neotragus moschatus | reverse complement strand
CCCCACCCCTTACCCCTACCCCATTCCACCCCTCTAGGTTGTCTCAGAGGACTGAGTTTGAGCTCTCTGCTTCATATAGTGAATTTCCAGTGGTTGTCTATTAATAATTTTGCATATGGAACTGTTTCTTTGGCTTGCTTTTTGTTGCATTTGTTATACATACATACTCAATGGCCTGCCTCAGAGAATCCTCCTCCTCTGCCTGACTGTTAAACTAAAGTGTGGTTGTTCAAAACCATGTTCACCTGTAGATGGCAGAAAGGAAGAAATTAACATACCCAATTTAACTCAGATGACCATTATATCTACTACTGTGGGCAAGAATCCCTTAGAAGAAATGGAGTCACCGTCATAGTCAACAAGAGTCCAAAATGCAGTACTCGGATGCAATCTCAAAAATGACGGAATTATCTCAGTTCATTTCCAAGGCAAACCATTCAATATCACAGTAATCCAAGTCAGGGCATACCCTGACCAATAATACTGAAGAAGGTGAAGTTGAATAGTTCTCTGAAAACCTACAAGACCTTCTAGAACTAACACCCCAAAAGATGTCCTTTTCATTATAGGGGACTAGAATGCAAAAGTAGGAAATCAAGAGATACCTGGAGTAACAGGCAAATTTGGCCTTGGAGTACAGAATGAAGCAGGGTAAAGGCTAACAGAGTTTTGTCAAGAGAACTGGTCATAGCAAACACCATCTTCCAACAACACAAGAGAAGACTCTACACATGGACATTGCCAGCTGGTCAACACCAAAATCAGATTGATTATATTCTTTGCAGCCAAAGATGGAGAAGCTCTGTACAGTCAGCAAAAACAAGACTGGGAGCTGACTGTGGCTCAGATCATGAACTCCTTATTGCCAAATTCAGACTTAAATTGAAGAAAGTAGGGAAAACCACTAGACCATTCAGGTACGACCTAAATAAAATTCCTTATGATTATACAGTGGAAGTGAGAAATACATTCAAGGGATTAGGTCTGATAGACAGACTGCCTGAAGAATTATGGATGGAGGTTCATGACATTGTACAGGAGGCAGGGATCAACTGTTGCCAAGAAAAAGAAATGTAAAAAGGCAAAATGGTTGTTTGAGGAGGCCTTATAAATAGCTGTGGAAAGAAGAAAAGCAAAAAGCAAAGGAGAAAAGAAAAGATATATCACTTTGAATGCAGAGTTCCAAAGAATAGCAAGGAGAGATAAGACAGCCTTCCTCAGTGCAAAGTGCAAAGAAATATAGGAAAATAATAGAGTGGGGAAGACTAGAGATCTCTTCAAGAAAATTAGAGATACCAAGGGAACATTTCATGCCAAGATGGGCACAATAAAGGACAGAAATAGTATGGACCTAATAGAAGCAGAAGATATTAAGACGAGGTAGCAAGAATACACAGAACAGCTATGCAAAAAGATCTTCATGACCCAGATAACCATGATGATGTGATCACTCACCTAGAGCTAGACATCCTGGAATGCGAAGTCAAGTGGGCCTTAGGAAGCATTACTATGAGCAAAGCTAGTGGAGGTGATGGAATTCCAGTTGAGCTATTTCAAATCCTAAAAGATGATGCTGTGAAAGTGCTTCACTCAATATGACAGCAAATTTGGAAAACTCAGCAGCGTCCAGAAGACTAGAAAAGGTCAGTTTTCATTCAATTACAAAGAAAAGCAAGCAAAAGAATGCTCAAACTACTGCACAATTGAACTCTTCTCATGCATGAGCAAAGTAATGCTCAAAATTCTCCAAACCAGCCTTCAACAGTATGCTGCTGCTGCTGCTAAGTTGCTTCAGTCATGTCCGACTTTGTGCGACCCCATAGACGGCAGCACAACAGGCTCCTCTGTCCCTGGGATTCTCCAGGCAAGAGTACTGGAGTGGGTTGCCATGTGAACTATGAAATTCCAGATGTTCAAGCTTTGACTTTGTGGATCACAAAAAACTGCGGAAAATTCTAAAAGAGATGGGAATACCAGACCACCTGACCTGCCTACTGAGAAATCTGCGTGCAGGTCAGGAAACAACATTTAGAACTGGACATGGAACAACAGACTCGTTCCAAATTGGGGAAGGAGTATGTCAAGGTTGTATATTGTCACCCTGCTTATTTAACTTATATGCAGAGTACATCATGAGAAACACTGGGCTGGAAGAAGCACAAGTGGGAATGAAGATTGCTGGGAGAAATATCAATAACCTCAGATATGCAGATGACACCACCCTTATGGCAGAAAGCAAAGAAGGACTAAAGAGCCTCTTGATGAAAGTGAAAGAGGAGAGTGAAAATGTTGGCTTAAAGTTCAACATTCAGAAAACTAAGATCATGTCATCTGGTCCCATCACTCCATGGCAAATAGATGGGGAAGCAGTGGAAACAGCGACAGACTTTATTTTTGGGGGCTCCAAAATCACTGCAGACAGTGATCGCAGCCATGAAATTAAAAGTCACTTACTCCTTGGAAGGAAAGTTATGACCAACTTAGACAGCATATTAAAAAGCAGAGAGATTACTTTGCCAACAAAAGTTCATCTAGTCAAAGCTATGGTTTTTCCAGTAGTCATGTATGGATGTGAGAATTGGACTATAAAGAAAACTGAACACTGAAGTATTGATGCTTTTGAACTGTGCTGTTGGTGAAAACTCTTGAGAGTCCCTTGGACTGCAAGGAGATCCATCCAGTTCATCCTAAAGGAAATCAGTCCTGAATATTCATTGGAAGGACTGATGCTGAAGCTGAAACTTCAATACTTTGGCCACCTGATGTGAAGAGCTGACTCATTTGAAAAGACCCTGATCCTGGGAAAAATTGAGGGCAGGAGAAGAAGGGGACGACAGAGAATGAGATGGTTTGATGGCATCACCAACCCAATGGACATGGGTTTGGGTAGACTCCGGCAGCTGGTGATGGACAGGGAGGCCTGGCGTGCTGCGGTTCATGGGGTCACAAAGAGTCGGACATGACTGAGCAACTGAACTGAACTGAAAGACTTTGACTACGTGTATGATAATAAATTGTGGAAAACTCTCAATGAGATAGGAGTACCAGACCATCTTACTTGTCTCCTGAGAAACCTGCATGTGGGTCAAGAAGCAACAGTTAGAACCTTGTGTGGAAAAACCGACTGGTTTAGGATTGAGAAAAGAGTACAACAAGGCTGTTTGTTGTCATCCTGCTTATTTAATTTATATACAGACAACATGTGAATTGTCAGGTTGGATAAGTTACAAGCTGGAATCAAGATTGTTAGGAGAAATATCAACAACCTCAGATATGTAGATGATACCATTCTGTTTGCAGGAAGCGTAGAGGAACTAAAAAGNAGAAGACTCTTGAGAGTCCCTTGGACTGCAAGGAGATCCATCCAGTTCATCCTAAAGGAAATCAGTCCTGAATATTCATTGGAAGGACTGATGCTGAAGCTGAAACTTCAATACTTTGGCCACCTGATGTGAAGAACTGACTCATTTGAAAAGACCCTGATTCTGGGAAGGATTGAAGGCAGGAGGACAAGGGGAGGAGAAGAGGATGAGATGGTTGGATGGCATCACCAACTCAATGGATATGAGTCTGAATAAACTTTGGGAGTTGGTGATGGACAGGGAGGCCCGCGTGCTGCAGTAAATGGGGTCGCAAAGAGTTGGACACGACTGAGGGACTGAACTGAACCGAACTGAAAGTGACTTACATTAAGTTTCTTTCCAATCTTTTCTTGAGCAGTTGCAAGTAATATGTATAGAGAAGCAGCCACATTTATATTTTTAGGAATGGAATCACTCTGTACTTACTGGTATGAAATTTGCTTTTTATACTAACAAATCAATATGTATTTTTTCCTCATTTGCCTAATATTTTTCCTCATTTTCAGTTATATGGTTACATTGTCATTTATTTAATCATTCTTTTATGGATATTGAGATTGCTGCCCATTTTTCAATATAGCTAATAATAGAATATCCATCTGTATACCTCTTTATACTTTCATGATTTTGTTTTCATAGAAGAGATTACTAGAATTTAAAATATTAACCCAAATGATATTTTAGTTTTGAGTTATAGTAACTATTATCAAATTTCTTCCTAAATAATTTGTATGGCAGCCAAGAAAATCTGAGTGTTCATTTCTTCATTCCTTCTCCATCACATGATACTATCAGTATTTCTATTTTTGCAGTTTTATGGGGAAAAATATTATTTTAATTTTCAATTCCCTGACTGCAAATAGGATCGAATGTCCTTTCATTGGTTTTAGTAATATTTACATCTTAGTTTTGAATTGTCCATTTGGATTAAATAGTCCTTTGTTCCTATGCCTGTTTTTAAATGTAGATTGTATATCTGTTCATATATTTTTCTCACTTTAAAAAATTTGCCTGTTTTCTTACTTTTGAGTCTTAAGAGTCCTTTATATGTCTTAGATATGTCCTTTACCGGATGTTATTTATATATATATGCTTCCATTTTATGAGTTATATTAACAATGTCCTTCATACAACAAAGATTTATAGTTTTTACGAAGCTGAATTTATAATTTTTTTTCTTTTATGGATTGTACTTTGGGACATATCTAAGGACTGTTGGCCTAACCTAGTTCACAAAATTTTTCTTTGTGTTTACTTTAAGAGTTTTGTAGGTTTAGATTTTAAATTGTGTCTATGGTCTATTTTGGATTAGTTTTTCTATAAGATGTGATATATGGAATTTTGTTTATTTTTGGTATATATATATAGTCCTTTGTGCCAGCACCATTCATTGAAAAGGTTCTGTTTGCTATATTGAATTGCCTTCGTACTTTTGTAAAAAAGTAATTTAATCTCTTTGTATCTATTCTGGACTATTTAATTCCCTTGATATACATGTCTGTCTTTAATTATTATTTTTTTAAGCTTCTAAATTTTAGGGCAGTTTGTAATACAGCAGTATATCGCTGACAGAGTCACTGTCAAGAACTATGAAAGGTGTGAGATTTAACTTTACTTGTAAGCCAACAAGTCAGCTTGGCACAGTTTCATGGATGCTAGTAGAAGATCCAAGACTTCTGGGTCAGGGATGGAGAAAAGTTTATTATAAAAAGCAAAAATTTATTACTTATTATTGCAATAACCGTAGCCAGAACATCAGCATTTTTGTACTAGTTTTCTGAACCCCAGTTCCCACAAGACAATGCAAAGAGGGTCAAGTGACACTTCTACACGCAGTGGATTTAATCACAAAAGAGGAACCTTGAGCTTAAGAAATCCTTATCTTTTATAATGGGCAGTAAGTATGCCTCCTCTTTGCTCTGCAATGAGATATTATCTTCATTTTCCAAGACTGTTCTTTATACAAATATCTTTGGAAAGATATGTTAGAATAAAGGCCACCCAGTGCTTTACTTACAAGATCTACAGAAACTTGAGACCTATGGAGAATTGTCTCCCAATAGTCATGATTACTTCTTTCCTGAAATTTTCTATATATGATAGAAATAAAAGCCATGATACCTATCAGCCACTCGAAAAATAAAAAAGTGAAACAAGTGAAATTAATTTTAATAACATTTTAGTTAAACAGGTATATCCAGGATATTATCGTTTCAACCATGACATATGGTTCACTCAAGAAGAGCAGGTTACAAATCACTACATGTACACTGATGCAATTATTGTGAAAAAGAATTAAAGGTACATTGATCTAAATGTTTTAAAAATAACTGTTCTACCTATGACTTAAACATGTGACTTAAACATGGGCATTAAATCACTTCAAATAAATATTAGCAACTATCCTTATTTTAAAAAAAGACCCAAAACCAAAAAGCATATCATCAGTGTACAGAAGCTTTAATAAAATATTTTTACATTCTGTTCTTCATACAAAAATCTCCAAAATGAGTGTATTCTATATTCACTCTATGTCACAATTCTAATGCTAAATTTTTATCAGAGATACTTAAATTTGTTGAGATTTTACAAAATTTATCATTGAAAAAATAGATTCATATACTGAAGTTATTGTAAGCATACTTAAACACTTTTCAAAAACTGAATCAATTATCAGTTTTTAAATGAAGTTAAAATTTTAATTCCTCAGGTGCACTAGGCACATTTCAAATCCTCAATAGCCACATGGGACTGGTGGATTCTGTAGTGGACAATATAGCTCTGACCCCTGTGATTCTCATATACATCCCTTCACTGATTCCCTTCTTTCTAGTCATTGCTCTTTGGTTTCCTTGGTAAGCACCTTATCTTTGCCATATTCTTGGACATTATGTTTCCTGATGGCTTCATTCAAAGTCCTCTGCTCTTTTTAATCTGTTACCTTTCATTGCTGTAGTTATCATTTGTAGGTGGATAGCTCCCAAATCTGTATCTCTAAACCAAAATCTTTTCTGAGCTTTGGAAATATACATCTGACTCTTTACTGGACATCACATGAACGTTTCACAGTCATCTCAGAATTGCCCAAACTAGTTTCATATTTTTCATTACATTAGCTCTACCTCCTTTATTTGGGTTTCCCGGATACCCGAAGAATCCCATGGACAGAGGAGCCTGGTGGACCACATTACATAGGGTTTCAAAAGTCAGACATGACTGAAGTAACTTAGCACCTACCCATGCTCCTTTATTTGAATTTCCATTTGGTGTGCCAACAATTGAAGTTACTTTTAACTACTACTCTTGCTCAGAGCCCATGGCTAACAAATCAAAAAGTCCTATGGAGTTCTTTGCTAAATATCTCTTTGAACCCCTTACCTTCTTATGCATCACTAGTACCACTGATATATTTCAGCCTCCTCTTCTTTTTGTGGCTAACTCCCTTTTTTTTCCCCCTAGAATCAGTTCAAACACCATCTTCTAAGAAGCCTCTGGTTTTTAATCCTATGTGTCACTCTTGTACCATAGGTAGGTAGTACTTATAACTTGGAGCCTGATATGACTTCCCAACAGGCAGTAAACTCTTAGAGAGTAGGACTTAGTCTCATTTTCCTTATATCCTAGTTTTTAATTTATTTAAATACTTGATGTCTGTTTTTTCGAAGTATCGGCTGATGACAGTTATATCCTCAGCATTTTCATGATATTATAAGAAATGAAATACAGATACTTTAATACCTATAGAAATTATTGTTCCCAAAGAAATTATTTCTATACTGAGAGAAGCAGCTGAAATTTCTTATATCATTCTTTCTGAAAATGTTAACTGATATACTACAACTAGAAAGGACCTAGTACATAATTTTTAATATTTAGAGGCATGTCTGAAATGCAGTTGCTGAAATGAGTGTATGTCAGTAATATTGAGAACCACATTATTTTATTCCAGAAACCACAAAGGACATTGCATATATAATTAGCAGAACAAATTAACGAGTGAGGTTACATTTGCACAGTCAGTGAAGAGTGATTGTTTTGATTATGATTTCCAGACATGTGGTTTTTTGCTTCTCTGACTTCTTTTGTCATTCATGTATATATCCTAGTACAAGAGGATACGGTAAATTTTTATAATAAAACACCTATTTAATTTGGTGAAGTATAAGATCTCACCAGTAACACATGCTGGTTTAGCTTTATTGCTCATATGTTTCTCTAAATATTTAGAGCAAAACTATTCAGTTTGAGTTTTGAAAACTTATTTTTGAAGTACTTTTTTGCAAATGTATGTATGAGAACAACCTGAATTTTCTTAGTACATTGAATAATAATATTTATTTGAAAACCTAATAGTTGTGATTATTACAGCAAAACATTGAGCTCTTTGCTAGAGTACCCTTGATTGTTTATTTTTCAATTTCTTCTAGACAGCTTTGAAATTTGAATTTTCTTTTGTGAGATAACTTGCCATGTTGTAAGAAACTACTGGACAGTTAACTGAAAGTACAAGCAAATCCCAAGGAACTCCTAAAAAATAGCTCACTCCTTTCCTATACTGCCAACCTTGGCTTCTTCAGACTGAAAAAAAAACAACCCAAATAAACTCACTGATAATAACCCAATTATATAGGAATTTATGTATGTACTATTTGGAAAGAGAGTTCAGTTCCCACTTTATACCTAGCTAAGATATTTGAAAGCAGCTGTCTCAGAGGAATAGTTGTGGGTGGTAGATAAAGAGTAGAAACTGCTGTTTTGTTTTCTTTCTTTGGCTGCACTTTGTGGCATGTGAGATCTTTGTTCCTCAACCAGGGATTGAACCTGTGCCCTCTGCAGTGGAAGCTAGGAGTCTTAACCACTGGACCGCCAAGGAAGTCCCTGCTGTTTCTGTTTTAAGCTTTTTCACACTACTTAATTTGTAAATTCTGTGTACATAGTATATCAATAAAAATAAGACTTTGGTTGGAAGAAGAAAACTTGTAAGATGAAATTATTAAGATGATATTATTAACCCCAAACTTGGGTATTAGTTCCTGTGTTATTTCTTATACACTAGATTTACACCCATTGAAAGAAAACTGGAGTGGTTCTCCATGAGTGGGATTTCTCCCAGAGACCCTACTGGAGATTGGTGACTATGGCAGGAGTTAATCATGAGGAAACAGCTCATGAGTGGAGGTGGGGGTTTCATTACTTGTATCAAGGGAACCACAGGTGAGACATTCTTCAAACACCTCCAAAGAGAAAAGAATACTCCCCAATACAGTCCTTTCCACTCTGGTGCCCAAGGCCAGTGTGATGGACTGATGTTTCCTATATAGAAGGGGAATGACACCAGAAATCCAGTATTCCTGTGATCCTTGGACATGTGGAGCCTTCGTAAAACTCTGGTATCTATTCTGAGAAACGTTAGAGAAGCATTCACTTGCATCATCAATGTCCTTGATCTCCTTTGCTTGATAATTGATGTAGTAGTAAAAATAAAATGAAAATGGCTCTAGCTGGGCCAAATTGGGCTTCCCTGATCTCAGACAGTAAAGAATCTTCTTGCAATGCAGGGGACCTAGGTTGGATCCCTGGGTTAGGAAGATCTCTTGGAGAAAGGAATGGCTACCCATTCCAGTATTCTTGCCTGGAGAAGTCCATGGACAGAGGAGCCTGTACCATTCTTACCAATCTTTATCCCTTGACCAGATTTTGTCATTTGATTTAGTATGATTGATGTTAGTGACCAAGTTGCCAGGATGAAATCCTGATTGATAATGAGAGCTGAGGAAATGGAGACAAAGAAAATTCTCCCCTCCTTTGCCTCCTTGGAGCATGGCCTGCTAGGAGACCATTTCCTTTGAAGGCACTGGGCTCTGGGTTCTCACTGAGATCCACTTGGGTAGTCAGACAACTCAGAGGAGGTCTCCAGGTAGAGTAAAAGTGCAATTGCACTTTTGGACATTTACCACAGGGAGTGAAAACAAGTTCACACAAATTTCTATACATGAATGTTCTTAGCAGCTTTATTTTGTAGTAGCCAAAAGCTGGGAATATCTCAAAGGTCCTTCAACAGGTAAATGAATAAATAAACTGTGATATATTTATGCCATTCAGTATCACTCAGCAATAAAGAAGGAACCAGTGATACATGCAATCACTTGGATGGATCTCACCGTAATTATGCTGAGTGAAAAATGCCAATCTCAAAAGGTTGCATATCTTATGATTCCAGCTCTAGTGATAAAGAACCCACCTGCCAATGCAGGAAACATAAGAAACATGGATTCGATCCCTGGGTGGAGAAGATCCCCTGGAGAAGGGCATGGCAACCCTCTCCAGTATTCTTGCCTGGAGAATCCCATGGACGGAGAAGCCTAGCTGGCTACAGCCCATAGGGTTGCACAGTCTGATTCGACTGAGGCAACTTAGCATGCACACACATGATTCCATTTATACTGGAATAAAATTACAGAATAGATTGGTGGTTGCAAGGTGTTAGAATGGGAAGTGAGAGTAGAGTGGGTTTGCCGTACAGAAGTGAGGGGAGCATTGTGCTGATGGAACAGTTCTGCATCTTGATGGTGGTGATCACACGAATCTACTCGTGATAAAATTTCATGGAACTCCATATGTATATGAATGCATATAAAGCTAGTGAAATATGAATGAGCTCTAGGTTGTGCCAATGTAATTTTCCTGGTTTTGGTACCTTATTATAAGTTATGAAAGGTGTTATCATTGGGAGAAACTGGATAAAAGGTACAGTAGAAGGTCACTCCCTTTACATTTTTTTTTTTTGGCAATTCAGGTGAATCTACAATTATCTCAAAATTAAAAGTTAAAGTGGAGGAGGAGGGAGAGGGTAGGATGTACGGAGAAGGTAACATGGAAATATACATTACTATATGTAAAATAGATAGCCAATGGGAATTTACTGTCTGACTTAGGGAACTCAAACCAGGGCTCTGTAACAACTTAGAAGGGTGGGATGGGGAGGGAGATGGGAGGTGTGTTCAAGAAAGAGGAGACATAGGCTGTATACCCTATGGTTTATTCATGTTGATGTTTGGCAGAAACTAACACAATACTGTAAAGCAATTATGCTTCAATTAAAAATAAATTTAATTTAAAAAAGTTAAAGTGATTTACTCAGTGTTTAGCAGTTTCACAATGATTATCCTAATCTTTTAAAGCAGTCCTGAATCAATATTTAATAAGTTTCTATAAATGTGGAAGATGGACTCTTCATGCTCCAGGTAGCACAGTTATAAGTGATTTTCTTGGAAAAAAAATAGTTTTTTTTTCTTGTTTAAACAAAGCCACATTGCTTTAGGAAAAATAGTTTATTTAATTTTTAAAGGTTGTCAATTATGTAGGACTTCAAGGTAGGACTGTGTCTTATTCATCTTTGTTTGCTTCCATAAACAGTAACAAACAAAACACATTAATCATTTCAGACACTCAGCATGTCTGCTGATTTCTTAATTTTGCTGCTCTATTCTGCACTATATTACTCCAGATGTGTAATAACTCCCTTTCCCCTTGATGTTCTTGAAAAAATTTTTTTGGACTAACTTACTATCAAAGGCATTTGTGTGGGTAACTAATATTTTAAGTAGGAATAAGTGAAAATGGTTTACATGATGTATGCAACTTAATATTTAAAATTTCTCTTTTTAAAAGTTCTTTTGTGACTTCTCTCATAGGCTAGTTATTTCTATTGTCTTTAGCCTTCTGCCATGTTTTTACATATCTTATCCTTTTCTCTCTGTACTCTTTACTCTTCTCTCTGTTATATTCTTTATTGCCCATAAATTTCTATCTTAAAAAATTGTAGAGCCATTTCTTGGTTTCTATGTCACTCTCCAACTTATACCTTCAGAGTCTCACCTTTCATTCCTGACAAAGATTGTTCCTTCATAAATGGAGCTTGGGTGCTGCCTATTAATAAAACTTCCAGTGTGGTTATTGCAATTTTAAAAATGGCCTTTAATACCTTATATGTTGGGGTATAAGTAAATAAATAAGACAAAGTTATGTATGTAGCACGTAGAAATGCATACATGTGCTTCAAAAGAGATATATAAAAATGTTCATAGGAGCAGTAGTTGCAATGGGCAAAAGAGTAGAAACAATCAAATGCTTATCATGACTAGAATGAATAAATAAATTGCAGTATTTTCATGTAATGAAATATAGAATGAAAATGAATGAAGTACTACTACATACAGTGAAGTATTTAAAACTCACAAATTTGATGTTGAACATAAACAGCTGGACACAGAAGAATACACACTATTATAAATAAAATTCTGAAATAGGTAAAACAAATCAATAGTGTTAGAAATCAGGATAGTTGCTTCTTTTGGGGAAGTGGTGTTATAATTGGAAGGGGCTTGATGGGGACTTCCAGGGTTCTGGTAGTATTCTTTTTCTTGGTGTCTATGGAGATTGCTGAAGTGTGTTCACTTTGTGAATGTATATTGAGCTGACACTTGTAGTTTATGTGTTATTTATATCATACTCAATTACATACTTCATTTTTAATCCATTTTGATTTTATTTTTGTGTATGGTATTAGAAAGTGTTCTAATTTCATTCTTTTACAAGTGGTTGACCAGTTTTTCCAGCACCACTTGTTAGGGATTGTCTTTTCTCCATTGTATATTTTTGCCTCCTCTGTCAAAGAAAAGGTGTCCATAGGTGTGTGGATTTATCTCTGGGCTTTCTGTTTTGTTCCATTGATGTATATTTCTGTCTTTGTGCAAGTACCATACTTTCTTGATGACTGTGGCTTTGTAGTATAATCTGAAGTCAGGGATGTTGATTCCTCCAGCTCCATTCTTCTTTTTCAAGATTGCTTTGGCTATTCAGGGCNTGTCCATAGGTGTGTGGATTTATCTCTGGGCTTTCTGTTTTGTTCCATTGATGTATATTTCTGTCTTTGTGCAAGTACCATACTTTCTTGATGACTGTGGCTTTGTAGTATAATCTGAAGTCAGGGATGTTGATTCCTCCAGCTCCATTCTTCTTTTTCAAGATTGCTTTGGCTATTCAGGGCTTTCTGTATTTCCATACAAATTGTGAAATTATTTGTTCTAGTTCTGTGAAAAATACCATTGGTAGCTTGATAAGGATTGCATTGAATCTATAGATTGCTTTGGATAGTGCACTCATTTTTACTATATTGATTGTTCCGATATATGAACAAGGTATATTTCTCCATCTATTTGTGTCCTCTTTGATTTCTTTCATCAGTGTTTTGTGGTTTTCTATATATATAGGTCTTTTGTTTCTTTAGGTAAATTTATTCTTAAGTATTTTATTATTTTCATTGCATTGGTGAATGGGATTGTTTTCTTAATTTCTCTTTCTGTTTTCTCATTGTTAGTGCATAGGAATGCAAGGGAGTTCTGTGTATTAATTTATATCCTGAAACTTTACTATATTCATTGATTAGCTCTAGTAATTTTCTGGTGGTATCTTTAGGGTTTTCTGTGTAGAAGATCATGTCATCTGTGAACAGTGAGAGTTTTACTTCTTTTCCGATCTGGATTCCTTTTATTTATTTTTCTTCTCTTATTGCTGTGGTTAAAACTTGCAAAACTATGTTGAATAGTGGTGGTGAGAGTGGGCAACCTTGTCTTGTTACTGACATTAGGGGAAATGCTTTCAGTTTTTTTTCCATTGAGGATAATGTTTGCTGTGGGTTTATCATAGATGGCTTTTATTATGTTGAGGTGTGTTCCTTCTATGAGTGCTTTCTGGAGAATTTTTTTTTTAATCATAAATGGGTATTGAATTTTGTCAAAGGCTCTCTCTGCATCTATTGGGGTAATCATATGGTTTTTATCTTTCAGTTTATTAATGTGGAAAAGGTGAGTTCAATATTCTCATTTCTGTTTCACAGTTGAGCAAACTAAAATTAAAAGACTGAATTATTTGCCTTTGAATCAGAAGTGGAATGGAGGTCCAGTACTTATGTACCACTAGTACTGCTTTCAAAAAGGGTTTATTAAGCACCCACGTACATGATTAATTTTTTTCTAACACTTTTTACCTTTTACTTTTTCTCCAAAAGACCATGGCCATTATCTTAGGCTTTGTTGACCTTGAGGTCTCTGTTACAATTACTCATTTCTGCCATTGCAGTCTGAAAGCAGCTATAGATAATTTGTAAATGAATAGGTATAGTGGTATTCTAATAACATTTTATTTAGAGACAATGAAACTTAAATTCATTTAATTTTTACATATCATAAAATATTCTTATTTTGTTTTTTGAATTTAACCATTCAAAAATGTAAAAACTATTTTTATTTCCTGGGCCTTATGAAAATAGATGGTAGGCTGGATTTGGCCTGTGGACCTGTTTGCCCCGTTTTAGGAGGTCTATTTGTGGTATTGATATGAATTGCAATTTATATCCATAATTTATGTGTTTTCTTATGTATATGGGCTTGCTACTTTGTGAGACTCTTTAAACTGTAAAATTTCCAGCTTATTTAGCACAATCACTAATTTCATGGCTCATAGGTTAAGCTAGAAAGTTTTCTGAAGAGAAGTTTTATTCATGGTCTCCCTTGTATTTTCTTTAATTTCTTCCCTTTGCATTTAATGTGAATAAACAAAATGTTCTGGGATAAGAACAAAAGGATTTATCAAATGTCAACAGCTGTTGAGCCATCTGTTATTGAAAAAGAGTTTGATTAGTGCCTTGGGGCAATCAAGCCATTTTAGCTCTGGATGTACTAGAAGAAAAAGGAAAAAAGACACAGCCAACCAATGATGGGTATCACTACTGACAGCATGTCATTCATAAAAAGATTTAGATAACAGAAGAATTAGTATTTGAAAGCCTGGTAAATTATTCTTATGAAATTTTTTATTCATTTTGATAAAAATATGAAAGGAAGTTATGCTGTATGGCTGACCACCACTCCTGGCCCTGATTTGAAGGATACAGTTTTTCTATGTTATCAATTTTACTCACAGTGGACCTTTGCCAGTCTGTTGGATAGATGTTTATACACCAGAGTTTGCAACAATAGATGACTTGGCAATAAGATAAAGATATGAAATGTATCTTTAACCTTGATTAACAAAGCATGGAAGACACATTAAATAAAAGACATGCTGTCCCTAAAATTAAAGTATATTTTAAATTATTCTTTTTTATATATATACAAGGTTGGTATGGTATAAGGTTGTATATGGATATTTCTAATAAACACAGCTTTTCACTAATTTCAATACATTGATTCTACTCTTCGTTTGTGATGAGACTCTTCCTGTGTGATGTATTTGTCCTCTTTCACATATCAGTCCTTCAGACATGTGGAATATTTAATATGGCTTCCACGTATAAATCACTGTTAGTTATTTAGTTCACATAAACTATGTAAAGTAGTTTCCATACCCCTCATCATCCTTGTTTTCCTCTTGACACACTGTTATTTGTCAGTATCCTTCCTGAGGTTTGGTGCCCAGAATTAAGCCAGTCAATATGGCTGGTCATTGTCAGGTTACAGTGAGTATCAAGTACTGTGACCCTCTTTGATCCAGATGTTACTTCCTGTCAATGCAAATGAAAAAAAATGTGTTTTAAATATCATGAGTTATTATTAATGTTGTACTTTTGGTCATTTAAAACTTCTTTGGTTATTTTTATGGAAATTACTATTACTCATTTTCATCTTGTACCTAAGTTCTTAAGGTTTTATTCTTATATTTCAAACTTTATATTTCCCCTTCATATTTTTTCATGTTGATTTTTAGCTTACTTAAATGTATGAGGACTAGTTTGAATCCTTATTATGTCATCTATTACATTAACAGTCACTCTTACAGTCATATCAAATGCAATTTTGAGACACATACTTTTTATGTCTTTATTCACATTGTCAATAAAAATGATGAACAGGGTAGTGCCAGTAATAGAGTTCTATAGAAAATCATAGAGAACACACTCCAGGTTGACACTTATTAATCAGCAAACTAGCTATTATTCTCAATAAGCAAAATGTTATCACTGATTTCCTTTGAAGAGGCTCATGAAGGAGGTAAAAATTTTGTGTCTTTTTTTAATTGATATTTTCAGTGGATATTTGTTTATTTATAATAAAAAATTAGTAAAGAACCTGGACTCTCTGTTTTAATAGATTATGAGGTAAAATTTATATGCAGTGACATGCAGACATACTAAGTGTAGAATTCTGTGAATCTTGACAATGTCTTGAATCATGTCACTTGCATAAATAAAAAGGCAAAGCATTCCCATCACTCCAGAAAAGTGGCTCCCTAGGTATGCTTTTTGAGAACTTCCCTAATGGCTCACTGGTAGAGTCTGCCTGGTCAGGAAGATCTATTGGCAAACCACTCCTGTTCTGCCTGGGAAATCTCATGGACAGAGGAGCCTGGTGGGCTATAGTCCATGGGGTTGCAAAGAGTCAGACACGACTTAGTGACTAAACAACAATAAAAAAGTATGCATTTACTATCTCCTCTTCTGATAGGGCTTCAATTCTTTCTTGATGGTGTTTGTTTTACTCTTTTGATTCATGATACTCTATTTCCCTAGTCTTAAGATGAAAATAGGAATTCTCAAACATAATAAACAAGTCTTCTTTTGGCCTTCTTCCAACAATTATAAGAGAAAGCTACACCAACCCCAATTCATCTGATATTTTGCAAACTAGTAGGTTATATAATTAATAGGCAACATTAATAGTACTCATGTTTACACATAACCTATTAGAGGACATAAGAGGCAAGGAGAATCCTATTAATGATGAAAAATTGAATAAATTGAAATAGAGTATCTAGGCACAAACTTAACAAAAAATTTTCAAGTTTGTGTGAGAAAACTATGAGACAACTCCAAAATGCACAAAGTTAGATTTAAATAAATGGAAAGACACACCATATTCTTGTCTTGAATATCATATATTTGACAACTTTTTCTAAATTTAGAAATTAAATTTATTGACTATGCCAAAGCCTTTGACTTTGTGGATCACAACAAATTGTGGAAAATTCTTAAAGAGATGGAGATAGCAGACCACCTAAATTTAATGTTATCCAAATGAAAACTGGAGCTATAGTAGTTGATTAAAGCTTTTACTTGGATGATTGCCAAGCAAAAATAGCCAGGAAAACACTAAGAAAGAAGAGAAATGACTGGAATGCTAGTCCTAACAGGTATTATTAAAATGTTCAAAGAATGACAGAATATAGAATGACAAAGAATGCTCAAACTACCACACAATTGCACTCATCTCACATGCTAGCAAAGTAATGCTCAAANTCTTGATCCCTGTCTCCTGTACAATGTCACGAACCTCATTCCATAGTTCATCAGGCACTCTGTCTATCAGATCTAGGCCCTTAAATCTATTTCTCACTTCCACTGTATAATCATAAGGGATTTGATTTAGGTCATACCTGAATGTTCTAGTGGTTTTCCCTACTTTTTTTTTTTTCACTTATTGTTAGAGAAAGGCAAATCAAAACTACAATGAGAAAGCACCTCACACTGATCAGAATGGCCATCATCAAAGAAATCTACAAACAGTAAATGCTGGGGAGGGTGTGGAGAAAAGGGAACACTCTTGCACTGTTGGGAATGTAAATTGATACAGCCACTATGGAAGACAGTATGGAGATTCCTTAAAAAAACTAGGAATAAAACCACCATATGACCCAGCAATCCCACTTCTAGGCATATACCCTGAGGAAACCAAAGTTGAAAAAGACACATGTATCCCATTGTTCATTGCAGCTATTTACAATAGCTAGAACATGGAAGCAACCTAGATGTCCATTGACAGATGAATGGATAAAGAAGTTGTGGTATATATACACAATGAAATATTACACAGCCATAAAAAAGAAAGCATTTGAGTCAGTTCTGATGAGGTAGATGAACCTGGAACTTATTATACAGAGTGAAGTGAATCATAAAGAGAAAGATAAATATTGTATTCTAATGCATATATACAGAATCTAGAAAAATGGTACTGAAAAATTTACTTACAGGGCAACAATGGAGAAACATACATAGAGAATAGATTTATGGACATGGGGAGAGGGGAGGAGAGGGTGAGATGTATGGAAAGAGTAACATGGAAACTTACATTACCAAATGTAAAATAGATAGCCAACGGGAATTTGCTGTATGGCTCAGGAAACTCAAACAGGGGCTCTGTATCAATCTAGAGGGGTGGGATGGGATGAGATATGGGAGGGAGTTTCAAAAGGGAGGGGATATGTGAATACCTATGGCTGATTCATGTTGAGGTTTGACAGAAAACAACAAAATTATGTAAAGCAATTATCCTTCAATAAAAAAATTAAAAAGTTTTTTATTTTATAAAAAAATAATATACTCTATTGGCTGGTAGAAAAGCAGAAAGATACAAACTCTATGGAGGGAAATTGGCAATTCATAGCCAAGTTTTATTTGCATTTTTCCTTTGACCCAGTAGCTCCACTTCTAGAAACTCATCTCAAATATATGGATCTTGCAAAAGTAAAACAAAACAAAACAAAACACATCCATGGAGCTATTCTTTGTAGAACTATTTTCAGTATAAAAAGATTTAAACAAGTCAAGTATCCATGAATGAGAAATAGTCAAACTATTATGCATCCACATAATAATATACTATGCTCCTGTAGAATAAAGAATATATTTATATACTAGTTTGAAATGAGCTCCAGGTAAATAAGTAAAAAAATAAAGGAGAAAACTGTGTATATTATGCTTATTGTTTATCTAAGGAAGTACTTAAAAAAATTCGTTTTAAAAAAATGAAAGAGCAACCCAAAACTAAAAGGAAAAGTGTTATATAGAGTAGGATTTCTCAACAGTAACACTATTGAAACTTTGAACTGAATAATTCTTTGTTTTAAGGCTTCCTGGTGCATCGTAGGATGGTTAGCAACGTCCCTGGCCTGTTAGTACTAAGGCCAGCAGCTCCTACTTGGTTGTGACAAGCAGACATTGACAAATGTTCCCTAAGGGGCACTGTTTTCTCTTTTGAGAATTTCACTGACTGTGGAGGAGAAAAGTAGAAATGGAAGCTGGGTTTCTCAGAATATATCTTTTTTGTTTTAAGCTTTGACTTTGGAACCATGTAAATGTTTTATATAACTATATAGTCAATTAATCCAAAATAAAAGCCATTCCTGAAAATTGGAAGAAAAATGAAACAAATTGAGTTAGTAGGTTAATCACACAGGATAGATATCCAAAGTGACTTCAAAACATAATAATTTGACTGTACAACTCTTGTGAATGTACTGTAAAGAGAAAATGAACTGCAAAGAAATGTTATTTTAGTAATCAGTGTTAGCAATAATATTGATTTTATTTTTCAATAATTAATGAGTAATTATGTTAATGTTGTTCAGTTCATTTGCTCAGTCATGTCTGACTCTTTGTGACCCCATGAACAACAGCACACCAGGCTTCCCTGTCCATCACCAACTCCTGGAGTTTGCTCAAACTCATGTCCATCCAGTTAGTGATGCCGTCCAACCATTTCATCCTCTGTAATCCCCTTTTGGAACCAATTTTCTTTTGGCTACAATGCACTATGGAATCTTTTCCTAACCAGGGATCGAATCTGAGCCCCTGTGTTGGAAGTACAGTGTTTTAACCGCAGGATCACCAGGGAAGTCCCAAGAACCAATATTTTTAGCAAAAAGAGGAGAGATATGAAAGTATTAAAAACATCTTATCCTAAATTTAGGTGGAGATATTAAGATGAACTTATGACGTATTTTCTCTTAAAGTGTTTCTAGCCTTGTCACTGAAAAAATCCTGAGATGTTACCTTAGAGTACCCAAGCTGCTAAAAATATTTTAATGAAAAAATCAGGCCAGCAGCACCAAAGTTCACAAAAGAGGTAGAACCAGATATTTTATACTTCTAAGTAGATGTACACAGCACCAACTTGACAATATATTGAGCTGAATCTGAACAGACTTGTATATCCAACTACCCATAGTCAAAGCTATGGTTTTTCCACTAGTATTGCACAGGTGTGAGAGTTGGACCATAAAGAAGGCTGAACACCAAAGAATCGGTGCTTTTGAACTGTGGTGTTGAAGAAGACTCTTAGAGTCCCTTGGAGTGCAGGGAGAGCAAACCAGTCGATTGTAAAGGAAATCAGTCCTAAACATTCATTAGAAGGACTGATGCTGAAGCTGAAGCTCCAACACATTGGGTCCCTGATGCAAAGAGCCAACTAATTAGAAAAGACCCTGATGCTGGTAAATATTGAAGCCAGGAGGAGAAGGGGATGACAGAGGAAAAGATGGTTGGAATGCATCATGACTCAGTGGACATGAGTCTGAACAAGCACCAGGGAGATGGTGGAGGACAGGGAATCCTGGCATGCTGCCGTCCGTGGGGTCACAAAGAGTTGGACACAACTATGGATGTGAGAGTTGGACCCTGAAGAAGGCTGAGCGCTGAAGAATTGATGCTTTTGAATTGTGGTGTTGGAGAGGCCTCTTGAGAGTCCTTGGACTGCAAGGAGATCCAACCAGTCCATTCTGACGATCAGCCTGGGATTTCTTTGGAAGGAATGATGCTGAAGCTGAAGCTCCAGTACTTTGGCCACCTCATGCAAAGAGTTGACTCACTGAAAAGACTCTGATGCTGGGAGGGATTGGGGGCAGGAGGAGAAGGGAACGACAGAGGATGAGATGGCTGGATGGCATCACTGACTTGATGGGCGTGAGTCTGAGTGAACTCCGGGAGTTGGTGATGGACAGGGAGGCCTGGCGTGCTGTGATTCATGGGGTCACAAAGAGTCGGACACGACTGAGCGACTGAACTGAACTGAACTGATCGACTGAACATCACCACCAGGAGACAGAATAATATGCGAACTGACACTGTGGGGATATAATCAGCAAAATCTAGAATATGGAAAGCTCGGTAGGAATAAAAGTCTTGTTTCTTAAAAAAAAAAAATTGCAGGAATAAAAGAAGGAACATACAACTTAAAGAGATTTAAGAAGTGTCAACTAATACAACACTGGACCTGGGTTGATTCTTGATTGAGTTAAATCAGCTTTAAATAAAACACAGTGAAGCAGTTGGAGACATTTGAACGTTGACTCATTTGATAATATTAAAAATATTATTGTTAATTTTGGGGGAGAGGGTACCTGGATTAATTTTAAAAAGAGTTATAAGGATTATTTTTAATAAAAATAATCTTTTTCTTGTAGATACATAAACTAAAATATTTATGAGTAAAGTGAAATGTCTGTTATTTTCTCTCCATTGGAAAGGACTACTTAATGCTGCCTCCTCAGCTCTCCAGAAGTTGTTTAGAATTTGTTGTTGGTATCTGAACATCTCAGGAAAGTTGGAGTAACATTTATAAAGATTGTACTCCTTGGAGAAGATAAAAATGAAATCACTTAATGGAGTTTTTGACCTTTTCTTTGTTATCCATTAACATTCTGTCATCTAACTCCAGCAGGGAAATAGGCATTCCTTATTTATTGCTTCCCTGGAATTAAGTAAAGGCATCTCAGTTGTTTTCATGTTTTCCAAAATTCAAGATGTTTTTGGCTTAAGCCTTTCTGGAGCTGTTTAAAGAATTTATGTCACTTCTGTAATGTTTATGTTTTAAAACTTTGAGATCATATTATTCTCTCCTTTTATTTCTCAATAGATTTTAAAACCTGCACTTTCACTGTTTGGTTATGTCTAGTATGTCCAGGATTTCTTTCTTCCATTATTCTTTATCCCAAAATAAACAGCGAATTTCCTACCTAAATTTTTATCATATAGCTATATCACAAACTAGTCTGAAAGCGTATTTTTCCAGTTTTGTGCATGAAAATACTATCAGAAAGGCAAGAAATGTGTGTGTGAGAGAGAAAGAGAATTTCTGATGTATTTTTTAGAAGAAGGCTTTGACTTTAGCAGATGTCCATGTTGAAACACCCGCTCACCACTGACTCTTGCCCTTGTGCTGGATTTGACACCTGTGTTAGGAAGTGTCACTCCTTTCTTCCACGTGAGAATCTGTAATGACATCATTATCTCTTTTTCTCCCTTATCTAAATGCCCTCAACTAGACTGGCACAGTAAGGCATAAGAATTAACAGACCTTACTTTTGTATGACATCTGGGTAGCTGCTGTTCAGTTTTCATTTCTAAATCATGATCTTCAATAGAAGCCGAAGGAGCAGCACCACCTGTGCCCCTAAACCCTCCATTTCCTAGGGAGAGTTTCAAGGTTGCTCAAGCTGAATTCTGCTACCTCCTGACTATGTTGGTTGTTTTTTTACAGTGAATCAGCAGAAATGAGTCCACATCCAACATGGGTTTTATATTTTTGCCTGACTGACTTTAGAGCTATTTCTTTTCTATTAGATTTTAAAAATAATTATTGTATCTCTATCATGAATTTTATTCTATAAATTTTGTGATCTAACTCATGAGGGCCATTTAATTCCTTGTGTCAAAATTTTGAATTGATTTAAAAATTTTAGTAGCTCTTATTCTATATACTATTATGGAGAGGCAGCACATTTTAATAGAAAAAATACCAAAAAGAAAAAGGAAAGAACACTAAAATGTATGTCAAAAATAAATGCTGGCATTCTGGCTCCAGAATTTACCAGCAGTGTGACTTGCTGGTACTAGTACGCCATGATGCTGTAAAGTAAGAATGATGATATATGGGATTTTTGTTACCATCAAAAACACATGCAGAAGTACTGTGCAAGCATTTATATACATATTCAACCATAAGTTAGTGTTATTACTATTGACATAGCAATCCTTGAGGCTATGGCTAATATTTTTGTTGTTCTTTTACTGCTTCCTTCCTGCTCACGATGAAGTACCACCTCCATTAGGTCCTTTGTTTATTGGTCAGACTTCTGTCTGAGAGGCAAAGTGCTAAGACAGTCTCCTAACCTTGGGTTTTCATTTTGTTCTGTCATTTACTGATTATTTCCTGATTTGTCAGGTTCTCATGAGGTTGTCATGAGAGTTAAATATAAAGCTGATAAAGCAATCTAGATTTTTTGTGTTGGAATCTCTCCATGATAGTATCCCAAGACATTGAATATAGTTCCCTGTACTATACAGAAGGACATTGTTCATTCTATATGCAGTTGTTTGCATCTACTGCTGCTTCCCAGGTGGCGCTAGTGGTAAAGAACCCAGCTGCCAATGCAGGAAACATAAGAGACCTGGGGTTCGAGTCCTCAGACTGGACGATCTCCTGGAGAAGGAAATGGCTACCCACTCCAGTGTTCTGGCCTGGTGAATCCCATGGACAGAGGGGTCTGGTGAGCTATGACCCATGGTGTCGCAAAAACTCGGAGATGACTGAAGTGACCTAGCACGTGCAGTGCACATCTACTACTAGAAGTACTAATAGTAGTACTATCTACTACCGTTTGCATCAAATACTTTTTATGATATTGATTTTCATTGAGTTAAAATTCAGGTGGAATTAAATAGGAAGAGGAGAGTGTGGAAGAACACTGGAAGAACACTGAAGCTAGAGGACTTTAGGAGCACCATTCACTTTGTTAATTCATCTCTTTAGCTCAGTATCTGTCACGACGCCCAACCCATGGTTCAGTTCAGTTCAGCCGCTCAGTCGCAACCCAATGAATCGCAGCATGCCAGGCCTCCTGTCCATCACCAACTCCCGGAGTTTACTCAAACTCACGTCCATTGAGTCAGTGATGCCATCCAGCCATCTCATCCTCTGTCGTCCCTTTCTCCTCCTGCCCCCAATCCCTCCTAGAATCAGAGTCTTTTCCAATGAGTCAACTCTTTGTATGAGGTGGCCAAAGTATTGGAGTTTCAGCTTCAGCAACAGTCCTTCCAATGAACACCCAGGACTGATCTTTAGAATGGACTGGTTGGATCTCCTTGCAGTCCAAGGGACTCTCAAGAGTCTTCTCCAACACCACAATTCAAAAGCATCAATTCTTCAGTGCTCAGCTTTCTTCACAGTCTAACTCTCACATCCATACATGACCACTGGAAAAACCCATGGTAGATGCTCAATAAATCTGTTGTATTAAATTATGGTGATAAATGTCAGTAAAATAAAATGCAGACTAGGTCAGCCACTATTTTAGAGTAATATGATGTCTATCCTCAGGTATTTATGTTTCTGTACTTCATGTGATTATATTTTAATTTTTTGCTTTGCAGTACTAACATTTGATGTTTTTAAGGTTTTCTGAAATGAAGAATGTTGTCTTAAGCTAGTGGTTAGTATTTTAGCCTCATTCATTCAGTGATTTGCACAAAATACAGATTAATTTTTCTTTGTATCTAAAAAGATTAGACATTATGATAAATAGCAAAATTAAATAGTAAGAGAAATATTTCTTACACTGTTTTTAATAGGATANATCCCTCCTAGAATCAGAGTCTTTTCCAATGAGTCAACTCTTTGTATGAGGTGGCCAAAGTATTGGAGTTTCAGCTTCAGCAACAGTCCTTCCAATGAACACCCAGGACTGATCTTTAGAATGGACTGGTTGGATCTCCTTGCAGTCCAAGGGACTCTCAAGAGTCTTCTCCAACACCACAATTCAAAAGCATCAATTCTTCAGTGCTCAGCTTTCTTCACAGTCTAACTCTCACATCCATACATGACCACTGGAAAAACCCATGGTAGATGCTCAATAAATCTGTTGTATTAAATTATGGTGATAAATGTCAGTAAAATAAAATGCAGACTAGGTCAGCCACTATTTTAGAGTAATATGATGTCTATCCTCAGGTATTTATGTTTCTGTACTTCATGTGATTATATTTTAATTTTTTGCTTTGCAGTACTAACATTTGATGTTTTTAAGGTTTTCTGAAATGAAGAATGTTGTCTTAAGCTAGTGGTTAGTATTTTAGCCTCATTCATTCAGTGATTTGCACAAAATACAGATTAATTTTTCTTTGTATCTAAAAAGATTAGACATTATGATAAATAGCAAAATTAAATAGTAAGAGAAATATTTCTTACACTGTTTTTAATAGGATAAAGACAGACTTCTGTAACATTTGGTACTTTCCTTCTTAATTCTTACTGATGTTTACCTATTCCAATCATAATTTCATCCATAGACTATCCCTGGCATGCATTTCATAATACATTTGAAATGCTTGGTGTTGTAAGCCCCTCTTAGATGTTTGCAGTGCTCTGGACGATCAGTCACCTGGAAAATGCTTCTGTACCTGTCCCTGGCTACCAACTGTGAAAATAAAAGTGAGAGTCGTTCAGTCATGTCCGATTCTTTGCGATCCCATGGACTATACAGTCCATGGAATTCTCCAGGCCAGAATACTGGAGTGGGTAGCTGTTCCCTTCACCAGGGGGTCTTCCTAACCCAGGCATTGAACCCAGGTCTTCTGCACTGCAGGCGGATTCTTTAACAGCTGAGCCAGCTGTGGGTGGTAATCAAATCAGTTCTCAGATTTTTTTTCTACCTTCCATTGAAGTAACTCCTCATAGATTCCTACTTCTCTTTCTTTCAGAATTCTTTCATTTTTTGTGCATCATAAACCTAAATATAGTCTTAGGGTAATTCTCTACTTTTTAAGAAGAGTGGAAGCTAGTAATCTGTTTATTTCATTGACCTTTGCTTAGAGCTGTTAACACAATATTTGCATTAAATTGTATGCTCATATTGCTCACTTATTTTTTATGTTTTTAAAAATTTCTCTAAAATTTCAAATTGTTGAGTAGAGAGATTGTGTCCCCTGAAGGTTTTGTATTCTCAGCAGCGTTTATTGAGAATCACTCAATTTATAAGTGATTTTCATTGATTTACACATGAAAATGGTTTCAGCTTTTCCTTATTGTTCTTTTGTGAACCTGTTGAGCAGCCTGAAATGAATATTTATTAGTGACTTTCAATACTGCCGATTTGACTGATTTAAGAGATAGTATATAATCTCTCATTCAGTTTCTCTTTGACTGCAGAAAGGATGAACAAAGCAAATTCTTTATTACACTTGGGTGACTCATTAAAATATTTTATAAACTAATAGCAGAAATACCAAAATCATAAAGCATAAGCCTGAAAATTATTTTGACGAATTTAGCATTTTTTTTTCCTGTAGTTGGCTATGTCATAATGTCATTCCAGAGAGAAAATTTATTTTTCTTTCTTCATAGTTTATAGAAAGTACATCTTGTCTACAATAACAAAGTTATTTTCTTTTTTTGTTAAAATTCTATTACTGGCAGAGAGTATCTGGTTTCAGTTGTATGTATGGGAAAAAACTAATCTTTTAAAAAATTTATATTTTATCAAACCTGACTCCTACTTGGTTTTCTATCTATTACATATTTTGCCAAATATAGTTACTGGCTTCTTTGAAATATTTAAAATGGTCAGTATTGTATGTGGTTTGTGGTATATAAGAGGTAAGAAGCTTATAAATACAGGAAAGTATGTAATACTTATTATTTATTCTCTTTACTTGCTCTGTTATTGCCATTAAAACATAGACTGTTGATAGTAATGGTATATTGATATAACATTTTCATATCAATATTTTTTGCATATCCATTACAACTTAAGTAATTTTCAGACACTGTTAGCAATTCTCATATTATGGTTTGTATTTATCCATAATCATGTATACAAACAACTGTTGGACACTGATGCTCTCCTTATTAGGTGCTAGATCTTTAAATACTCACGGCCTGCCAAGCTTTGAGATATAACTGGGTCTAACTTGAGGATGTCTGAAGAGAATGTTATGCTGAGGACCATTATTATTATTGCAAGGAAAAATTGTGCTATGGCTGAATCTCAGGTGATTTTTGCTGTCTCTCAACTTTTTAAAAAAGATGTGTCTTTTTACAGCTTTTTGAGATACAATTGACATATAATCTTAACTTTAAGGATTCAACATGATGATTTGATACATGTGTACATTGAGAAATTATTACTACGTTAAGGTTAGTGAACACCTCCATCACCTCACAGAATTACCTTTTTTGGGGGCGGGGGTGAGGACAATTGCACTCATTTCACATGCTAGTAAAGTAATGCTCAAAATTCTCCAAGCCAGGCTTTAGCAGTATNTGACTCATTTCAAAAGAGGAGGAGAAGGGGACGGCAGAGGATGAGATGGCTGGATGGCATCACTGACTTGATGGGCATGAGTCTGAATGAACTCCAGGAGTTGGTGATGGACAGGGAGGCCTGGTGTGCTGTGATTCATGGGGTCGCAAAGAATCGGACACGACTGAGCTACTGAACTGAACTGAACTGAAGACATTTAAGACCTACTCTCTTAGCAACTCTGAAGTATTTAATATAGTGGTGTGAACTAAAATTACCATGCTGTACATTACATCCCCAGAAAGTATTCATTTTATAATTGAAAGTTTGTACCACTTGAGCAACATCTCTCCATTCCCCCCACCCTCCCACTACCTGGTAACATCTAGGTTGGGTTTAGTTTCCGCCACTTTCTAACTCTTTGACATTGAGCAAATGAATTAAGCCATCCCAGTTCTCTGAGTGTGTCTTATTCACTTATAGAACTCGGGAGTGGAGATTAAGGGTTTGGGAAAGTCCTTGCTATACAACAGGCATTGAATAAACTTTACTTGTTTCCTTTATAACCTAATAAGCTATACTACTTCTTGTAGTAAAACTACTGTTGTTCCTTGGATGATACTAAATATAATCATTTATCTTAAGCACTTATGTGTATATGACCCTGTATTAGTGTTGAATATTTGATGTGAAAATGACCCGTTCTTAGAATCATGAATTGTTTTCACATATCTTGCATGCATGCATGCAAAATCACTTCCATTGTGTCTGACTCTTTGCAACCCTATGGACTTTACCTTGCCAGACTCCTCTGTCCATGGGATTCTCCAAGCAAGAGTACTGGAGTGGGTTGTCATGCCTTCCTCAAGGGGATTTCCCCGACCCAGGGATCAAACCCAGGTCTCTAGCCTTGCAGGTGGATTCTTTACCTACTGAGCCATCAGGGAATATATCTTATGCACTTTGATTTACTTATTGACCACTAGATAATTAGGATTGTTTAAAATCCAGCCTTTGAACAAGTTCAAAAGTTGAACTTGAGCTGAAAGACTAATGAGTTTAGTGAGTCTGTTAAGGATTTGTGAAGTTAGGACAGTTTATCCTATAGAAATTTTATATCCCAGTTCCTGGGATTATAATAGAGCCAACATATTAACTTGATTTGGAAAATGAATTGTTTTCAGGCATTTTGAGGACATTGAATTCCAAAGCTGTAGCAGACTCTTCATAACACTTTTTAAGAAGGGATAGGATACCCACTCCAGTATTCATGGGCTTCCCTGGTGGCTCAGATGGTAAAGAATCTGCCTCAGTGAGGGAGACCTGGGTTCGATGCCTGGGTTGGGAAGATCCCCTGGAGGAAGGCATGGCAAACCACTCCAGTATTCTTGCCTGGAGAATCCCTATGGACAAAGGATCCTGGCAGGCTACAATTCATGGGATCACACAGAGTCAGACATGACTGAGTGACTAAGCACACACAGTGATTGCGTTAGCTCTTTTGCACAGCCTGTTGTGCGAGGTATGTTTCATAAGAACTGCTGCCAGGCTGGGTTTTCTCCTCAAGACACCACTACAATTGATTTTTTGAAGTCTAGGGTACAAAATATTATAATGACTGTTAAATTTCCTCTTGATTACTACATACCAGTGATTCAGCCTATTCAGGTCTTTCTGGATCTTGGTTTCCTTTTATTGATTCATTAGCTATTATCTCAGTACTACCCTTCTGAAGATTACACAAAAATGCTTTCTTTTTTTTTAATCCAAGTAATTGATTTTAAAAAGTTAAGTAGGAAAGGGCCAAGGGTTGAAAATTACTGTATTTCATTAGAGACTCCATTTAGGTCGATTCCAAATTTTCAATCATGGTAAAATCTCTAATTTTATAGACGAATAAACTAACGATTTGGTGCTTCTATGTTTAGTTGTACAGGTTGTGCAGGGCACCCATCTAGATGTGTATTCATGTATATTCAAATGCACCATTGTGCACAGCAGTCCAGCTTTGGGTGACAGTTGCTTCACTTAGGTCACATTTTCCTACTTTAGTCATGACAATAAGATTAAATATTTTATCAGATGTTAAAAATCCAAAATATACAAAATCAGTAAGATTCTCCTCTTTTCCACTTAGGAGAGAAACTTGCTAACAGAAATAAAAATAGATTATTTTGGGATTATTTGTTCCTAACAAACACTGGTTATCTCTTTGTAATTGCCTTTTACTTTTCAAATCATCTATTGATCATGTGGTGGGTAATTTAGTTTTGATTTTTTTGAGAATTGTCATTAAATTTTCACACTTTTCTGAAGTATATTATTTCAAATAATGTCAAACAGATTTTTAAAACTTCCATAGAAAATATAGAAATTATATACAGAATTAATTAAAATCTAGAATTTCTACCTTCTTTAGTAGTTTAGATAAACTTTTTGCTTTTCCTGTCCCCAGGAAAAAAATGACGATTACAAGAATAAAATGCCAGTGTATTCTATTTGTCACAAATTATTTGTGTTAGTTTCTGGCTTTTGAGTTAGAAAGAAATATACATAAGACATAAGTAAACAAACAATAAAAATCTATGTGAAGTTTGAAATTGTGAAAATTTTTTCTAAGTTTACATTTTCAGAGTACTAATAAATAACAACTACTGAATGTTTATTCTCTTCCAGGCACTGTTGTAGGCAGTTTGCATATATTGCTTCATTTAATTCTCTCGAGGATATTTTATGAGCTAGCTCTATTTCACAAAGAAGAAACAAGTAGAGTCAGTGTTCATGCCTATGGTGACTCTAGCATTCATTCTTTTACCTACTGTGATCTCTTGTATCAATAGCACAATCTGTCTAAAAACATTTGCTACTGGCTTTTGCCAATAGACCTTTGAGATGAAACTTTGTCCCAGTTTGTTAGAAAAGGGTCAGGAAAAAAAGCTTAAAAAGGTACCTCACTTTAGTATTATGTTATAGAGAATGACAAATGAAAGCCAGTAATGTTTAACAGAAATAGAATTTATAGAAGAAGACCACCTCTTGGAGCTTGTTGTTATGATGTTTATCACCATAGTAATAAAAGAGATCCTTCTTGAGTACCTGGTATGGGCCAGAGAGTTCACATACATTACCTTCAGTCATTATAACACCCATGCAAATATCATATCTTGATTTTATAAATGAGGAGACCAAAGACTGGAGAGGTTTAGTGGCTTGTCCAGCCAACATATGGTGAGGGCTTTGATTCAGATACAGTTATGTCTAATTCTGAAACCTATGCTCTTTTCAGTACATCAGCCTGACTACAAGCCCCCGTGAGAGTGATGTTAAGTGTCTTGATGTCTATTTCTATTCCCAGAATTGTGCCATGGTGAGGAGTTATAGATTTCAGGGAGAAAAATCTCTCTCATTCTCTAAGAGGTGTGTCTTTTCTGTTGAATAAAGTGAAGGAAAAGGAGAGAAAAGGCAATGAGTTAGAAATTTTGCATTATGAATTTCCTAAGTGTCTCTTTCCTGCAATATAAAATCAAGGTGGTATATGTCTGGAACATTGACTTAGAAATTTTAGTTGCTGCTGTGAGATTAGTTGTGTGTGTGCACGTGCTCATGTGCATATGTGTGTTTGTCTTTGTACCTGAAATAGTTTTTGACTTCATGGGTCTTGATGATACCAAATATTCTGACATTTCTTTTTATCATATTTTACTTTGTCTTATATAATTTCTAATGGTTCCAGTAGGTTCTTTGAAAATCTTTATAGAAAAACATTTCAGATTATCTAACTGCAGTGAAAATTGGGCTTTTGAATCTCAAAAATATTTTTATTCATTCAACAAATATTTCTTGAGTGTATTGTATGTGGTTGGCTCTATTGTAGGTGCTAGGGTTATAGCAATAAAAATTGGAGAAAGAATTAGAAAAATATCCCTGCCCTTATGAAAATACATTCTAGTGGATAGGTAATGATGGCAAATAAATAAAATATATTGTATATCAGATGGAAATAAATAACTGTGATGAAGAACAGACAAGGACAAAATGGAGTGTGAAGATATCATGGGAGTAAGTGGAGTTCTCAATAAAGATCTAACTGCATGAGGATTCTTAACAAAGGACTTGAAAAGAAAGGGTAGACATCTGGGTAAAAAGCTTCCCAGGCAGAATAACCACACCTTTGAACTTCTTATTGTGTATTTCCATGTTATTAAGAGCTATCTCTCTTATATACCAGGGGGTTTATATACATTACTTTCAATTCCTACAACATACATCCAGGGTAAATATTATTTCAGTTTATAGAACAAGAAGATATAGTTAATGCATAGCTCCAGAGATAGAAAAATATTTGGTATATTAAATAACATCAAAGAGATCTTTATGGGTAGAGCAAAGTGAGCAAGAAATAGAGGAGAAAGAGATTTGGTTAGAAAGGTTGTGAAAAGCAGATCAGTTTTAGCCTATTAGGTGAATGAATGAAATTCACTTTGCCATTGTTGAATTTTGAGCAGAAGCATCTGTGATAAGATTTATATTTAACAATTTAATATAGTTGTTAATATTAACAATTTAATCCCTCTGTAGAGAAACCTCTTTGGAAGGAAGGACACCAGCAAGAGATTCTAGCAGTATTCCAGATGAGAGATGAGGATGCCTTGGACCATAGCATTGTCAGAAGAGGTGCTTAGATGTGGTTGAGTTCTTGAAAAATTTTGAAGGCTGATCCAGTAAAATTTTCTGACAGGTTGATTGTAAGGTATGAGAGAAAGAAAGGAGTCAAGGAATGGCTTCAAGTTTTTGGTCTGAGCAACTGGAAAGGTGAATTTGTTCCTGACTGAATGAACTGAACTGAAATGGAGAAGAATGTGGAAGAAATGAGATGTGGAAGAAAGTTCAAGATACCTGTTTTGACTATTTTATGTTTGAGGTACTGACTAGGTATGAGGAGAAAGGTCTGGGCAAGGCACATATATTTGGGTATCATTAACATATATTTAATATTGAATACTGAATTATATTACTAAACAGTAATAATAAATTGAAAAGAGAAGTATCTTGAGAAATAAAACCTGGAGAATTACAATGTAAAAAGATGGAAAGATGAGGGGAAATGGGTTTTGATATCCAGTGAAAAACCAGGGCAGTGTAATATGTTAGAAGTTGAATTGGTTTGCTTTGGCTTCCATGATGAAAATGGCACAGAACTGGTGGTATAAACAACAGAAACTTGTTTTCTTACAGTCCTGAGGCTAGAAGCCCATATGTGATGGCAAATTTAATTTCTGGTGAGTAGTCTCTTCTTGGTTTACAGTGGCTCCTTTCTTGCTATGTTCTCGCATAGCCTTTCCTCTGTGTAGGCACAGGGAGAGATACAACACATTAAAAATTGAAGAATAAAAATCACATGATCATCTTAGTTCAGTTCAGTCACTCAGTCGTGTCTGACTCTTTGCGACCCCATAGACTGCAGCATGCCAGGCTTCCCTGTCCATCACCAACTCCCAGAGCTTGCTTAAACTCATGTCCATTAAGTTAATGATGCCATCCAACCGTCTCATCCTCTGTCATCCCCTCCTCTTCCTGCCTTCAACCTTTCCCAANCATCTTAGTTCAGTTCAGTCACTCAGTCGTGTCTGACTCTTTGCGACCCCATAGACTGCAGCATGCCAGGCTTCCCTGTCCATCACCAACTCCCAGAGCTTGCTTAAACTCATGTCCATTAAGTTAATGATGCCATCCAACCGTCTCATCCTCTGTCATCCCCTCCTCTTCCTGCCTTCAACCTTTCCCAACATCAGTGTCTTTTCCAATGAGTCAGTTCTTTGCATCAGGTGGCCAAAGTATTGGAGCTTCAGCTTCAGCATCAGTCCTTCCAATGAATATTCAGGACTGATTTCCTTGAGGACTGACTGGTCTGATCTCCTTGCAGTCCAAGGGACTCTTAAGAATCTTCTCCAACACCACAATTCAAAAGCATCAATTTTTCAGCACTCAGCTTTCTTTATAGTCCAACTCACATCCATAAATAACTATTGGAAAAACCATTGCTTTGACTAGATGGACCTTTGTCAGCAGAGTTATGTCTCTGCTTTTTAATTTACTGTCTAAGTTGGTCATAGCTTTTCTTCCAAGGAGAAAATGTGTTTTGATTTCATAGCTGCAGTCACCATTTGCAGTAATTTTGGAGCCCAAGAAAATAAAGTCTGTTACTGTTTCCATTGTTTCTCCATCTATTGCCATGGAGTGATCAACTCAAAGGATATAAAAAAAGATTTTTCTAAAATTTAATATGTATTTATGAGAAAAACTCTTCACAAAGTGGATGTAGAGGGACCATCCCTCGACATAATAAAGGCTAAAAATGATAGTGTGTTGGTTGCTCAGTCATGTCTGACTCTTTACGACCTCATGGACTGTAGCCTGCTAGGCACCTCTGCCCGTGGGATTCTCCAGGCAAGAATACTAGAGTGGGTTGCCATTCCTTCTCCAATAAATGATAAGCCCACAGATAACATCATACTCAATGGTGGAAAGCCGAGAACATTCCCTCTAAGATAAGGAATAAGATGAGGATGTCCACTCTCTCACTTTTATTCAACGTAGTATTGGAAGTCCTAGCAACAGAGAAAAATTAGCATAGTATTGGAAGTTCTTGCCACAGAAGGAGAAATTAAAAATTAATCTTATTTATTATTGCATCAAAAATAATAAAATCCCCAGGAATAACTCTAACCAAGAAGGTAAAAGACCTGTACTCAGAAAGCTATAAGACACTGCTGTAAGATAAAAAATTAAAGATGACACAATAGATACAAGATATACTATTTTCATGGATTGGAAGAATTAATATTGTTAAAATGATCAGACTACCCAAGGCAATCTACAGATTCAATACAATGCCTATCAAAGTGCTGATATTTTTTCACAGAACTAGAACAAATAATCTAAAAGTTACATTTAAATACAAAAGACCCAGAATAGTCAATGTAGCCTTGAGAAAGAAAAATAGGAGTGGAAGTATTACACTCCCTGATTTCAAACTACGCTACAAAGTGATAGTGATTAAAACATTATGGTGGGTGCTCATGCTCAGTCATGTTCAACTCTTTGTGACTCCATGAACTGTAGCCCTACAGGGTTCTCTGTCCATAGAATTTTCTAGGCCAAGATGCTGAAGTGGGTTGTCATTTCCTACTCCAGGGGATCTTCGTGATCCAGGGATCAAACCCACAGCTTTTATGTCTCCTGAATTGGCAGGCAAATTCTTTTACCACTGTGCCACTCAGAAATCCCTAAAATAGTATGGTACTTGCACAAAAACAGACATAGATCAATGGAACAGAATAGAGAGCCCAGAAATAAGCCAACACTTATATGGGCAATTAATCTATAACAATGGAGAAGGAAATGGCAACCCACTCCAGTATTCTTGCCATGGGAGAATCCCATGAACAGACGAGCCTGACTGGCTACTGTCCATGGGCTCACAAGAGTCAGACACGACTTAGTGTCTGACTAAGTGCTTGAAAATGTGGAGAAATGGGAAAACTCATATTCAGTGTTGGTGGGAATGTAAATTGGTTTATCACTATAGAACACAGAGATTATTCAAAAAATTAAAATAGAACTACCATATAGTCCAGCATTTCTAATTTTGGTAGTTATACAAAGAAAATGAAAACATTCATTACGAAGCATATAATGTATATGCATGTTTACATTATTTATAATAATTACAACAAGGCATTATTTGCAGTAGCCAAGATATAGAAGAACCTAAGTATTCACGGATAGATCAATAGATAAAGAAGATATGACATGCATAGAGAAAGGGAATTAAGGGGTACAAACCTCCAGTTATAAAATAAATAAGCCATAGGGTTGTAATATAAAGCAAATGGATTATGATCAACAATATTGTAATTGTTTTTTGGGGAATGATGGTTAGTAGATTTATAGTGGTGATCATTTCATAATGTATGCCAATGTCAAATTACTGTTCTCTACTTTTAAAAGCTTCTTGATGAAAGTGAAAGGGGAGAGTGAAAAAGTTGGCTTAAAGCTCAACATTATCTGGTCCCATTACGTCATGGGAAATAGATGGGAAAACAGTAGAAACAGTGTCAGACTTTATTTTTTTGGGCTCCAAAATCACTGCAGTTGGTGATTGCAGCCATGAAATTAAAAGACGGTTACTCCTTGGAAGGAAAGTTATGACCAACCTAGATAGCATATTGAAAAGCAGAGACATTACTTTGCCAACAAAGGTCCGTCTAGTCAAAGCTATAGTTTTTCCTGTGGTCACGTTTGGATGTGAGAGTTGGACTATGAAGAAAGCTAAGCACCAAAGAATTGATGTTTTTTAACTGTGGTATTGGAGAAGACTCTTGAGAGTCCCTTGGACTGCAAGGAGGTCCAACCAGTCCATTCTAAAGGAGATCAGTCCTAGGTGTTCTTTGGAAGGACTGATGCTAAAGCTGAAACTCCAATACTTTGGCCACCTTATGTGAAGAGTTGACTCATTGGAAAAGACTCTGATGCTGGGAGGGATTGGGGGCAGGAGGAGAAGGGGATGACAGAGAATGATATGGCTGGATGGCATCACAGACTTGAGGGTCATGAGTATGAGTGAAGTCTGGGAGTTGGTGATGGACAGGGAGGCCTGGCGTGCTGTGATTCATGGGATTGCAAAGAGTCGGACACGACTGAGCGAATGAACTGAACTGAACTTCACTTCTAAAACTAACATAATATTGTACATCATACATCAACCATATTTCAATTAAAAGCCCCAAACCTCATCTAGATATGTTTGAAACCAGTGAATAATAGAAGGTCTGGGCAAAAATGGAAATTCTCAGCAAAAATTGAAAATATAAAGAAGAACCAAATGGAAATTTAGAACCAAAAGACCAGTAAGCACACACACACACACAAACCCCTCAAAGGGTAGTTTCAATACAAGAATGGAGAAGACAAAGAAAAAATAAGTCAGTGAACTTTAACATACAACAACAGAAATTATCCAGTCTGAATAACAAAGAGAAAAATAGATGAAAAGATACATAGAGCCTCAGNGGTTTATCACTATAGAACACAGAGATTATTCAAAAAATTAAAATAGAACTACCATATAGTCCAGCATTTCTAATTTTGGTAGTTATACAAAGAAAATGAAAACATTCATTACGAAGCATATAATGTATATGCATGTTTACATTATTTATAATAATTACAACAAGGCATTATTTGCAGTAGCCAAGATATAGAAGAACCTAAGTATTCACGGATAGATCAATAGATAAAGAAGATATGACATGCATAGAGAAAGGGAATTAAGGGGTACAAACCTCCAGTTATAAAATAAATAAGCCATAGGGTTGTAATATAAAGCAAATGGATTATGATCAACAATATTGTAATTGTTTTTTGGGGAATGATGGTTAGTAGATTTATAGTGGTGATCATTTCATAATGTATGCCAATGTCAAATTACTGTTCTCTACTTTTAAAAGCTTCTTGATGAAAGTGAAAGGGGAGAGTGAAAAAGTTGGCTTAAAGCTCAACATTATCTGGTCCCATTACGTCATGGGAAATAGATGGGAAAACAGTAGAAACAGTGTCAGACTTTATTTTTTTGGGCTCCAAAATCACTGCAGTTGGTGATTGCAGCCATGAAATTAAAAGACGGTTACTCCTTGGAAGGAAAGTTATGACCAACCTAGATAGCATATTGAAAAGCAGAGACATTACTTTGCCAACAAAGGTCCGTCTAGTCAAAGCTATAGTTTTTCCTGTGGTCACGTTTGGATGTGAGAGTTGGACTATGAAGAAAGCTAAGCACCAAAGAATTGATGTTTTTTAACTGTGGTATTGGAGAAGACTCTTGAGAGTCCCTTGGACTGCAAGGAGGTCCAACCAGTCCATTCTAAAGGAGATCAGTCCTAGGTGTTCTTTGGAAGGACTGATGCTAAAGCTGAAACTCCAATACTTTGGCCACCTTATGTGAAGAGTTGACTCATTGGAAAAGACTCTGATGCTGGGAGGGATTGGGGGCAGGAGGAGAAGGGGATGACAGAGAATGATATGGCTGGATGGCATCACAGACTTGAGGGTCATGAGTATGAGTGAAGTCTGGGAGTTGGTGATGGACAGGGAGGCCTGGCGTGCTGTGATTCATGGGATTGCAAAGAGTCGGACACGACTGAGCGAATGAACTGAACTGAACTTCACTTCTAAAACTAACATAATATTGTACATCATACATCAACCATATTTCAATTAAAAGCCCCAAACCTCATCTAGATATGTTTGAAACCAGTGAATAATAGAAGGTCTGGGCAAAAATGGAAATTCTCAGCAAAAATTGAAAATATAAAGAAGAACCAAATGGAAATTTAGAACCAAAAGACCAGTAAGCACACACACACACACAAACCCCTCAAAGGGTAGTTTCAATACAAGAATGGAGAAGACAAAGAAAAAATAAGTCAGTGAACTTTAACATACAACAACAGAAATTATCCAGTCTGAATAACAAAGAGAAAAATAGATGAAAAGATACATAGAGCCTCAGGGACATATGGGACTACAATAATTCAAGTCACTGTAATTTCGAAGAGAGATAGAGAAGAGAGGTGTCTATTGCTATTATTCCTGCTTGCATGCTAAGTTGCTTCAGTCATGTCCAACTCTTTGTGATGCTATGGACAGTAGCCCACCATGCTCCTTTGCCCATGGGATTTTCCAGGCAAGAATACTGGAGTGGGTTGCTGTGCCCTCCTGCAGGGTATCTCCCTGACCCAGGAATCAAACCTGTGTCTCCTGCACTGCAGAAGAATTCTTTAACCTGAGCTACCTGGGAAGCCCCTATTGCTATTATACAGAAATATAATCTGTTTTTTATATTAATCTTGCATCTGCCACCTTGCCTAACTCACTTACTAGTTCTAAGAGTTTTGTTTTTTTTTTTAATAGATTCCTTGAAATTTTCTCTGGAAACCATTTGTAAATAGGGACAGTTTTATTTCTTAATTTCTGATATGAATGTCCCTTGTTTCTCTTTGTTGCTTATTGCACTGGCTAAAACGTCTCATATTATGTTGAACAGCAGTAGTGAGTGGACATTCTTGCTTGAACACGCTTAAGGTAAAGCTTGCAGTCTTTTACCATTAAGTATGATGTTAGGTGTGGGTTTTTGGTAAGTGTGCTTTAAAGCTGAGGAAGTTTCCCTTTATCCCTAGTTTACTGAGAGTTTTGTTTTCTATAAATAAATGATGCTAAAATAAAAAATGCGATGCCATTTACAAATCACTCAAAGAAATACATAAATGTAAATTTAGCAAAACATATGAAGGGCCTTTAGAAGTGGATCTAAATAAATGGATAAACATAGCAAGTTCATAGATTAGAAGAATCAACAGTAAAGATGTCAATTCTTCTGTAATTGATACACAAGTATTCAAAATCCCCCGAAGACTTTTATAGAGATACACAAGATTATTATAAAATTTAGATGGAAAGATAAAGGAACTAGAGCAGCTAAACAATTTTGCAAAAGAATAATAAAATGGGAGAAATCACGGGTGACATAATACCATGGAAATACTTCCCTTAATCGAAGCAATTTTTCAAGTTCTTAATTCCTACTTCAAGTCCTTTGTTTCAAGTTTGTTATTTCTTAAAAGTTTTCTTCCTGAGCATGTAAAGGCGCAACTGAACAAAATTCACAGTATGAATATTACAAGTAGACAAATTTTGGTTCAACATAAAGATTTTTGATAAACATTCAAATGTGGGATATGTTTTTTGGGGAAGAGGCACTTAAACTAGAGAAACTTTCAGGCCTTCTAACTTTAAGATTAATAAATGAATAAAGGAAGCTAAATAAAGAAAAGCTAAAATTTATACAATGATTTCCTTAAGAGAGGAATTTAAAAAATGGTGAGAAGTCCTTTTCAAACTTCCATAATCACATGAGTCAGTTACTGTAATAAATATCCTCTTTCATTTATCTGTATATATATTATTGGTTCCCTTAACCGGAGAATACTGACTAATACAGGTGGGAAGGAGTTTGATACATTGGGGGAATTGCAAGGAGGCCAGTGTGGCTGGATGGGATAAGAGAGTAATCAAAGGGGTTAAAGACGTCGTGGTAGAGCAGAGGGTGGAAGAATTATGTAGGAAACTATGGGTCACAGTAAGTCTTGTGGCTTTGACTGTGAATAAGATGGGAAGCTGTTAAAGATATGAGCAGAAGGTGACATTATCTTTCCTATGTTTAAAGGATTGTTCTGATTGCTCTGTTGAGAACAGATTGTGGGGTGTAAGAGCAGAAGCAAAGAGAGAGTCTTTGGGAAGGAGGATGTTGCAGTAATCTAGATGACAGAAGTGGATTGGAATGGGCTGGAGGAGATGGCAGTGGTGCAGGTAAGAAGTGGATTGTCGACTGTAATTTAAAAGCGGAGACCAAGTTTTTATTGGTGAATTGGATGTGGAGTCTGAGAAAAAAAAGTCAAAGGTAGGCGTCTCAAGTTTTTGGCCCGAGCAGCTGGAAGATCATCACATTGTATTTGATAAAACATAGGACTGAAAGCTTCACTGGTGTTGAAGAATGTGTCCTCCTGTTCAGTGAGCAGCAATGTGGGCTTCTTTGGTGGCTCAGCAGTCAAGCATTCATCTGTAATGAAGGAGGCGCAGGAGATGTGGGTTCAATCCCTGGAGTGGAAGATCCATTGGAGGAGAAAATGGCAATCTACTCCAGTATTCTTGCCTGAAAAAATCCCCTGGAGAGAGGAACCTGGCGGGCTGTAGTCCAAAGAATCAGACATGACAGAGCATGCATGCACACATGAGCTTCAACATATGGCTGTTGCTGCTCTTTGGCTCAGATTTGTAGACTTGAGTATATATCCCTTTTTCTTCTTGCCAGTTGCCGCCACATATGTGCCTGGATTTCCCCATAATTTATGGAGGGTGAATATTAGCCACAGCTTGCATAAGTCATACCAGCGACAGGAATTTAAATATTATGAGTGCAATCCAAAGCACTCAGACAGGATAATTTAGAATACCTGTCATTTTGTAATTGGGTTTTATATCACTGTATAAAAAATTTTATACGACTCTTTAACTGGGCTCATTATTCTTTCTTTCTGCTTTGACTCAGCCTGTCAGATCCCGAAATACCTCTGCCTCTAAGGCTAACTTCAGTTATCAAAGTTTTTCTTTCCTTAAAATGCACCTTTGAAATAAACAGAAAAAGACTGGAGGCTTCCTTTTTAGAAAAGCTAGAATGTGTCATCTTTCAGTGTGTCCAATAAAATGTTAAAGTCTAGGGTGAATGACAGTATCGATTTTTTACACAGAGGACTTTAGCCATTTTTTCTGAATGATATTTTTGGGTTTTTCTAGGGCATATTCTGAATATTCTGGATATTTTAATTTTAATTTTCACAAAGGTTTTACTTACTCTTAATCTCAATAAGAACTGGAGTATGGTATTAGATTTTAGGATACAGTGAGAAAGAATTTGAGTATGGGTTCAGAGGAATGAGAGAAGAAAAGAAACCAGAAATAACTAGAAGGAATCAAGTTAAACATACAATTATCTATCAAGATCATAATAGTCCATGATATAATGTTGAAGTAGATTTTTAGATTGATCCTCAAGACCATTAAGTATAGGGTTGAAAGCAGAACTTCAACATAGAAACATATGTAAAAATTTCAATGAATGAATGAAATAAGATCAAAATATGAGCTTCAAGCCAGTACTGTCAATAATCATGACTGTGAGCAAAATCAGTAGCTGTGGTCCAGCAGCAGTGGAAAGAGCTCATTATCACAGAATGGTGTCATGGTAGGTTGACAGGTGAGGAGTATGGAGGGCATTGAGAACTCCCCTGTTATCACAGAATAATCAGAGGTGCCTTTCTTTAACTTTGTAATGGCATCAACCGTAACCAACCAATGAAAATCGGGCAGAGCAGTCTCTGGAGTGTAGGTAACAGTGATGGTCGTCTTGGCCAGCCATCAACTGGGGCTTGCATTTCCACATCCATGACTCTGACAGGAGACTTCTTAATGCCAAGAGACATGTTCCTGGCTTTCTCTGTTTCAAGTGAAACGTTTAGTGCTGACTTTCAGTTTTCAGCTTCACCTCTTCAGAGTTGACATAGATTTTTAGTTGCTGTCCTGGCCGGCTAGTGCACACTTGTTTTCTGTTGGTCACCCATCTTTTATGCTCCCTGAGATATAACATTAAGTTATGTTTATATCTGCTTATGCTGATATAAGATTATGCTGCCCCAGTGTGGTCTGCTGGCTAGCACAGGAAGGGTGCTCGGGGAAGTCAGAGTTTGAAATGCACACACAAAAGACAGCACTTTTCTTGGAAATCCTTTATCAGTTTGTTCTTCTCTTATGACAGAGTACATTCTGCAATGGCCTTTTGTTTTGCATGGATCGCTTTCCTCCCTAGTGAAGTGTAAGTGTTAAAGGGTATGTAGTTCAACTTCCCACTCACAACCAGAAACTCTTCTCACACCCCTAACAATTATCTAGCCCCTGCTCCTGCCTCCAGAAGTCTTACCTTACAATGTATCTTTGAGTAGCAGTTTTCTCCCCTTTCATTGAGCTAAACTACTTTTTTGACACAAATCATGTCATATTTTAATTAAAAAAGAATACATATTATTCTAGCTCATTTCATCTCTGCAGGGATATTTTTCACTTTTCTTTTAAAATTCTGATCACAATTATCCATGTTTTCTTGAGTATTATATCATAGAAACAGTTAAACATATTTGAATTATTTATGAACCTATTCTTTTACTTGTTCATCACAATTATTTTCTGTAATTTAGAATCGTTTATGTTCATAGTTTGTTTCCATGGCCTCTCTTGCTTTTCTTTGTGACGTTTTATAATGTTATATAATTAGTCATTTAACTGATGTCTTTTTTTATTAGTAGGTTGCAAAGGTAATGACAATAAGCCTTATACTAGCCACTGGAGATTTAAATAAATCACTCATAGATCTCTCAGTGCTAGACCAGCAGATTTTTCATGCATGTTGCTTGAGGCTATTTGATACTAAACACAGGGAATCTTAACTGTGGGTCTGAATCAAAGGGACCCATGAATCTCCTGAAATTATATGCTAAATTTTATTTTGCACTTGTAAGCAGTTTTTAAGGAAAGAGATTCCTGAGGACTTTCATTATGCTTTTAGAGAGTTCTGTAATTTTCCTTCTCCAGATGTTATGAAGCTTGTTACTAGAAGGTTTTGGGAGTATGTATGAGTTTGTTAAGGTGCCATAACAAATATAATAGACTGGGTAGCTTAATCAACAAAAATGTATTTTCTCCCAATTCAGGGACGCAGCAGGGTTGGCTTCTTCTCCTTGGCTTGTAGGTGGCTGTCTTCTCCCTGTGTCGTCACGTGGTCTTTCCTCTCTGCATGTCTGTGTCCCAGTCTCTTTTTAATCATCAGGACACCCTTTATACTAGGTTAGAGTCCATGCTAATGACCTCATATTAATTGATTACCTCTCTAAAGACAATATCTTCAAAGAGGGTCACTTTAACATTAGGGGTTAGAACTTCAACTATAGATTTTTGGGGAGAGAAGGCACAATTTAGCCCGTAATAGAACACTAGTTTGAAAATTAAAAATGAAAAAGTGAAAACTGCACGCAGTTCATCCTAGAACAAATCTTCCCCTGGTCAGAATCTACTTGTCCAGTTCCTACTTGCACAGTTCCTTGCATAGAAACCACTTGCACCAGTTTCAAACTGGTGGCTTCTGTGTGACCTCTCTGGACCATTGGAGTCTGAATCAATCTGTCAGCAATATTTAGTATCCACTCTGTGCAGAAAGCTGTGCCAGGAACTATAAAGTCTGCAGTATTGATTGTACCTGCCAGCCACAGTCAGGTTATATTGTGAAATAACGCTAGCAGATTGTCTTGTGCTGTGAAGGGGAGCAGAAGTATAGATATATGAATTGGGTATTTTAAGTCCTGAAATTTAAAGGTCCTTAATGCAGGAAGGAAGTCTCCAAAGATGTCTTTCATTTATGTTTTCTTTAGACCTATGGTTTATACACTGATGGTGTCTGTAAACAAAAAGCAATTCAAAATTCTTTGTGAAATAGCCTCGTTAAAATCCATTCCATTTACAAAGCATGTTCATAGCTGTGGTAAAGAAAAAGTTGTATATATTACTTTCTAAGCTAATGCATAGTGTTTATCTCAAGGAGACAACTGTCTTTATTTGGGGATCTACATTAGTAGATGTGTTTGATTAACAAGATGAGACCTTCTGGAGTGCAGTGAAATACAGAGAATTGCTAAACTGTTCTGACTAGGAAAGAAAAGAAACTTAGGGGTTGGGGGTTGGAGCTGAATGGTTCACGGAGGAAAGGGGAGGAGAGAAAATGTTGGAGGAAAGTGGAGATTCTGAAGAACGGTTGGAAGACTGGAGCCTGGGAAGACACGAGCATTGAAAATGTCTTGGAGGTGAAATTAGCAGAAGGGAGGTCGAATCCTTAATTATTAATTATTGGCAGTGCTGTGCAGTACGGTGAGACTGATCTGCTCTTCACAAATTCCTGCCGGCACAGGTTTGAGTCTTGGCTGCTGAAAGACAAAGGATGAGGCCAGATGGAGTGAGAAAAGGGAGCACAGTATAATAAGAAAATAAACGCATGAATCTCCCTAAACTAAGGAATAGTATTGCCAATAACATTGAAGCTGCCTTTACAACATTTTACTAAAGTAAGGGGCAAATTTCCCCCAACTGAGAGGTCTAAGTTATTTTATTTGTATTATAAAAATACTATAATCATAAACATCTGTTTGGTCTTTGGAGGCTTCCTCTGGGACAATGGGCAGCAGATGCCAGGAGAGTATGTGGTGGGGGCAGTGACAGAGGAAGAGATAGCTCATACTTCTTAGAAATGGGTGTGTGAGGATTGATAGTTTGTCTTTAGCTTGGCCCAGGAGTGCAAAGTTAGGGGCTGTTTATCTTACTGAGGTAGTCATTTTCATCATCTTTCTTATTCCGAATATACATACACAAAGTTATTAATGATGTGGGAAAGGGCAAGACGTTGTGCTTGCTTCTGCTGATTTCTCTTTCCTAAGAGTCCTTTTGTAGTCAGATTGGGTCTTGATTTCTCATTCTCCATGGACAAAGACTCTTAGTTCAAGGCTTGATAACAGTCTTCAGCTTAGCAATATGAACATGCGTGTGTTCTGTCACTTGGTTGTGTCTGAGTCTTTGTGACCCCATGGACTGTAGCCCAGGCTACGTGGAATTTTGTCCAAGGAATTTTCCAAGCAAGAATGTTGGAACAGGTTGCTGTTTCCTACTCCAGAGGATCTTCCCCACCCAGGGGATTTGAACACGTGTCTCTTGCATGTCCTGTACTGGCAAGTGGATTCTTTAGCACTGTGGCACCAGGGAAGCAATATGAATATGATACCCCAAAGGGGACTGTGTGCGCCAAGCTTGCCAAGGAAAGTGATGGCACACTCAAACTGGGTAGCTGGCTTGAATAAAATTCAACTGAATTGCATAAAGGAACAATTTACAAAGGTGCAGGTGGGGCTTAATGAAGGCCGCAGGGGTAGTGCAGCTTCTCAGGGTATTTGCTGGGAGCTTTTGCCCTCCTAGGCTGAAAGGGGCAAGGAAAGAAGATGAACCCTGAACCTGGTGAGAGAGCTGTGTGAGTTGGTCCACTTACAAGAGGGGGCTGTTGGGAGAAAGATGCAGATAATGTGGGTGGACAGCAGGGGGCAGCAGGTAGGAGGTGGGAGCCCTGGAGACTGACCTGGTGCCTCAGGTTGGCTGAACCCAACTGGAAGCTCGCTGTAGTCCACACAGGCCAGTTTCCTTGGGGGTGGATAGGGTGGAAAAGGATCTGGAGAGGAAAACATTAGAAATCAATCGATGGCCACGTTATTTTTGGGTTCTGAGGGTTCAGGCATTCTTCAAGTAGTAGGCCTTCTCAGATCCAAGGAATGCCTCGGTTACTAACTTTAGCCCTGCTCAGTGCTGTTTCTTCCAAGAAGCTTTCCTCCTAAGCCCAAGCATGAGTCTTGCTATCTTTTGAACATCCCTAGCACTGTGTTTGGAGAAGGAAATGGCAACCCACTCCAGTGTTCTTGCCTGGAGAATCCCAGGGACAGGGGAGCCTGGTGGGCTGTCGTCTCTGGGGTCGCACAGGGTCGGACACTGAAGCGACTTAGCAGCAGCAGCAGCAGCACCGTGTTTGTCCTAGAATCATTAAACACAGCAGACATTGCTTTGGATTCAATGTGTGTGAAAACCCCTCTATTAAAATTGTAACTCCTAAGGCAGAGTTGGTATCTTGCTCAAGTTGTTTTCTCCAAAGTGCCTTGCACTATGCCTTGTCTCAACTATTTTCATTAAAAGCATTTTGTTTTTGAAGAGGATAGTCCCACAACAGGAAGAAAAATTATTCATGCCTCCTCAAGTATGAGCAATATTTGCCTCCACTTTTCACTAAGATAGTCCCATCTTTACGTGGATGGAAAGGACAGCACTTTTCACATGATTCATGCCACTATCCTCCCATGCAGTGTCTACACAGCAGCCAGAGGAATCATAAACTCAGAATGGCATTGGGATGATTATCTTCCTAAATGGTTCTGTTACGATTGTTTCCCTTGCTCTGAAGTCTCTTGCTCTTTACCTGCTTCCTGCCTTAACACTTACTCCCAGATTCTCATTAGTTCTATCCTCCAGCTGAACTCCTTTTTCTTCATCGTTGTTGTATATTTTGGATCTTGATTTTGCTCTCAACCATTTTATGTCTCCAATTTCTGTTTATTTGTAAATTTTATAAGATAGTTAAATTTTCAATCCAAATGTTGGTGAAAACATCAGAATAGACAATTTATTACAGATTGAGTTTAATCTATTAACCAATGCTATTTGTTATCCTTATTTTTCTATTCATTCACTTGTCATGTTATCCATATTACGTTTTTTTCATGGAATTAGTAAGTACTTGATGTAAAGTTTCAAAGGTCTTTCTGCAACCCCAGTACAACATTTTGTGCTGGCCTGGTGATTAGGAAAGGATATTAGGTTAATTCTCATGAATTTTTCTTGTAAGGCCAGGCTGGCTCCTAGTCATTCACACTTGAAAATTTCACATACCCTGTTAATGATTTGGTTCCAAGTTTATTTATTTATTTTTGGTTGAAATAAACATGTAGCTTCCAAACTATATATTTGGAAAATGGAACATTGGCTTTAATCTTCAGTCTTTTGCCATTCTCTTTTATTGAATACAGTGTCTCAAAATGCTAATGTTTGTCTTGCATTGCACTTGTAAATCCTTTCAGTATTGAGGGATAAAATTCATCCCAGGTAGATTCACTTGAACTGAGAGCAAGTAAAAAACAAAAACCAACAAATAAAAACAAAAACCCAAAACCACACACCTACATAAACTAAACTAAGCTGATGAGAGTTCTTCAACTGTCCTGTCACCAGTTTTTGATTTCAGTTCTATTTTTCGAATCATGTAAGCATTGGACTTACCCTCTGTTGGGCTGGACAGTAGTTTTTAAGTTAAGATAAAAAATTGGATGCTATCTAATATCCATTGTGAGGGATGAGTAGCTATCAAACTTATGTGCTATGTTTAAGACTAGCTCTGAATTTGAAATTCTAATTATTTGAAGACCCCTTTACTTCCATTGATATCGAAGACATAGAATTGAATTTGTTTTTTAACAGAGGCACCTTATTAAAACCCGCACTTCTATGAAATGATGTCTTAGATTTATTGAAGCGGTAAAGGAGCTTCATGGTCTTCATGGTGATGTATTCCTTCTCTCATCTTAAGATGTGAGAAAACAATGAATGAAGAGGAGCGGTGCTCTAAATAAACCCCACCTGACATCAATTCACTCTTCGCTACAGTATGTTTGTGACTTTATGTGAGGAATTAATAAGTGGACAGAAATAATAGCAAGCAAGTATCACACATCTATTATGTTTCTCAAACAGATTTGAAATAAATTTTGGAACTTGTGTATTTATTGTTTAAAAAATTTACTTATTTATTTTACTTTTTGATCCCTTTTGCCCATTTTTTCTCACCCCTACACGCCCATCTGGCAACCAATGATCTGTTCTCACTGAGGTTTTTTAAAAAATGATTTTTACACATGAGAGATTGTATCACATTTGTCTTTAATTAGCTTAATGCCCTTGAGCTCCACCCGTATTGTTGCAAATGATGAGATTGCATTCTTTTTTTATGGCTGAATAATATTTCACACACACATATACATACATACATACACATACCACATTTTCTTTACTTATTCATCTGTTGGTAGAAACATAGGTTATTTCCATATATCCATACCTTGACTGTTATAAATAATGGTGCAATGAATATAAAGGTGCATATATTCTTTATCTTTCCCAGCTAGTGTTTTCATTTCCTTTAGATAAATACCTGAAAGTGGAATGGCTGGATCATATGACAGTTCTATTTTTAATTTTTTGATGATCCTCCATACTACTTTCCACAGTGGCTGTGCCCATTTTCCCACAAAAAGCAAACCAGAAGTGTTCCCTTTTCTCCACAGCTTTCCAACACTTGTTATTTCTTGTCTTTTTGATAATTCTAACAGGTGTGAAATGATATCTCATTGCATTTTGATGTTGAGAACCTTTTCACGTGCCTGCTGGCCATCTGTATGTCTTCTTTGGAAAAATGTCTATTCAGCTCCTCTGCCCATTTTTTTTAATTGGATTTTTTTTCTGTTAAGTTGCATGAGTTCTTTATGTACTTTGGATGTTAACCCTTTATCAGATATATGATTTGCAAATATTTTCTCCTACTCAGTAGGTTGTCTTTTCATTTTGTTGATTGTTTCCTTTGACTTGCAGAAACTTTTTAGGTTGAAGTAGTTCCACTTGTTTATTTTTGCTTTTGTGGTCTTTACTTTTGGTGTCAGACCCCCAAAATCATCACCAAGATCTATGTCAAGGAGGTTACCACGTATATTTTCTTCTAGGGGTTTTATTGGTGTCAGGTCTTACACTCAAGGTTTTAATCCATTTTGAGTTAGTTTTTGTTACTGCTGTAAGGTAGTGGTCTAGTTTCATTCTTTTGCACATGGTTGTCCAGTGATCCCGACAGTGCGGATTAAAAAGATTATTATTTCCTTACTGTATATTCTTGATTCTTTTACTGTAAATTAATAGATCATATTTGTTTGGGTTTATTTCTGGGCTTTCTGTATAACATTGCATTGATCAATGTGTCTATTTTAATGCCAATATCATACTGTTTTAATCATTATAGCTTTGTAATAGAGTTTGAAGTCAGAAAATTTGATGCTTCCAGCTTTCTTCTTTCTCAAATTTCTTTGTCTATTTAGAGCCTTTGTGTGTTTTTAAAAAGTTTATCCTATCTGTTTTAAAAAAAGATTATTCTCCTTAAAACAAGGATGAAAGCAAAACAAAAGCCCCACTAGGTCTCTCTGTTATTTGTTAGTAAAATATTACAGTGTAATGGGCTTCCCAGGTGGCACTAATGGTAATCTGCCTGCCAATGCAGGAAACGCAAGAGATGCATGTTTGATCCCTGGGTCAGGAGAAGTAGGAAATGGCACCCCACTCCAGTATTCTTGCCTGAAAGATTCCATGGGCAGAGGACCCTGGTGGGCTATAGTACATGGGGTCACAAAGAGTCAGACACAACTGAGCAACCGAGCACATATCTACACATGATATAATAGATGGTTCCAAGTAGTGAGCTTCTTGCTCTTTTGTTTTGCTGTGTGTATATTGTTTATTACCTCCTCGCCCCTCAGACAACAACAAGCCAGAAACTCTTACAATAAACTAAGCCAAAATAAAAATTGATAAAGAATCAAATTGAAAGCAGTCTCCTTGAACTGGAAACTCTGGTTCTGGGTAATAAAGACCAGGGAGCAGGGCTGCTTCTAAGCTGACTTCTGGCGTTCCCATGCCATTCAGCTGTTTTTGTCGTGCTTATGCTGCTCTTTTTATGTTTATGCACCTTTAAAATGTATTTAGATGACTTTTAACTGTACTAAGAATATTCTTCTTTTGTGGATTAAGAATAAACTGTAGTTATCCCAAGATCTCAGATCTGTAGTGATAATAGCAACCATGAGCAGAGAGGCATTCTCTCAGGTCTATTTACCCAATATCAGTTTGACTTGATATTGTACCATTTATAGGTCATGAAATTAGCTACTTCCTTTTTAATTTTACCTCTCAACATTTGACTTTTGCTTTCCTCTTAGTTCAACACAATAAAATTCCAAGTCTTACTTTAAAGAGTCTTTCAATTATAATATCAAAAGAATTTAACACAAAGAAAAATGTACACAGAAAGGTTATATTATGCTAATTATGCTATCCTCCTTCATTTGTGTTTTGTTTATTGCTATGTTTGTGTATATGCTTTAAGTTAGGATCTTTGATCCAATTTTTTATTTTTGTAAGCAATGATCTTGATATGGTAAATCAGTAGAGCTGTGCATTCATTAAAGATATTAAAGCACAGCTGCTGAAAAGGAGTACTTGGTCTCCTCAACAATTCCACCTCGTGGGATGCAATTCCTGGAAACTACATTTATTTCTTATCAAATGAAAACTGAGGAATAATTTAACAATCTTTTCAACTATAAGAAAATCTTCTAAGCAGAGTGTTGTATTTGTTTATTGCCATTTTCTGCTGAGGAAGGACAAAAAGAATTTTATATTGAATTACACATGAAGGATGGAATAAGTCTCAACAGTGAATGTTATTAAATATTAGAAGGCTATTAGAAGGAAATTCTTTCAGCTTTTGGTGAAGTCAGGAGGAGAGATAAGGTAGAAGTGGGGTCATTGAGAAATAGCATCGGAAGTGAGACATTATATCTGATAATTTTCACAGGGGCTTTCCCAATAGGATAAGATATTGATATATTAGATATACTGAAAGGAGTTTAGACTTTACTCTCTCTGGGAGTTGAAGATGGATATTGGAGAGAGACTGGATAACAAACAGCATTTTTAAAATCTTAGTTAATATTAGAGTTTTATGATTAATTAAGCCTTTTAACAATTCAGTTGCCAGTCTGTTTTACAGAAATCACGTTTTTCTGTTAAACCAAAGCATTGCAAAATTAGAACACTGTTATGTGGAAAGTTCTTTTGCATTTTGCAGAAGGCTTTCTTTTTTTATATTGCTAAATTTAGGCATTGGCATTTAGCAAGTAAAACTGGTTTGAACGTGACTTTCCAAGGTTGAAGGTGATTTCAGTCTTTTCTTTTTCATATTTAGTGTATTGATCTTGTATGTAAATTCCATAGATGGTTATTCGCGGGCTTCTCAGTTCCTTGTCTTGTAGCCACCGCCATTTTGGTCTCCTTTTCGCTGTTCTACCTACCTAACAGTTAGTGGTAAAGTTACTGGTTACTTTGAGTAATCAGTGTGAGTTTACTCATGAAATTTCTTCCACTCCACCCAAACTCCCTACTTCCTACTGTTTCATTTTGTAGAAGCTTAAGATTACTACATAGTAGTTGCTGCTCATAACAGAGAGCAAAGGATGTTGGACGGGACTTTCAACCTTGACTGAGAGCTTAGGTCCTTGATTAGGTCCTCTGGCAGACCCCAGTTGAGATATCTGGGATAACTTCTAGAGACCATTATCCTTCCTTGCCTCCTAATGGGTTTTAACCATTTTCTTGAGTTTTACTATCACAAAGAATATTCAATGAACATTTCTATGTACTATTTCAAGTATACATATCTGAAGAATAAATTCCTGGAAGTGAAAAATTTGAAAGTTAATGCATAGAAAACTTAATAGATAGTTCCAAGTTTTCCTATAAAATAATTTAAATTCAAAGTTAGAGAGCTCCTGTTTTGAAGGATCTCTTTTAGTAAAAGAATTTCACAGTCCCATATATGACATGATTACACTTACAGTTTTTTTTCTTGTCATGTAGTGATACCACTGCATTTAAAAAGTTTGAATTTTAGTTTTCAAAATAGCAGCATTCTATATTTGAAAAATACATGTTTGTGCATGTATGCATAAGATAACTTAGTTGACAAATACAACTTAGTTGACTGTTAAAGCTTGGTTTATGTACTTCAGTGGTCTGCTGCACATAGTTTGGAATCATACACTAGACCATGAGCTTAACTAGACACAGGCTTATGCTTTGGCCCCTATGGTATTTGGCAAAAATTTTGCCCATTGCCCTGAATTTTGCACATAAAAATATTAGTTAATTTGTATATTTTTCATGTTCACTATTTGAATTGGGATCTCCTTCACTGCAGGTGGATTCTTTACCAACTGAGCTACCAGGGAAGCCCAAATAAGCTTTTTACCCTCCTCCAGGGAATATTACCAACTCAGGGATTGAACCCAGGTCTCCCACATTGCAGGCATGTTCTTTACTATCTGAGCCACCAGAGAAGCCCATGAACATTGGAGTGGGTAGCCTCTCCCTTCTCCAAGGGATCTTCCTGACCCAGTAATTGAATCAGGGTCTCCTGCATTGCAGGCAGATTTTTAGCAGCTGAGCTACCAGGGAAGATTGTTCACTATTAGTTGCTTCAAACTAAAGGTTTTTATCTTCTCAAACTCACCATGGGGGAGAAAAGCCAATTCTCACAGCTTTCCCTTAGATCCATTCCCTAAAATGAGGCTTTCTGAGGTTTTCTAAGGATTATTTTTGTTCCTTTTATTTTATTTCAGTAGGAAAATAGGGAAAAATCCTCCCCCTTTCTGGTTGCCTCCAGTTAATTGACATCAGCATTGAGAGTAGCAATGAGTCTAAAAGGGCTAGGACAGGGGCTTGGACAGAAAGTGTTGGGGATTGGGGTTGAATTGCATGCCAATTGTCATGTGAAAATGTAAATCTTTTTTTTTTGAAAATGTAAATGTGTTTTTTTTTTTTGCCATGTCTTGCAGTTATTTATGAGTAGCCAGAAATCTGTTTTATGTTCCATTAAAAAAAACTAAAAATAAAGTATGTCATGGCCCAAACAAAGCAAATTTATGGGCTTTATTTGGTGTGTAGCTTGTAGGTTTATAACTTTTGTGCAGAGAGATCTTTATGCTCAGGCTTATATTTAATGCATTTGACTTCTCTTTACTGTAAATAGCAATTCACATCTCACTACCACTCTTTAATAATATCATGTCAAACATATGAAGGTTTATTTCTGACAGCTAGGTTCTATATTCTGTTAGGACAGAAACTGAGACCACTTGGCTTATTGTTGTGTCTGGTTCTATTATAGTTAGTACTCAGTATTTGTTGACTATCTGAATGTCAGAAAATTGGATTTCCAAATTTATTGGGTAAATACTGAGATAAGTGGCAATCATAATGTCTAGTAGAGAGTGACATACAAAATATAAAATCTCAAAAAGTTGATAGTATTTCATTTTATGCACTATTTGAATTTCTTTATTTCTGTTTTTTTCCTTTATATTTTACTTTGCTTGTATTTCTTTATTTCCTTTAGTTTTTATAGGAGAGAAAAATATTGAACATAGGTTGCTTAGGGCCTTTTAGAACAATAATTTTTTAAAAAAGGTTTTCTTTGTGCTCACAAAATATATGTGTCTTTTAAAAATGTGGACTTCAAATGTTCTGCCCCATTTATTGTAAACTACCCAGATGTCTTGGCAATTACAACATTTTTTATCTCCAGCCTGCTTCTTGCTCTCAGAAATCACAAAAAAGAAATCTTTGGCGAAATGTTTCTTCAATTTAGTTCTGAAAATGTGACCACCATTTATTTTCCTACCAAATCGTGCCACTTTCATGCTTCCTTATTTTCCTTTCTCAAAATCCAATTCAACTATTTGCTGGAAGGCACTCATTATGCCTTCCTCACTGTGATTCATTTTCCTTCCAGGAAGTGTGTTAGTCACTCAGTCTTGGACTATAGCTCACCAGGCTCCTCTCTTCATGGAATTCTCCAGGCAATAATACTGGAGTGAGTTGCCATTCCCTTCTCCAGGGGATCTTCCACATGCAGAGATTGAACTGTCTCTCGCATTGTAGGCAGATTGCATTGCAGGCAGACAGTAAAGATACCATCTGAGCCTTGCGGGAAGCCAGGAAGGTGGCTGTCAAAGTGTGGTCCATAGAACCTCAAAGGTCCGTGAGCCTTGATTCAGGAAATCTATGAGATCAAAATTATTTTCACAATAATAGTTTTTTGGGGGCCTCTTTTATTATATTAACATTTGCACCAATAGTGCAAAGGGAAGGGTGAAGGAAACCCTTGGAACTTAGCAGGAGGGAAGGCAGTAAGAATTTAAGACAACACTAAAATAAAAAAAGAATGCCCTTTTCACTGCATATCATAGTACAGTGACTGTCCAAAGAAAATAAAAATTAAATAAAAAACCAACTTACTTATTTGACTACATGCAAGATCTTTAGTTGCAGCATGTGGGATCTAGTACCCTGACCAGGGGCTGAACCCAGGCTCCTTGCATTGGGAGTGTGAAGTCTTAGCCAGTGGATCACCAGGATTCCCCAAATATGTATCTTTTTTGACTCATAAACTGAAGCCTTCAGGTGTTTTGGAGTTGCCCATTGCTTAGGTTAGGAAGGCAAGTTCACAGAGAAATAGTAGAATGGATAAGCAGTGCTTGATGCAAGGGCTCAGTAAAGATTAGGGTTTAGTGCAAGAAAAACAATATACATTTCAATTGTTTTTGGTAAATTTATAGAGCTATGTAGACATCACCACAATCCATTTTTAGAACATTTCCGTTACTTCCCCAATTTTCCTCAATCTTGCTTGCAGTTAAATCTAACTCTGGTTACCTCAGTCCCAGGCAATTTCTGATCTGCTTTTTGCTTCTTTAAATTTGTCTTCTCAAAATATTTCATATAAGTGGAATCACATAAGTAGTCTTTTATGTCTGCCTTCTATCACTTAGTATGTTTCCAAGGCTCATCTGTATTGTAACATGTATTAGTATTTCATTGCTTCATTCTTTTTTGTTGTGAAACAATAGTCTTTTGTTTGCATATGCTGCATTTTATTTATCCATTCCTCAATTAATGGATATTTGGATTGTTTCTAGATTTTGGTTCTTATGAGTAAGACTACATATATTTACAAGGTACTGTTTTAATTCCTTTGTTGATTTTAAAAATTATATTTTAAAGTATAATTTTCAATTATTATACTTTCCATCTCTAGAATTTCCATTTAATTTCTAGTCTATATAATTTCTAGGTCTTCTTTGGGATTCTTTATTCATTGCAATCTCAGACTAGGTTTGTTGTATATGGCCTTTATTATGTTGAGGTATATTCCTTTTATGCCCACTTTCTGGAGAGTTTTTATCTTAAATAAGTACTAAATTTTGTCAAAAGCTTTTTCTACATCTATTGAGATGATCATATGGTTTTTATTCTTTGATTTGTTGATGTGTAACACATCGATTCAGTTGTATATTGAAAAATCCTTGTATCTTTGGGATGAATTCCACTTGATCATGGTGTGTGATTTTTTAAAAAATGTATTGTTTGATTCATATTGCTAATATTTTGTTGAGGGTTTTTCCATTTATGTTCATCAATGATATTGGCCTCTAATTTTTTTTTGGGAGGGATGGTATCTTTGTCTGGTTTTGATATCAGTGTGATGGTGGCCTCATAGAATGAATTTGGGAGTTTTCCTTCTTCTGAACTCTTTGGGAGCAGTTTCAGAAGGACAGGTGTTAGCTCTTCTTTAATGTTTAATAGAATTTACCTCTAAAGCTATTAGGTCCCGGACTTTTGTTTTCTGGAAGTTTTAAAATCACAGTTTCATTTTCGGTGCTTGTGATTGGTCTGTTCATTTTTTCTATTTCCTCCTGGTTCAATCTTGGGAGAATGCACCTTTCTAAGAATTTGTCCATTTCTTCCATGTTGTCAATTTTATTGGCATATGATTGCCTGTAGTAGTATCTTATGATTCTTTGTATTTCTGCGGTGTCAATTTAACTTCTCCTTTTTCATTTCTAATTTTATTGATTTGAGTCTTCTCCCTTTTTTTCTTGATGAATCTGGCTAAAGGCATATCACTTTTATCAGCTTTTAGTGTCATTGGTCTCTGCTATTTTTTTTTTCTGTCTCTATTTCATTTATTTCTGCTCTGATCGTCATGATTTCTTTCCTTTATTAACTTTAGGTTTTGTTGTTCTTCTTTCTCTAGTTGCTGTAGGTGTTTAAGACGAGGTTGTTCATTTGAGATTTTTCTTGTTTCCTGAGGTTGTAAACTTCCCTCTTAGAACTGTATTTATCACATTTCATAGGTTTTGGATTGTTGTGCTTCAATTACATTTCATTTGTCTCTATGTATTTTTGATTTTCCCTTTGATTTCTTCTGTGATCCATTGGTTGTTTAGTAGCATAATGTTTAGCCTCTACATATTTGTATTTTTATAGTTTTTTGTCTTGTTTCCTTTTCCTTTATTTCTAATTTCATAGGGTTGTGGTCAGACAAGATGCTTGCTATGATTTCAATTTTCTTAAAATTTCCAAGGCTTACTTTGTGTCCCAGTACATGGTCAATCCTGGAGAATGGGCCTTGAGAAGAATGTTATTCTGCTGATTTTGGATGGAATGCTCTATAAATATCAGTTGAGTCCATCTGATCTAATGTGTTATTTAAAGTCTGTGTTTCCTTATTGATTTTCTATTGAGATGATCTGTCCACTGATGAAAATGAATTTTAAAGTCCCGCCTATTATTGTATTACCATTGATTTCTCCCTTTATGGCTGTTCAGTTCATTTCATTTCAGTTGCTCAGTCGTGTCCAACTCTGCGACCCCATGAATCGCAGCACACCAGGCCTCCCTGTCCTTCACTCAGAGTCACGTCCATTGAGTCAGTGATACCATCCAGCCATCTCATCCTCAGTCGTCCCTTTCTCCTCCTGCCCCGAATCCCTCCCAGCATCAAAGTCTTTTCCAATGAGTCAACTCTTTGCATGAGGTGGCCAAAGAACTGGAGTTTCAAGTAATCCCAGGGCCAGTCTCCTTCAGAATGGACTGGTAGGATCTCCTTGCAGTCCAAGGGACTCTCAAGAGTCTTCNCCAATTGTCATGTGAAAATGTAAATCTTTTTTTTTTGAAAATGTAAATGTGTTTTTTTTTTTTGCCATGTCTTGCAGTTATTTATGAGTAGCCAGAAATCTGTTTTATGTTCCATTAAAAAAAACTAAAAATAAAGTATGTCATGGCCCAAACAAAGCAAATTTATGGGCTTTATTTGGTGTGTAGCTTGTAGGTTTATAACTTTTGTGCAGAGAGATCTTTATGCTCAGGCTTATATTTAATGCATTTGACTTCTCTTTACTGTAAATAGCAATTCACATCTCACTACCACTCTTTAATAATATCATGTCAAACATATGAAGGTTTATTTCTGACAGCTAGGTTCTATATTCTGTTAGGACAGAAACTGAGACCACTTGGCTTATTGTTGTGTCTGGTTCTATTATAGTTAGTACTCAGTATTTGTTGACTATCTGAATGTCAGAAAATTGGATTTCCAAATTTATTGGGTAAATACTGAGATAAGTGGCAATCATAATGTCTAGTAGAGAGTGACATACAAAATATAAAATCTCAAAAAGTTGATAGTATTTCATTTTATGCACTATTTGAATTTCTTTATTTCTGTTTTTTTCCTTTATATTTTACTTTGCTTGTATTTCTTTATTTCCTTTAGTTTTTATAGGAGAGAAAAATATTGAACATAGGTTGCTTAGGGCCTTTTAGAACAATAATTTTTTAAAAAAGGTTTTCTTTGTGCTCACAAAATATATGTGTCTTTTAAAAATGTGGACTTCAAATGTTCTGCCCCATTTATTGTAAACTACCCAGATGTCTTGGCAATTACAACATTTTTTATCTCCAGCCTGCTTCTTGCTCTCAGAAATCACAAAAAAGAAATCTTTGGCGAAATGTTTCTTCAATTTAGTTCTGAAAATGTGACCACCATTTATTTTCCTACCAAATCGTGCCACTTTCATGCTTCCTTATTTTCCTTTCTCAAAATCCAATTCAACTATTTGCTGGAAGGCACTCATTATGCCTTCCTCACTGTGATTCATTTTCCTTCCAGGAAGTGTGTTAGTCACTCAGTCTTGGACTATAGCTCACCAGGCTCCTCTCTTCATGGAATTCTCCAGGCAATAATACTGGAGTGAGTTGCCATTCCCTTCTCCAGGGGATCTTCCACATGCAGAGATTGAACTGTCTCTCGCATTGTAGGCAGATTGCATTGCAGGCAGACAGTAAAGATACCATCTGAGCCTTGCGGGAAGCCAGGAAGGTGGCTGTCAAAGTGTGGTCCATAGAACCTCAAAGGTCCGTGAGCCTTGATTCAGGAAATCTATGAGATCAAAATTATTTTCACAATAATAGTTTTTTGGGGGCCTCTTTTATTATATTAACATTTGCACCAATAGTGCAAAGGGAAGGGTGAAGGAAACCCTTGGAACTTAGCAGGAGGGAAGGCAGTAAGAATTTAAGACAACACTAAAATAAAAAAAGAATGCCCTTTTCACTGCATATCATAGTACAGTGACTGTCCAAAGAAAATAAAAATTAAATAAAAAACCAACTTACTTATTTGACTACATGCAAGATCTTTAGTTGCAGCATGTGGGATCTAGTACCCTGACCAGGGGCTGAACCCAGGCTCCTTGCATTGGGAGTGTGAAGTCTTAGCCAGTGGATCACCAGGATTCCCCAAATATGTATCTTTTTTGACTCATAAACTGAAGCCTTCAGGTGTTTTGGAGTTGCCCATTGCTTAGGTTAGGAAGGCAAGTTCACAGAGAAATAGTAGAATGGATAAGCAGTGCTTGATGCAAGGGCTCAGTAAAGATTAGGGTTTAGTGCAAGAAAAACAATATACATTTCAATTGTTTTTGGTAAATTTATAGAGCTATGTAGACATCACCACAATCCATTTTTAGAACATTTCCGTTACTTCCCCAATTTTCCTCAATCTTGCTTGCAGTTAAATCTAACTCTGGTTACCTCAGTCCCAGGCAATTTCTGATCTGCTTTTTGCTTCTTTAAATTTGTCTTCTCAAAATATTTCATATAAGTGGAATCACATAAGTAGTCTTTTATGTCTGCCTTCTATCACTTAGTATGTTTCCAAGGCTCATCTGTATTGTAACATGTATTAGTATTTCATTGCTTCATTCTTTTTTGTTGTGAAACAATAGTCTTTTGTTTGCATATGCTGCATTTTATTTATCCATTCCTCAATTAATGGATATTTGGATTGTTTCTAGATTTTGGTTCTTATGAGTAAGACTACATATATTTACAAGGTACTGTTTTAATTCCTTTGTTGATTTTAAAAATTATATTTTAAAGTATAATTTTCAATTATTATACTTTCCATCTCTAGAATTTCCATTTAATTTCTAGTCTATATAATTTCTAGGTCTTCTTTGGGATTCTTTATTCATTGCAATCTCAGACTAGGTTTGTTGTATATGGCCTTTATTATGTTGAGGTATATTCCTTTTATGCCCACTTTCTGGAGAGTTTTTATCTTAAATAAGTACTAAATTTTGTCAAAAGCTTTTTCTACATCTATTGAGATGATCATATGGTTTTTATTCTTTGATTTGTTGATGTGTAACACATCGATTCAGTTGTATATTGAAAAATCCTTGTATCTTTGGGATGAATTCCACTTGATCATGGTGTGTGATTTTTTAAAAAATGTATTGTTTGATTCATATTGCTAATATTTTGTTGAGGGTTTTTCCATTTATGTTCATCAATGATATTGGCCTCTAATTTTTTTTTGGGAGGGATGGTATCTTTGTCTGGTTTTGATATCAGTGTGATGGTGGCCTCATAGAATGAATTTGGGAGTTTTCCTTCTTCTGAACTCTTTGGGAGCAGTTTCAGAAGGACAGGTGTTAGCTCTTCTTTAATGTTTAATAGAATTTACCTCTAAAGCTATTAGGTCCCGGACTTTTGTTTTCTGGAAGTTTTAAAATCACAGTTTCATTTTCGGTGCTTGTGATTGGTCTGTTCATTTTTTCTATTTCCTCCTGGTTCAATCTTGGGAGAATGCACCTTTCTAAGAATTTGTCCATTTCTTCCATGTTGTCAATTTTATTGGCATATGATTGCCTGTAGTAGTATCTTATGATTCTTTGTATTTCTGCGGTGTCAATTTAACTTCTCCTTTTTCATTTCTAATTTTATTGATTTGAGTCTTCTCCCTTTTTTTCTTGATGAATCTGGCTAAAGGCATATCACTTTTATCAGCTTTTAGTGTCATTGGTCTCTGCTATTTTTTTTTTCTGTCTCTATTTCATTTATTTCTGCTCTGATCGTCATGATTTCTTTCCTTTATTAACTTTAGGTTTTGTTGTTCTTCTTTCTCTAGTTGCTGTAGGTGTTTAAGACGAGGTTGTTCATTTGAGATTTTTCTTGTTTCCTGAGGTTGTAAACTTCCCTCTTAGAACTGTATTTATCACATTTCATAGGTTTTGGATTGTTGTGCTTCAATTACATTTCATTTGTCTCTATGTATTTTTGATTTTCCCTTTGATTTCTTCTGTGATCCATTGGTTGTTTAGTAGCATAATGTTTAGCCTCTACATATTTGTATTTTTATAGTTTTTTGTCTTGTTTCCTTTTCCTTTATTTCTAATTTCATAGGGTTGTGGTCAGACAAGATGCTTGCTATGATTTCAATTTTCTTAAAATTTCCAAGGCTTACTTTGTGTCCCAGTACATGGTCAATCCTGGAGAATGGGCCTTGAGAAGAATGTTATTCTGCTGATTTTGGATGGAATGCTCTATAAATATCAGTTGAGTCCATCTGATCTAATGTGTTATTTAAAGTCTGTGTTTCCTTATTGATTTTCTATTGAGATGATCTGTCCACTGATGAAAATGAATTTTAAAGTCCCGCCTATTATTGTATTACCATTGATTTCTCCCTTTATGGCTGTTCAGTTCATTTCATTTCAGTTGCTCAGTCGTGTCCAACTCTGCGACCCCATGAATCGCAGCACACCAGGCCTCCCTGTCCTTCACTCAGAGTCACGTCCATTGAGTCAGTGATACCATCCAGCCATCTCATCCTCAGTCGTCCCTTTCTCCTCCTGCCCCGAATCCCTCCCAGCATCAAAGTCTTTTCCAATGAGTCAACTCTTTGCATGAGGTGGCCAAAGAACTGGAGTTTCAAGTAATCCCAGGGCCAGTCTCCTTCAGAATGGACTGGTAGGATCTCCTTGCAGTCCAAGGGACTCTCAAGAGTCTTCTCCAACACCACAGTTCAAAAGCATCGATTCTTCAGCACTCAGCCTTCTATGGCTGTTAGTGTTTGCCTTTTATATTGAGGTGCTCCTATATTGGGTACACATATATTAATAAATGTTATATCTTCTTGAACTGATGTCTTGATCATTATGTAGTGTTTCTCTGTCTCTTCAGAGAGTTCAGTTCAATCAGTCATGTCTGACTTTTTGCAATCCTGTGGACTGCAGGATGCCAGGCTTTCCTGTCCATCACCAACTCCCAGAGCTTGCTCAAACTCAAGTCCATTGAGTTGGTGATGCCATCCAACCATCTCATCCTCTGTCGTCCCCTTCTCCTCCTGCCTTCAATCTTTCCCAGCACCAGGGTCTTTTCCATTGAGTCAGTTCTTCATATCAGGTGACCAAAGCATTGGAGCTTCAGCTTCAGCATCAGTCCTTCTCTGTCTCTTATAACAACACCCTTTATTTTACATTCTGTTTTATCTGATGTGAATATTGCTGCTCTGGCTTTCTTTTGATTTACATTTTCATGGAATACATTCTTTCATTCCCTCACTTTCAGGCTGTATGTTTTCCTAGGTCTGAATTGGATCTTTTGTAGACAACATACATATGGGCCTTGTTTTTGTACCCATTCAGCCAGTCTATGTCTTTTGTTTGGAGCACTTAATCCATTTATATTTAGGGTACTTATCAAGATATATGTTTCTATTATCATTTTCTTATTTATTTGCCATTTTCCTAATTGTTTTAGGTAAAAAAAAATTGACTTAATTTTTGGTAGGTCTTTTTTCATCCCTTCCTCTTTTGTCCTCTATTCTTTTGGCTTGATAACTGTCTGTCTTCATTGTTGTGTTTTAGTTGCTTTTTCTTTTTTTTGTGTGTATCCATTTTGGTTTTTGGATTTGCTGTTCCCATGAGGTTTTGATATAACAGTCTGTATATAGATAACATTGTTTTAAGTGCTGGTCTCTTTCCCACCTAGAGGAGTTCTTATAACATTTGTTGCAAAGCTGGTCTGGTGGTGGTGAATTCTTTTAGCTTTTGCTTGTCTGTAAGTGTTCTTGCCTGCAGAATCCCAGAGATAGGGGAGCCTGGTGGGCTGCTGTCTATGGGGTCGCACAGAGTCAGACATGGCTGAAGTGACTTAGTACCAGTAGCAAAGCTTTTGACTTCATTTCTCTGTTGAATTTGAATGAAAATCTTGCTGCATAGACTATTCTTGGTTATAGATTCTTTTTAAAATCACTTTAAATATATCTTGCCACTTCTTTCTGGCCTACAGAGTTTCTGATTAGAAATCAGCTTATAACCTTATGGGAGTTCCCTTGTATATTACTTGTCATTTTTCCCTTGTTACTTTTAATATTTTTTTCTTTGTCTTTGCTGCTAAGTCGCTTCAGTCGTGTCCAACTCTGTGGGACCTCATAGATGGCAGCCCACCAAGCTCCTCCATCCCTGGGACTCTCCAGGCAAGAACACTGGAGTGGGTTGCCATGTCCTTCTCCAATGCATGAAAGTGAAAAGCGAAAGTGAAATCGCTTAGTTATGCCTGACTCTTAGCGACCCCACAGACTGCAGCCTACCAGGCTCCTCTGTCCATGGGACTTTCCAGGCAAGAGTACTGGAGTGGGGTGCCATTTAATTTTTGCCAGTTTGATTACTATGTGTCTTGGTGTGTTCCTCCTTGGATTTATCCTGCCTGGGATTCTCTGCATTTTTCCTCACCTGGATGACTGTTTCCTTTACCATGTTAGGGAAATTTTCAGCTATTTTCTCTTCAAGTATTTTCTCAGGTCTTTTCTCTCACTCTTCTCCTTCTGGAACCTCTATCATGTTAATGTTAGTGTGTTCAATGTTGCCCAAGAGGTCTCATAGACTGTCTTCATTTCAATTCGTTCTTTTTTCTTTATTCTGTTCTGCAGGAGTGAGTTCCACCATCTGTCTTCTGGGTCACTTATCCATTCTTCTACCTCAGTTATTCTGCTATTGATACTTCTAGTGTATTTTTCATTTCAGTTATTGTATTGTTCATCTCTGTTTGTTTGCTCTTTAATTCTTCTAGGTCTTTGTTAAACATTTCTTGCAGCTTCTGGATACTTGCCTCCACCCTTTTCCCAAGATTGTGGATCATCTACACTATCATTATTCTGAATTATTTTTCCAGAAGGTTTACTATTTCCCCTTCATTTAGTTGTTTTTCTGGGAGAGACTGAGAAACTTGGTCAACACCAAAGCCATAATTTCCATTTATAGAAACAGAGCCAGTTTTTTTTTTTTTTTTTTTTCAGGTAATCCTTTTGTGGACGTAAATGGAATTCCCTTTGAAGATTATTCATACTATACCACATAGATGCAAGAAAAACCTCTATTAATCTGAAGGAATGACAGCTACTAGTATTTATAATTAATACTAGAAAGAAAATTAGTCCTATGCAGAAAAATCTGTATGCTTTATATCATAGTATTATTGTGTATTTTTAGCAGGATATTGTATTTGTAGATTGATTAAATGCATTCATTGTTAGAAATTTCCTGGGTACAAATATAAAACATAGTTGGTGTATATTTTATAAAATACAATGAACAGTTTTATTTTTAATTCATATAAATGATAGAACCCATAGTTATTTTGTTTATAATTTTACAAAGACTTTAGTTCGTTTAGGTATTATTACTACAGAAACATTTGTAATTACTTTTTCAGGTTTCAGAAGAAATTATTTTTCAAAGAATTAGATAATTTATATTTTCAATACCCTGTAAAATGTAAGTGACTGCAAGGAAACAGACTTGTTTCCTCTCTTATTTGGCATTTTAAAAATTATTTGTATATTTATTTCTTGCAGGATCAATTGTACAACCATTTGAATAATTTAGATCTTTTCAAACTTTACTTCTGAATATACTAGTTGATTGAAATAAAGCCTCCTCCATGACTTTATCTAAACAACAGCTTTAGTTCTATTTTATATGATACTATGTCTCACATCAAGTAAGTATTCAATAAACATTTGCTGAATTGATTAATGAATACTTGTTCTCGCCAATGTTAGTTTAACAGTTTAGAAATTAAAGCAAGCATGAATATTGTTATTTTCACTGAATGAAATCTCTTGTCAGATCCTTGGATTCAATATTTTCTTTGATTTAGGTGACAAATTAAAGAATGACATTTTAAAAGTCTCCAGATACAGCCCTACTAGTGCAAGATTTTGAAGGTCAGTCCCAAGTCTATCTTAACTTCTTGCAGGGCAGCTCTGTTCTACGAGGTGGCCCAGGGATATTAAGTAACCCTATTGTGATGCTTTGCCATCTCTTAAAGCAGTGCTCTTTAAACTTCGTGGGTCTATAAAACATATAAAAATCTTATTAAAATGCAAATTATGTTATTTATTAACCAACTATAAGCCTGGTATTCTTTGTTTTGTCAGGTACTTTATGCTTGTCTTAATGCAAAATGACAGCCTGGTGAAGCTTATTATTTCAATTTATTTGCTTAAAATATGAATAATAAATAAAGCATAAATAGATACATTTATTTCTCTCAGAGGCACAGTTCAATCCTTGTGTTGATTATGAAGCACTATATTGTCTCATTTGGATACTATGGGAATCACTGAATGCCGTTAATGATTAGTGAATCTAGTCTGTGTGCTGTCCTTTAGGGCCTGTTAGAATAGGCTTGTATACTAGTTCAAATCACCCTTTGTAATTTATTTATTAAACTGAACTGTATTCTTCCATAGTTCAAGGCCTTGATATTTTTCGGATATCTTTGCCTCCATAATAATCTTCTTCCGTACTCTGAGCTAACTGCTACATTCATTGTTGCTTCATTTCTGCTGACTTTAAATTGTTGATGTCTGCCAAATTTTATAACTTCTTGGAGTAGAAAGGGAAATTAAACATGAACCATAGTGTACTTGAACAAAATACATGCTACAATTAGAGGCTGAGTGAATAAATATATGCTGAAAAGTCTCTTGGTATGGTCTCTTATTAAGAGTCTTTGGTTTATCTGATTTCACATACTTTTATTTTAACATACCATATTCTTTAAAAAGATGGATTATTTTTATTATCACGGGCATTTGATAGTAGAAAAATGACCACTTGCACAAAGAGTTATAGTAGTTGGCCAGGTAGATTATAGGATGACAATTGCTTCTAGACTATAATACAATAGAGTTGTAAAGGTAAACAGGAGACAAAATTGTGTAGATGGTTATACTATTTTCCAAAGATATATATATGTATATAAGCATATCGTATCACATAATATAATCATATACCTCTATATAATATTTATATGACCAGTAAATTGGTAAAGGAATGGAATCAGAATGAAATTTTATTTTTGTCTCCTTCAGCTCCTTTAAAATTAATTTACTGTAGAAAGTTTCTTCCCCTAAATGTAAACTTAAAAATGAATTCTCTAAATTACAAACAAGATATTGATTTAGAAAATAGGATGAAAAGTTTTAATGATCAAAACTCCAATCTACTAGATCAAATCTTCTCTCCTCTTTCAGCCAGCACAGTATTCAGGTGGGCTCCCTGTTTTTGGAAAGAGTATATGGATAGCTTCTTCTCCTCCTGCTCTTGGTCTGATGTTTCCTGACCTGATGTCAAACCCTTCTGTAACAGTGCACATGGGAGAAAGGAAAGAAAAGGGAATAAGAAAGTCCTCAGTGGAATCCTTAGTGCTGTAAGCTGGCTTTGGCTCCCAGGTGGGCAGATGGCTGATTTAATGACTCTTATGGATTACCTTGGTGAATTCCTCAGATCCTTATATCTGAGACTTCTTGATGCCATGCATGCCTCCATAGGCACATTGCTCTTACTGTGTGATCGTCTGAGATGTTTCCAGCAATCCCTAGGAATTCTAAGTCCACTTTCAATTTCTCATTGCTGGAATCCCTTCACCCTTCTAGAGACCCAAGACAATTCCAATCCCTGTACTTTTTTGCATGGGAAATTTTAACTTATCTTTAAACCTGAGCAACTCAGATAAGAAGTCTAGGCTGAATGTCATGCAGCTGGGGCCCACCTGCTTCCTCCTTAGCATTCAGCCTTTGTACCCTCCAAGGGAATGTCAGACTCCAGCCCACCACATTCCCATTTTGGGGCTGCATATTAAACTCTCTTATTAGTTCCCTTGAAACTTCCTTCATCATTGAGCTTTAGGTGTAGGATGGGCATTCCCAATGCTTCTCTGTTGAGTATCAATATCTCAGAGATGGGGATGTCCAATATCTCAGTAACTCCCCAAATCTTTCTTTGAAAGTTTTCCTCTCTCCTGTTTGGGTTTCATTTTTGCATCCCGGATGTGGTTAAAAATTCTGAAGGCCCTGGGAGACTCCTCCCTCTTCTACTTTTTAAAAATTAAAAAGTCCATTTGAGTCTGGCCCTTCTCTCTGGTATGCAAGATCAATCATGTTTTGGTCTTGACTGAAATTCAACTTTAGGGAACATAATACAAAAACAGAAGCTTGTGCCTCAAAATACTAACATTGGCTGTGAAGAGGTGGTAAGATGAGGTTATAAGTGTTTTAGTTGGAACTTGTATGTATTTTCTCACTTTTTGTGACTATATCCCTTTTTTAACTTAAAATATATTATTGAAAAGCAACATATTTTTATTTTCTGGCTTTTAAAATCTAGCAGCAAATTAGTTGTTTTTATCACTAGCTTGGTTCTTATTTCTTAGTTCACTCCCTAAATACTGCCCTAACTTATGATATAATTAGGGAAATATGTATAAATGCCATGTTTTTAAAGAGTCAGTTTAATATTCAAAAGAGAATGAAAAGCTTAGAATTTTATATTATATAAGTATAAAATGGCTTTTCTTGTTGAAGACAAATATTACCTGATTTAATGAAAGTTCTAAAAGCTCTGTGTAACCCTAAGTTTGTCTCTATCTAGGGATCTCTTCTCCAATTTATAAAATATGTAAAAAGAATAGTCCCTTTCCCCCTTGTAAATAGCAACACATCAAATGTCCGCATGGTTAGGGGAGATGATGGAGAACAGAATAGGGTATATACAGAATGAATGAAGTCATCTTAGCTGACAGGTGCAGTATAGCTTGGTAACCTGGAAACAAGTGACACTTGGAAATATAGGCAAGGAGACATTGGTGTCAAAACTCACTTGGTGCCGTATATTCTCTAACCCCTGGAATAGAGGTTAGGATCAGAACTCCAGTCCATAGGTAGGTCCTTGGAAAGAATATAGTATCCAGGCCCCTGGTTTTGGGAATACTGTTGTTCTGGGTATTTTATAGAATCAAAATTCAAATTCACTTAATATATAGAATAAGGAGAGTCTTTTCTGTATTTAGTACCAGTGAAAGAAACAGTATGAAGCAGAATCAAGGGCTCAAAAATAGAATAAGAGAATAGTCTCATTGTTTAACTTCAAATATAAGATCAGAGATGGACCAGAAGAAGGATTATAGAAGTGAGGATTATAGATGCTGAATCCTGAGTATTAGATTATGGTTCCTTAGATTCTGTCTGCAGGAAGTTAGATTTAGTTTGGAGTGAGGATGGTGGTGAGAGGTTTGAGCTTACAGAATGGAGGAAGTGTGACAGTAGATGCTAGGGCTTAAAGGCATTAAGGTTTGGGTTTCTCCTATAAAACTCTTAGAGGAAAACATAGGCAACACACTCTCTGCCATAAATCAGAGCAGGATCCTCTATGACCCACCTCCCAGAGTAATGGAAATAAAAGCAAAAATAAACAAGTGGGACCTAATTAAACTTAAAAGCTTTTGCACAATGAAGGAAACTATAAGCAAGGTGAAGAGACAGCCTTCAGAATGGGAGAAAATAATAGAAAATGAAACAACTGACAAATAATTAATCTCAAAAATATACAAGCAGCTCAATTCCAGAAAAATAAATGACCCAATCAAAACATGGGCCAAAGACCTAAATGACATTTCTCCAAAGAAGACATACAGATGGCTAACAAACTCATGAAAAGATGCTAAACATCACTCATTATCAGAGAAATGCAAATCAAAACCACAATGAGGTACCATCTCACACCAGTCAGAATGGCTGCTATCAAAAAGTTACAAATAATAAATGCTGGAGAGGGTGTGGAGAAAAGAGAAGCCTCTTACACTGTTGGTGGGAATGAAAACCAGTACAGTCACTCTGGAGAACAGTGTGGAGATTCCTTAAAAAACTGGAAATAGAACTGCCACACGATCCAGCAATCTCACTGCTGGGCATACACACCGAGGAAATCAGAATTGGAGACACGTGTACCCCAATGTTCATCGCAGCACTGTTTATAATAGCCAGGACATGGAAGCAACCTAGATGTCCATCAGCAGATGAATGGATAAGAAAGCTGTGGTACATACACACAATGGAATATTACTCAGCCATTAAAAAGAATACATTTGAATCAGTTCTAATGAGGTGGATGAAACTGGAGGCTATTATACAGAGTGAAGTAAGTCAGAAAGAAAAACACCAATACCATATATTAACAGTATACTGTATATTAACACATATATATGGAATTTAGAAAGATGGTAATGATGACCCTATATGTGAGACAGCAAAAGAAACACAGATGTATAGAACAGTCTTTTGTACTCTGTGGGAGAAGGCAAGGGTGGGACGATTTGAGATAATAGCATTGAAACATGTATATTACCATATGTGAAACAGATCGCCAGTCCAGGTTCAATGCATGAGACAGGGTGCTCAGGGCTGGTGCACTGGGATGACCCTGAGGGATGGGATGGGGAGGGAGGTGGGAGGGGGGTTCAGGATGGNACTGAACTGAACTGATGGGACTGGATGCCATGATCTTAGTTTTCTGAATGTTGAGCTTTAAGCCAACTTTTTCATTCTCCTCTTTCACTTTCATCAAGAGGTTCTTTAGTTCTTCTTCACTTTCTGCCATAAGGGTGGTGTCATCTGCATATCTGAGGTTATTGATGTTGATATTATTGAAATGTGGAATCTAAACTATGATACAAATGAACTTATCTTTGAAAGAGAAATAGACTCACTTATATAGAAAATGAAAACAAATGTATGATTACCAAAGGGGATATTGGGAAAAGGGTGATAAATAAACTAGGAGCTTGGAATTAACAGATACACATGACTGTATATAAGAGAGGTAAACAACAAGTATAGCTCAAGGAGCTACATTCAGTATCTTGTAATTACCCATAGTGGAAAAGGTTCTGAAAAATAATGTGTGTGTGTGTGTGTGTATGTAACTGACTCACTTTGCTGTACCCTTGTAAATAACAAAGTTGTAAACTAACTATGAAGTGAAGTGTTAGTCAGTCACTCAGTTGTGTCTGTCTCTTTGTGACCCCATGTACTGTAGCTCACCAGGCTTCTCTGTCCATGGAATTCTTCAGGCAAGAATACTGGGGTGGGTTGGCATCCCGTTCTCCAGGAGCTCTTCCTGACCCAGAAAAAAACCTGGGTCTCCCACATTGCAGACAAATTCTTTACTGACTGAGCCAGCCAGTTTGGGAAGCCAAAACTAACTATACTTCAATTAAAACATTAAATTAAAAAAAAAGTACCCAGAAGTGTCTCAGATGATAAAATTAATAGATAAGAACATTAAAACCATGTTAAAACTCTATTCTATATAATCAAGAAAGTGGAAAGTAGGAGAGAAAGAGCATGTTAAGAAATAAACATGCAAAATAGGACCCATTACACTCGCAGAGATTAAGAACAACACATGGTCTGAGACGTATGCATTAGATGGCATTAGCAGTAGATTGGACACTACAGAAGAAAAGATGAAAGAACTGAAGACATTGCAGTAGAAACGATCCAACACTGTACAGAGAGAAATGAGTCTGGAAAAACGTGAACAAAGTGAACTGCCGAGCAACTTTAGATGGCCTAATGCGTGGGAAATTAGAATCCTGAAAAGAAAAGAGGGTGAGAGGCCAGGACAGAAAAAGCCTTTCTAGAAATAATTGCCGAAAGTTGTATCAAATGATAAAAACTAAGGATCCAGAAAATTTAACAAACCCCAAGCACAAGAATCATGAAGAAAATTCCTCTCTAGGGCACATTAAAATTGATATGTTTAAAAGCTATGATGAAGTAAAAATCTGAAAGCAACCAGAGTGTGTGAGAGGAAACACAGTAGATACAGAGAAATGAAGTAAAGGCTGATAGTGATTTTTCATCAGAAATAATTCAAAGTGGAAGACAGTGTAATGACATTTTTTACTAAAAGAAAAAGTCTATCGACCCAGATTTTATATACTCAGCAGAAATAGAATTTAAAAACAAACACAAATTAAAGATATCTTCAGACATGGAAACTGAGTGAATTTAACATTGTCTAAATTGCTTTATAAAGAAAAGTTAGTGTTGTGCTTCACAGGAAGAAGGAAAAGATACCAGGGAGGAGCTCAGAATCCTACACAAAAACATGATGAATATATTCAAAATGACAAATATGCAGATAAAAAAGAGGCAAAGGGAATTCTCAAATACTGTTCTTGGAAGGGCAAAATGTTTTATTAACTGGTTTGTTATATTTTTTAGATTCCCTATATAAGTCAGTATGAAAGAAAAGTATATACACATATATATGTTTTTCCTTTATTTTTAACAAAGAAGACATGTATTATTGAAAAGAACTTGCTTAGTTAAATGGAACTGTTTAGCAGAAGTATGAATATTTATTATCAAGCATCCTGTTATTATTTAAATGGGCACATTTACTGTTCCTTTTCTCTACTGAAGAAAATATTGAGGATATGAGCCTCATACAAATAAATACATGTTAAATATGTGTTAGTCACTCAGTCGTGTCCAACTCTTTGTGATCCCCTGGACTGTAGCCTCCCAGGCTCCTCTGTCCATGGAATTTTCCAGACAAGTTGGACTGAGTTGTCATTTCCTCCTCTTGGGTATCTTCCTGACCCAGGAATCGAACATGGATCTCCCACATTACAGGCAGATTCTTTACTGTCTGAGTCACCAGGGAAGCATATTGAATAAGTGGAATAAAATTTTCACCAATAAACCATAAATTAAATTAAAAATCAGCTTTAGCTTGTTATAACAAGCTAAACCACAGAAAATTCTGGCCTTGTTTTGAGTCTATGTTTTCCACTCTGAATGAATTAGAAGATTCCAACGTTAAGATAGTTTAGGAATCTAAACTATGTTGTGATAACTTATAAACTCTTTTATTACCTGAATCAGCCGAAACATTAGAATTAAAATCATTTCTAGCTCTCTTATTGATGTGACATTATTTCCAACTCAAACTGCACTGTGTTTTGTGTGATTCTTAGGATAGAACTGGACATGGAACAACAGACTGGTTCCAAATAGGAAAAGGAGTGTGTCAAGGCTGCATATTGTCACCTGCTTATTTAGCTTATATGCGGAACACATCATGAGAAACCCTGGGCTGGAAGAAGCACTAGCTGGAATCAAGATTGCTGGGAGAAATATCAATAACCTCAGATATGCAGATGACACCACCCTTATGGCAGAATGTGAAGAGAAACTAAGAAGCCTCTTGATGAAAGTGAAAGAAGAGAGTGAAAGAGTTGGCTTAAAGCTCAACATTCAGAAAATGAAGATCATGGCATCTGATCCCATCACTTCATGGGAAATAGATGGAGAAACAGTGGAAACGGTGTCAGACTTTATTTTTTTGGGCTCCAAAATCACTGCAGATGGTGACTGCAACCATGAAACTAAAAGACGCTTACTCCTTGGAAGGAAAGTTATGACCAACGTAGAGAGCATTTTGAAAAGCAGAGACGTTACTTTGTCAGCAGAGGTCCATCTAGTCAAGGCTATGGTTTTTCCAGTGGTCATGTATGGATGTGAGAGTTGGACTATGAAGAAAGCTGAGTGCAGAAGAATTGATGCTTTTGAACTGTGGTGTTGGAGAAGACTCTTGAGAGTTCCTTGGGCTGCAAGGCGATCCAACCAGTCCATTCTGAAGGAGATCAGCCCTGAGTATTCATTGGAAGGACTGATGCTAAAGCTGAAGCTCCAATACTTTGGCCACTTCATGCGAAGAGTTGACTTGTTGGAAAAGACTCTGATGTTTGGAGGGGTTGGGGGCAGGAGAAGAAGGGGATGAGAGAGGATGAGATGGTTGGATGGCATCACCGACTTGATGGACGTGAGTTTGAGTAACCTCCGGGAGTTGGTGATGGACAGGGAGGCCTGGCGTGCTGCGATTCATGGGGTTGCAAAGAGTCGGACAGGACTGAGTGACTGAACTGAACTCAAAATGCTCTAGAACTATGTCCCCAATCAGTTGTTTACCAGCCAGCAGTAGATGAAAAGATCTTCAGGTTTATTGCCTCTGCCATGGTTTGTTTCTTTTCCCTAACATTTGATTTTTCTAGGTTCATTAGATTTAGGCAATGATATTCTTTCACAGCTGTTGAACATTTAAGATTTAAAGTGTGAAAGGGAAAATTGATATGCTTAAAAAAATCAATTTGTAGCTTTCCTTTATACTAGTAACCAGAATAAATTTCAGATGTATTGAAGAGATACATATAAAAATTATAAAAAAGTGTTAGAGAGGGACTTCCTGGATAGTTCAGTGGCTGACTGTACACTTCCACTGCAGGGCACACAGGTTCCATCCCTAGTTGGGGATATAAGGTGACTGCCACAACCTCAAGTGCTACATCTTCATTCAAGATGCAGCAGGAGGAACATTAGTGGCTGGAGGAAAAGGCTGAGTAGGGAAAGTACCTTCATCAGGGAGAGAAAATAATTCCATAAGTCCCTCCTACTCTCTTGGTCAGAAGTAGATATTTGGCTCATTTGCCGTAAAGAAAGCTGAGAAGATGGTTTTCTGGCAGAGGGTCATGGAGTTGACATGGATATTTTCATCCACTATGATTTTCTTGGTCTAGGAAAGTTATTCACAGAATTATAATTCTTCTTCATTTTTTTCCTTTTTTTTTTTTTTTAAAGAAACAAGAGGAGAAAGTCTACTGAGTTGGTCACTAGCAGTAGCTTCTACACACATTGTATTAATATCAGTGTGTGTATAGGACTTATTGCTTGTTACTAATAGACCCCAGATAACTCTGATTTAAAGAGGAGAGAGATTTACTTTTCTTCCTCAGAGTTCAGAGCAGGTAGTACAAGGACTGAGATTCCTTTTAGATTCTACTTTGCCATCCCTAGAGAAAATGGGCATCCTTCCCATGGGTCAAAACATTAATTCTATACATTTCAAGGATAAAACCAAAGGAGCCAAAGGGCACATATTGGTCAGTATTACGGTAATATTCCTTCAAGTTGCTCTGAAATTTTTGGCTTCTATTGCACTATCTTATTCTTAGTCATTGGACTCAGCTATTAGGGAGGCTGAGAAATGCCCCTCTTATGATGGGTGGCTGTGTGTATAGGTAAAAGCTGTGTGTGTGTGCTCAGTTGCTTCTGACTCTGTGCAACCCCATGGACTGTAGCCTACCAGGCTTCTCTGCCTATGGAATTTTCCAGGCTAGAATACTGGAGTGGGTTGCCATTTCCTGCTGGGGGATCTTCCTGACCCAGAGATCCAATCTGCATCTCCTGCGTCTCCTGCATTGGCAGATGGATTCCTTAGTACTGAGCCACCTGAGAAAGTTCAGTTCAGTTCAGTCGCTCAGTCGTGTCCGACTCTTTGTGACCCCATGAACTGCAGCACGCCAGGCCTCCCTGTCCATCACCAACTCCCGGAGTTCACCCAGACTCTTGTCCATTGAGTCGATGATGCCATCCAGCCACCTCATCCTCTGTCGTTCCCTTCTCCTCCTGCCCCCAATCCCTCCCAGCATCAGAGTCTTTTCCAATGAGTCAACTCTTCGCATGAGGTGGCCAAAGTACTGGAGTTTCAGCTTTAGCATCATTCCTTCCAAAGAAATCCCAGGGTTGATCTCCTTCAGAAAGCTAGTGCCTATTGAAAGAGAAGCCCCAAAGAAAGAGTGGAATTGATATAGGAGATTACTGGTAACCTCTGCCATGTATAAGCATAAAGGAATATTCAATAGTATCATTGATGTAAAAATGGCACCATTCTGAACATATTTATTAGTATCTTCTGTTTATTTAGAGAAATTATTTTAAGGTAAGGCATGTGAAAGCTGTGAAAATTCATATCTTTTATTGGTTTGATTTATGCCTAATTCTTTTTCAACATGGTATTCTGTTCAGGACTAAAAGTATTTATGAAAGATATTGAGTTTTCTTAGTGCAGACATTTAAAGAAAACTTTTGGAGCTTATATTTTGGACATGGGTTGAAGTCTTAATCATTTCCAAAAGGATATGGAGATAAGGGCTGAAAGATTTTTCAAAGGTCTTAACACTATTTAGGTCTTCTAAATCTGTGAAAGCTATGTGTGAAATCCTGTCACCACAGAGTAAACTGTTAGATAGCGAAGTCTTTCTTTTTCGAAACTTCTTTTCTTTATTTTTTCTGAATGATTACTACAGTCCAGATATTAAGATTTTATTCAACAGATTTGTGTGTGAAGAGAAAAGCCATGGTAATCTCTTTTATGTGTGTTTTTAAAAAATCGCTACTACATATATTAAATTTTATATCCAAGCTTAGAGCTAAAAATCAACCTAGTAATATAATTGTTCTTTGTCTGGCCTGGTCACAACCTATTACAGAAAGCTCATTCAAATATGCATACTTGAACATTTCTGTCAGAAAGTGAAATCTTGTTCACATAAATAATACCAGGTCAGTGAATCTTTTTTAATCCTGGCTTTGTGAAATTAAGTTTTAAAATCTTGTAAGTATTCTCTAGTTTGAAGAATTGCTTTAGTAAAAATAAATGTTTTATTACTCAAAGACCATGGGGTTATGTACAGTCTCTTTTTGATCTCTCTGTTATTGCTTCATTGGTGAAATGCTTGCTTTCAAAGATAAATGAGTTCACTTTTATGACTTTTTTCTACCAGGCATTCGTTTGAATGATGCTGGTGATCAGCTGTCTGAGAATCTGTTACTGAGGGTTTTCTGCATGACATGTGATGTCTTCTTCTTAATACTGTGTAAATCTACAATATTCTTTATGGTGTCCCTTAGTCACATCATTATTCCATGTTGCTAAGCAGTCAGCACCTGCTGGCTGCTTAAAGGAGAATTTGCTTTACTTATTTTGCACTACAGTTGACTAGGCCTAGATTTTTGTAATATCACAGATGGTGTGGCATAGTAGGGCTTCCCTGGTAGCTCAGCTGCAAAAAGAATCTGCCTGCAATGTGGAGACCTGGGTTCAATCCCTGGGTGGCATAAGTAAGAAGGTCACATGGATTGTGGTAAAATTTGACTCAGCTTTCAAATGGGACTTTTGACGCCCTCTCTCAGTGGTATTGTTTGATGTGAGTTTAATCAATATTTTTTTTTTCCTGAAAGTCCATTCCTGTTTCAAAATGTTAATCATTTACATTTTACTTATGCAGTGCATTGTTCTGGGCACTTTGAGAGACACCACACAACAACAAGATAGGATTTTGTCTCCATTCATTCATCTTAACTCATGAAAGCATTAAGTGGGATATAGTAGACATTGCCCCTTTTTGTCCCAGTACCACCTTCAGCAGGCTTCAGGTGAAGCCTCTTTCATCTCCTGAGACATATGTGCCTCCCACTGGAGGACCTCCCTTCCCAGCCTCCATGACATCTGACCAGCACTAACAAGCAGACACACATCCCCAGATATTAGAAGGATCACTCAGAATACATTCTGCTGAGGTGAGGCAGTAGCTGCCACTGGATCCTCCCTCCAGAAGCAACTGACGACAGTAGTGATGGAGGGAGTGGACATACCTAATGGCTAGCACTACGGGTTAGTGGGACAAGCTCAGATGTCTGTATCCTTGGATGGTAGCTGTGATGTCTTCATTAAATCAATTTTATGATATGAATTTGGGCATTTCCTTGGTTGAGAAGTCTCTCTGACTAGTTGCTGGGCTCTTTCAGGTTCTGTGAGTTACTAAAAATATTTAATATAGTGAGAATCACTTTCTATTTCTTGTAACTAAGGACATTGATTGATATAAAAGGCTGGAAACTATCATGCCTTTAGTGAATAACAAAATAGTAAAACCCAACATTTTAGGTTGATATATTAATTTAAAATAAAGGAGATATACAGAGCTGAAAAAGAATTAGATTCACAGAAGAGAGAGATGTGAGTTGCAATTTCCTACTCTAGGGAATCTTTCCAACCCAGGGACTGAACCCATATCTCTTGCATATCCTGCATTGGCAGGTGGATACTGTCTAATAAAAAGAAATTAATCATCGTTTACAAGAGCTCTGATAACAGCTCTATTGGGGGAATAAGAAAATACAACATGAACTTTCATCAAGAACAGTCAGGTGACACTGATGAAAATGAAAGGTGACACAAACAAATGGGAAGATATAACATGTTCCTGGATTGGGCAAATCAATATTGTGAAAATGACTATAATACCCAAAGCAATCTACAGATTCAGATTCAATCCCCAATGGTATTTTTCAAAGAACTAGAAAAAGAAATTTCACAATTTCCAAAACACAAAAGATTCCAAATAGCCAAAGCAATCTTGAGAAAGAAAAATGGAACTGGAGGAATCAACCTTCCTGACTTTAAACTATGCTATAAAGCTACAGTCATCAAGACAGTATGATACTTGCATAAAAACAGAAATATTTTCTGATGGAACAGGATAAAAAACCAGGAGGTAAACCCACACACCTATGGGCACCTTATCTTTGACAAAGAAGGCAGGAATATACAATGGAGGAAAGACAGTTTCTTCAATAAGTGGTGCTGGGAAAATGAGACAGCTACATGTAAAAGAATGAAATTAGAACACTCTCTAACATCACAATAAACTCAAAATGGATTAAGACTTAAATGTAAGGCCAGAAAGTATAAAACTCTTAGAGGAAAATGGAGGCAGTACACTCTTTGACATAAATGACAGCAAGATCCTCTTTGACCCACCTCCTAGAGCAATGTAGGTAAAAATAAAAATAGTACAGCTACTATAGAAAACAGTGTGGAGATTCCTTAAAAAATTGCAAATAGAACTGCCATATGACCCAGCAATCCCACTGCTGGGCATACACACCGAGGAAACCAGAATTGAAAGAGACACATGTACCCCAATGTTCATTGCAGCACAGTTTATAATAGCCAGGACATGGAAACAACCTAGATGTTCATCAACAGATGAATGGATAAGAAAGCTGTGGTACATATACACGATGGAGTATTACTCAGCCATTTAAAAGAACACATGTGAATCAGTTCTAATGAGATGGATGAAACTGGAGCCAATTATACACAGTGAAGTAAGCCAGAAAGAAAAGCACCAATACAGTATACTATACTAACACATATATATGGAATTTAGAAACATGGTAATGATAACCCTGTATGCGAGACAGCAAAAGAGACACAGATATATAGAATGGACTTTTGGACTTTGAGGGAGAGGGAGAGGGTGGGAAGATTTTGGAGAATGGCACTGAAACATGTATACTACCGTGTAAGAAATGAATTGCCAGTCTATGTTTGATACAGGATACAGGATGCTTAGGACTGGTGCACGGTGATGATCCAGAGAGTTGATATGGGGTGGAAGGTGGGGGGGGGG
>SJYA01000925.1:0-72127 GCA_006410615.1 Neotragus moschatus | reverse complement strand
ATGTGTATAAGAGACAGGTGATGATCCAGAGAGTTGATATGGGGTGGAAGGTGGGGGGGGGGTTCAAGTCTGGGAACTCATGTACACCTGAGATGGAAAAAAAAAATAAAAAGAAAACGAAAAACAATAAACAAATGGAGCCTAGTTTAACTTAAAAGCTTTTGCACAGCAAAGGAAACAATGGAAGATGAAAGGTGTTAGTTGCTCAGTTATGTCCAATTCTTTGCAATGTCCAACTTACAGTGTCTGACTTTAGCCTGCCAGGCTTCTCTGTCCATGAGATTCTCCAGGCAAGAATACTGGAGAGGGTTGCCATTCCCTTCTGCAGGGGATCTTCCCAACCCAGGGATTGAATTGGTGTCTCCTACATTGCAGGTGGATTATTTACCATTAGAGCTACCAAGGAAGCCCCAAAGGAAACAGTAAACAAGACTAAAAGACAACCCTCAGAATGGGAGAAAATAATTACAAATGGAACAACTGACAAAGGATTAATTTCCAAAATATATAAGCAACCCATATAGTTTTGTATCAGAAAAACAAACAGCTCAATCAAAAAAAATGGGCATAAGACCTAAATAGATGTTTCTCCAAAGAAAACATACAGATGGCCAATAAACATGTGAAAAAATGTGCAACATCCCTAATTATTAGAGAAATGCAAATCAAAACTACAATGGTCAGAATAGCCATCATCAAAAAAAGATATATGTACAGCAGTAAATGTTGGAGAGGATGTAGAGAAAAGGGAACCATCTTGCACTGCTGGTAGAATATAAATTGATACAGGCACTCTGCAGAACAGTATGGAGAGTTCTGAAAAAACTAGGGATAAAACTACCATATGATCCAGCAACCCTGAGAAAACCATAATTGAAAAAGACACATGTACCTCAATGTTCATAGTAGCACTATTTACAATAGCTAGGACATGGAAGCAACCTAGATATCCATTGACAGATGAAGGGATAAAGAAGTTGCGGTACATATATACAGTGAAATATTACTCAGCTATAAAAACAGAACAAATTTGAGTCATTTCTAGTAAGATGAATGAGCCTATAGCTTATTATACAGAATGAGGTGTCAGAAAGAGAAAAACAAATATCATATATTAACATATATAAATGGAATCTAGAAAAATGGTATTGATGGGTCTATTTGCAGGGAAGGAATGGAGACTCAGACACAGAGAATGGATTTGTGGACACAGCTGGAGAAGGAGAAAGTGGAACAAGAAAGTGGTAGCATAGACATATAGCATAGACACTGGACTTACCTGGTGGGTTAGGCAGTAAAGAATCTGCCTCCAGTAGAGAAGGGCTGGATTTGATCCCTGTGTTGGGAATTAGCACGTATAAAATAGGTAGCTGGTGAGAAGTTGCTATATAAAACAGAGAGCCCAGCCAGGTGGTCTGTGATGACCTGGAGGAGTGGGATGGGCGGAGGGGAGGGAGGCTCAAGAGGGAGGTGATATATGTACAATTATGGCTGATTTGTGTTGTTGTATGGCATAAATCATCACAACATTGTAAAGCAATTTTTCTCTGATTAAAAAATAAACTAGGTGTAGGGTTAGGTTATTTATTTGACTTTTTTCTTATTTCTTGAAAGAATCAAAGAGGACACTAATAGATGGAGAAATATACCATGTTCATGGAGCAGAAGAATCAATATAGTGAAAATGAGTATACTANTTGGAGGACTCCTGAGAGTCCCTTGGACTGCAAGGAGATCCAATAAGTCCATCCTACAGGAGATCAGTCCTGGGTGTTCATTGGAAGGACTGATGTTGAAGCTGAAACTCCAATACTTTGGCCACCTGATGCGAACAGCTGACTCATTGGAAAAGATTCGGATGCTGGGAGGGATTGGGGGCGGGAGGGATTGGGGCAGGAGGAGAAGAGGACAACAGAGGATGAGATGGTTGGATGGCATCACTGAATCAGTGGACATGAGTTTGAGTAAACTCTGGGAGTTGGTGATGGACAGGGAGGCCTGGCACGCTGCTTTTCATGTTGTTGCAAAGAGTTGGATAAGACTGAGTGGCCAAACTGAACTGAACCGAACCGACATTATTCAGCTCTGTGAAGTGCTCACTGGAAAGCTACAATGTCATTGCTTGAAGTACTGTGTTTATTTATAGATGGACTATTTCAAGTAGCTCTGAGGGCAAAAACTTTGTGAAAATATCTACTTATGTAGGTCTCCTGGTTGGCGTACTTGTGTATGTACAAACAAGTTTGCTTGGCATAATGGTCAGAAGACTGGTGATAAAATTGTGACAGATGAGATATACTATTACAAATGACCACAGTAGGCTTTTGTCAGATTTAACCACTGTGAAAAATAAATTAGCAGTGCTTCAGATATCTTATGAAATGTAATTTCTTGTACAAAAGCCGATTAGTTTTTGTCTAAAGAACAGAATTAAATGATAGCTAATCTAATATAGAATTTAAATATCATTATATGTTAAAACCACAACCATATACATACACATACACATACACCATCCCTGTGCATAATGTTTATTACATAGTGTCTAAATGACCTTTAGGGAACCAAAGCCTGTTCAGCGTATGTCATCAAGATGAGAACCCTAATTTGGCAGGTTGTCTATTTGTAAATTTGAAAAAGGGGGATAGAAGGAAGTGATGGTGGAAAGAAAAATGAAGTGCCAGACTTGAGTATGTAAGAACATCTTGCTTTATTATTTAATTAGATTAGAGATGTTGAAGACTTTGAAAGAGAATTTATTTAGGAAAAGCAAGTCTTGTTTTCCTTAGTAGGAAATTTTAGAGACAGCATGTGTTATGATTTGTTAATAGAAGTGTCATATTAAGTACTGTAGGCTTTCTTGCATCACTGAGATTCAAGGAAAATTCCATAACTAGTGAGTCAGAAAGCTTGGCTTTTACTGAAAAATGATCAAGTAAGAGGGAGAAGACTGCCAGCTAATTAACTGGCTGGACTTAACTGGACATTATCTTGAAAGGCCATGATAGGAAATTTGAACTGCCTGGTCAGACCTTAGAGCTGTTTTGATCCAAAACTAATTTCCTAGAGTGAATACTAAGAAATTGCTTTCTTGTAACAATTTCAAAAGGAATGAAGTGGAGGGAAGAAGTTGGTTCATCAAATGAAGGCCAAATCAGTTCAGTTCAGTTGCTCAGTTGTGTCCAGCTCTTTGGGATGGGACTGCAAAGAGTCACAGGGACTCGCATGGACTGCAGCATGCCAGGCCTCCTCTCTATCACCAACTCCCAGAGCTCACTCAAACTCATGTCCATCGAGTCGGTGATGTATNGGCCAAATCAGTTCAGTTCAGTTGCTCAGTTGTGTCCAGCTCTTTGGGATGGGACTGCAAAGAGTCACAGGGACTCGCATGGACTGCAGCATGCCAGGCCTCCTCTCTATCACCAACTCCCAGAGCTCACTCAAACTCATGTCCATCGAGTCGGTGATGTATTACAACCATCTCATCCTCTGTCATCCCCTTCTCCTCCCGCCTTCAATCTTTCCCAGCATCAGGGTCTTTTCAAATGAGTGTACACCCGTGGCGGATTCATGTTGATGTATGGCAAAACCAATAAAATAAGTAATTAGCCTCCAATTAAAATAAATAAATTTGTATTAAAAAACAAAACAAAACAAATGAGTCAGTTCTTCACATCAGGTGGCCAAAGGATTGGAGTTTCAGCTTCAGCATTAGTCCTTCCAATTAATATTCAGGACCTATTTCCTTTAAGACTGACTGGTTGAATCTCCTTGCAGTCCAAGGGACTCATAAGAGTTCAAAAGCATCAGTTCTTTGGTGCTCAGCTTTCTTTATAGTCCAACTCTCACATCCATACATGTCTACTGGAAAAACCATAGCTTTGACTAGATAGACTTTTGTTGGCAGAGTAATGTCTCTGCTTTTTAATATGCTGTCTAGGTTGGCCATAGCTTTTCTTCCAAGGAGCAAACGTCTTTTAATTTCATGACTGCAGTCACCATCTGCAGTGATCTTGGAGCACCCAAAATGTTTCTTACTGTTTCCAAATGGTTTGATTAAAAAAAAATGTCACATACACAAAGGACGTTAATCCCTCCATAGAAGTTAAGAGATGTTATAGAAAGAGAATAAGAAAGAAAAACATATGATCTTCATTTTTGCTCTTTAGTATTTACTTTTAAATTACCCTAGAAAATTATCTTCATTCATCTTTAAATGGATTAGTGGTATATGAGCTATTTTAAAAATACCATAGAATAGCCACCAATAAAGACATAGTTTGGAGACTTATTTCTTCATGAGGCATTTTCTTCCCAATAAAAAATGTTGCTGCTTCTTTGGTCCATTATGGAAGCTCTGATATGATTGTACCATCCAATATGATATTTAAAAAATGCCTTTTAACTGCACATCTATTGAACAACATGAGATAACTCAAAGGAGTTACAGTGTCAAGATTCACCTGCAGTGATAATATTTAGAGCCTTTGTCGAGAAGATGAAGCCATCATTCTTTTTTTGAGAGAAAGTTGACTAAGTTTAAATGCCCTCTGAATATTCTGTAGAGTCTATTTCTGTCCTATTTCCTTACTCTGTCCCTTGCAGTGGTAACAACTGTATTGAAATTCAGTGATAAGGATTTCAATTGCTATATCCAGATTCTTGAACAATCTCTTAATTGCCTGCTTTGCTTGAATACTTTGCCAAGATACAGGAGGGAAGTGTCAGGCTGGGAGAGTACATTTTCCCATGGATTTGGCTTTAGCTTGTGCAGGCTTGTGAGACTTTAGCCTGTTTCTTTTGTGACTGATTTCCTGGGAGGTCGCCATGCAATGTGAAGTACTAGAGTAAAGAGACTTCCTCATAAGAATGACTTTTTTTCTGAAAATAGATACTAGTCTGTGTGAGATATAATTTGAACATCTTATTTTAAGTAAAAGATTGTATAAACCCACCTCCTTTTAGTAAGTAGTACCTTTCTACAGCTCAGAATTTTATAAATATGGAAGGTAAATATGAAAGATATTAAGTATTTAAGATGCTTTTATTATTCTTCCCTTGGATGAAATTTCTTATCTTCAAAAGACTTAAAATTATGTAGTTTAAAATGTTAATGAAGTAATACATGAAGACATTTAAAATCATCTTTCTAATGTGTGATTTTGAATGTTGAGAAGGAAACAAGATGATGTCTATACGTTAAGGAGCTCTAGCTGCTAAGTATTTACTGTTAGCAAGACTAGGGTATGTGGAAATTGTTACTATGGGTATTAGAGACTCAGTTAAAAGACCTACTGCAAGAACCCTGATTCTGGTAGCAGGCTGCAAGGAAGCAGAGAGCTTGAAGGACTTGGCTTTCATCTGGCCTGCATTCCAGGCTGAGGGAGACGGCTCCTTCTTCAGCTAGATTTTAAAACCTCTTAGCCGGAGAAGAACAGTGTCTACTTCCATTCAGATCAGGTACTCTGATCAGCATCTAACAAAAAACTCCTCATCAGATGAGCCTCTGACAAAAGCCTCTATTAGCATAACTCATCTGGCTCTGGCTGATCCTTTTAAATTTGCTTTAAACACATTTCACTGAATCTAAGACACCAGTGGTTCTAAGATTATGCATTATCTAATGTATATGATAGAAAAAAAATGACAATACTAAGACCTAAGTGTTCTAAGACCTTAACCTTAAACCATATCTCTTTTTCAGAGATGTGCATCTGAGAATAGAAAAATCACAGTATTGCTACTTTGCTTCTCTGCATCTGACTCCAAGCCTTTCCTGGGGAGGCTGAAGCCTCCATGAGTTAAGAACTTGTTATGAATATAGCCATTCTGGAAAGGTAGAATTTTGAGAATGTTTAACAGGAAAAAAATGGTGGCAGGCAGCATAAGGGGTTCTGAGTAGCATATGTGTGTGTGGATTTAAGGGAGAAATATTTTATTGCTTGAATTTTACAAGCTGAATGCATTTTTCTAGGGCTCTCCAGTACTCTTGCCTGGAAAATCCCGTGGATGGAGGAACCTGATAGGCTGCAGTCCATGGGGTTGCTAAGAGTCGGACATGACTGAGAGACTTCACTTTCACTTTTCACTTTCATGCATTGGAGAAGGAAATGGCAACCCACTCTAGGGTTTTTGCCTGGAGAATCCCAGGGATGGGGGAGCCTGGTGAGCTGCCGTCTATGGGGTTGCACAGAGTCAGAAACGACTGAAGTGACTTAGCTTAGCTTATATATCTTATCTTTCCCTCTATCCAAGCCTATAAGAATTAGGTAACATAGGAAAGTTACCTATGTAAAGTTACCATGTAAAGTAGTAGGGACCTCAGCTTTCAGGGCAGATCAAGGCAATTTTTCTCCTCGGATACTTTGTCTGACAATAAAGGTTGTGAAGTGACTTAGCTTAGCTTATATATCTTATCTTTCCCTCCATCCAAGCCTACAAGAATTAGGTAACATAGGAAAGTTACCTATGTAAAGTTACCATGTAAAGTAGTAGGGACCTCAGCTTTCAGGGCAGATCAAGGCAATTTTTCTCCTCAGATACTTGGTCTGACAAAAAAAGTTGTCGTTTTTTGGTAAGATATAATTGATCTTACTAATTCTTTCCTTTGCCCCTCTCTAAGAGTTCTTCATGGCTGAGGGCATCTAGTTTCCTAGGTTTCTGACTTGGCATTTAGGCTGGGTTGCAGTCTTCCTCGATGATGTCTTTTGCTTCTGAACAGTTGATAAAAAACGGCTTCCTCCCACCTGACCAATATCATTCATTCATTTAACAGTTATGTTTTGAGTGCCTTCTATGATCTAGGCGCTACTATATCATGGAACATAACATACAGAATATTACTACTGTAAATAACAGGAATTGATTGTATTTGAGCAAAGATGTGAACAAAGTGTCAGAGTGAGCCACATGGGTATCTGATGGGAGAATGTGCCTAGGAAGAAATGGCAAAGACATAGGCCTTGCAGCAGGACATGAGTGACGTGTTTGAGGAACAAATCAATGAGGAACAGCTGGTGTGGCCGGAGCAGAGTAAACAGAAAGAGTGTGGCAGGAGATAAGAGCAGATAAGTGGATAAGAGGCTAGGCCAGTATAAAAGATCTTGGTTTTTACTTTTAGTGAGATGGAAAGGCACTGAAGAAATTGTACAGAAGAGTAACCTACTCTGAGCTTATTTTAAAGGGATCTCTTAATTCTCTGTGTAGAGAAAAACTTGTAACATGGAAGGATGGAAGCAATGAGATGAGTTAGAAGGCCATCATAGCTTGTGCTGGGGTTCTGATGGTAGATGTGGTAAGAGGGAGCCAGGTCCAGGACATGTTTTGTGGGGAAAGCTGCTTAGATTGACTAAGGGATGGAGAAGGGTGACTTAAAGATTTTTGTCCCAAGTAGTCTGAACAGTTAAGTTGCCATTGACTGAGATGGAGAAGCAATGTGGGGAGAGCAGTTTGAGAGGGGAATTAGAAGTTCAGTTTTGGACATATTAAATTTGAGGTGCCTATTAGGTCTTCAAGTGGAGTTTTCGGCTGCTTAATGTTATATGCAGAGTACATCATGAGAAATGCTGGGCTGGAAGAATCACAAGCTGGAATCAAGATTGCTGGGNAAAGATGGATTTATATTAGGTACATTTACTTATACTGCGCACGTTGTATGTAGAAATGCTTCATGAGTTTTAAAATATCCTTCAAATATTTTAATTTTTATCTCAGTGTTGGGAAACTGAAGCCAATAACATCACAGTGAGTAAAGAAGCTGAGACTTTCATATAGGGAAGAGGATTTACAGACTCACAGGGACCCGAAAACAGACATGAGCTAAGGCAGAAAAATAAATTGATTATGAAATTGTTAACTACAAGACTTAACAAATACTTTCTGAATGATAGTATTAATTAATATTCAGCAGATGTCTTGTTCAAATACAAACCTTATGAAAACCAGTTACACAAATGTAATTGATAAATGCAGTTTAGTTGCAGAATAGGTGGGCCTATGCTCTTTCATTTCCTTAAAATAATAATCCAGGGAAAAACAGGTCAAAACTCTCAGAAACTTTCACACATGGCAAAATCTGTTATGGCAGATTTTCTAAGAATGGTATGAAAACCCTAGTCTTGATAGCCACCAGGAAACCAACAGAAAGAACACTCGAATTAATTATAAGAAGTATGTATTACTATATGATAAGTTTCCTTGGGCTGCCATGACAAATTACCACAAACTTGTTGATTTAAAACAACAGAAATTTATTCTTTCACAGTTCTGGAGGCTAGACATCCAAAATCAAGATGTTGTCATAGCCATGCTCCCTCTGAGGGCTCTAGGGAAGAATTCGTACTTCCTTCTTAGCTGTTAGTGGCTCCCAGCAATTGCTGGTGGTCCTCATCCCCTAGCTACATCACTTCAGTCTTGCCTCCATCTTCATATGGCCTTCTTCTTTGTCTCTCTCTGTGTTTTCTCCTTTTCTGTCTTCTTATAAGAGGTGCACGCTAATCTGGGATGATTTCATCTTAAGATCCTACCTTAAGATGCAAAGATTCTTATTACAAATATCTGTAAAGATCCTATTCCAAATAAGTTCACGTTCTGAGGTTCCATGTGGGCAAAACTTTCGGAGAGCATTGTTCAACTCACTATACTATACCACTGATAAAACATTTTTATATTGATTGGCCTCTGAAAAGAGACAACAAATATTTTATTCTTTTAAAACTCAGAAGTTATTCCTACAAACTGGTCCACCTGAGGAGTATGTGAAGGTGAAATGGCACATGTTTCTATCTTGTAAAAGTTTCAAAATCTTGTCATATAAATTCATGCACAAAGGCAAGGACCATTTGAATGATCCTGGCACAGGTAAAATGTGCGCTTATAATTACTGCAATGGAACTTTCCTAAATGGCTTATGTAAATCCATTTATGTTGTCAAGAATATCATGTGGCAATAGGGAGTTAATCTTCAAAGCAACATTTAAGGGTTGCTTTAATATAAAATGTGAATCCTTTTTTGTTTAGGTGGGCTAAATAGTATGATCAAGATATTGTTATATTGCAGTGACAGAAACCCAAATAAACTAGTTTTTAAATGAGACTTTATTGAATCATATATGTAACCAAGAATTCCAAGAGGGTGATGTTCTCTTTAAGAACACTACAGATTCAAAGAATTATATAATTATATATATATAATATATATATATATATATGCATATATATATATATATATATATATGAGCTTCCCTGGTGGCTCAGTGGTAAGGAATCTGCCTGCAATGCAGGAACCACAGGAGACCCAGGTTTGATCCCTGAGTCAGGAAGATCCCCTATAAGGGGTTATGGCAACCCGCTGCAGTATTCTTACCTGAAGAATCCCATGGACATAGGAGCCTGGCAGGCTATAGTTCACGGGGTTGCAGAGTCAGAGATGGCTGAAGTGACTTAGCACACATACACATATATATATGTATAAACATACATACACACATATATGTGTGTGTGTGTGCTTAGTCTTGTTGACTCTTTGCAACCCCACGAACTGTAGCCTGCCAAGTTCCTCTGTCCAAATATATATATATATGTGTGTGTGTGTGTATTTTTTTTTCTTTTATTTGTCTGAAATCTTCTCCATCACTTGGTCCTGTTTCTATTAATATGTTGGCTTCCTACAATAGACTGGCATCTCTGTGTTGTGAAGGAGAAGATGGCTAGACACAGAGAGCTTTAAAATTGTGTCATCTCAATTTAGTGACCACTACTGAGAAAGGAGATGGTGCCCATTTGTACAATTTAGCAGAATGATTCTGATTGGCCTCGGGTATGTCACCTTCTAGTTTTCATGTCAATTATGTGGTCAAGGGGATGGGATACTTTGTCAGACTCAGCTTACAACATCTGTTACTATGGTTATGTTGTCTTAGTCAGTTTGGGCTCCTATAACAAAGTATGATAGACTGGGTGGCTTATAAACAACAGAAACTTATTTCTCACAGTGCTGGAACCTGAAAGTCTGAGATCAGGGTGCCAGTATGGACAAGTTCTGGTGAGGGCCTTCTTCTGAGTTGCAGACTGCCAGCTTCTCTATTTTCATGTGGTAGAGAACAGAGAGTAGAAGCAAGCTCTTGGGTGACTTTTATAAAACCATTAATCCCATTCCTGGGGGCTCCACCCTCATGGTCTCATCTAATCCTGGCTAGCACTCAAGGGTCCTGCCTTCTAATATCATCTCACTTGGAAATAGGGTTTCAGCATGTGAATATTGGTTGGATATAAACATTTGGTCCATAACAAGAGTTCAGTGAAGTGTCATGGCTGGAAATATTTAGTTACAGAATAGAGTAAAACTCAGTCAGCCATATTGATATTCAACATATGAAAGTGTTAGTACCAGCTTCTCACGAGTAACATTAAACATTTTCTATGTTGAACTTTGTGGAGATTCTGAGACTACTGGTAATTAACTTTCCAAATCCATGTCTAAATAACTGCTATTTATTATTATTATTTTTAAGACAGAGACCCTGAGCTAAAGTCACTATGCTTCCTCTAGCCTAGGCATGACTTTTGGAAGTCTTCCTTCGAAAACATTTAAAAACATTACTGCTAAAAGTGGATTAACTATGACATTTGGAAATGTCAGAGGTGATGTTGGCTATGGAAATACTGGCCAAAGCATCTCACCTATATAGAATATAATTTTGAGGGCATTAATTTTGGGTACTCACAACATTGCTAGACATCTTCTCTTTGTCTCTCCTGTTTCAGTAAATAGATTTTAGCACTGAAGCAATCCACTCCTTACAAAGCAATTATCATTAGAAAATGTCACTGCATAAATTGTAGGATAGAAGAGGCAAAGATCTGATTAGGGGCTGATTCAGAGGCAAGCTCATCCTAGTACAGCAGAGTGCCAGGAATCAAGAGCTCATATCCTGTTTTTCACTTCTGTTGAACTAACCTTGTTAGAGGGACAGATCTGAACAATGGAAAGATTGATAGGATTTTCCAAAATTCCAGAGATACTCAATTGGAAGAGAAATGCTTATAACATTCATTTAAAAATAACTATAGCTGGTAGGTTTGTTTCATGCAATTGATGCATTCTAGAACATAATATGGATTAAATTAGCTAGTAACTGATATTTATTGACAACTTCTAAAGACCAGGTTCTGTGCCAAGTCCTTTGTAAATCTAATATTATTAAATCCTCATATAATGATTATATATAATGATTTATATATGTATGTATGTATGCTAAGTTGCTTCAGTTATCTCTGACTCTTGTGACCCTATGGACTGTAGCCTGGCAGACTCCTCTGTCCATGGGATTCTCCAAGCAGGAATACTGGAGTGGTTGCCATGCCCTCCTCCAGGGGTTCTTCCTGACCCAGGTATCAGACCTGTGTCTCGTATGTCTCTTGCATTGGCAGGAGGGTTCTTTACCACTAATGCCACCTGGGAAGCCGCCTGGGAGGCCTATAATTCTCATTGTACAAATGTGGAACTCTGAGAGAAGTTTTGTAAGTTTTTCAAACTGACCTTGCTAAAGCTGAAATGAGATTCATACCCAGATTTATTTGACTCTGATATATAATATTTTAGGAAAGCTTGATAAATTTTCTGTATCTCTATATTGGATTCTTTTGTAAAGCAGTCATGTCATTGTTCATGTGTAGGTTCATGTGTAGGTTGATACTCAATAAAATTAAATTATATTGAAATCAATTGTTGATATACATCATACCTGTAAATTTTGCTTCTAAATATAATCAAAGAGATGCAATTATAGCTGGATGTTGGCCTCTTCCTTTTTTTCAAGGTCAACAGTTCTTTGACACAAGTCTGCACACTTAAATAAGTTGGAAGATGAGTTTTGAATCCTGCTCTAGAGAGTTATTAAAATTCCACTGGAGGTAGGTGAGCAGATTTAGCAAATAAAAATATAATTATATTTAAACTGTGGTTTATATGAAATTCAGATGTAGTTATCATACCTCTTCTTGTCTGGTGATACTAATTTGAGTTTCTCCAATCTGAATCTCTTCGATGTCTGCTTGTGTTCTGCTTGAGTTCCTCTTTATTTGAGGTTTTAATCCTCAGTAGTTTAAGTTCATCCTCAGTCGGCATCTACAGACCTAATTTCTTATTTCAAGTTGTATTTCCTGGCTTGGACTCTGAATTGCAAATTCCCATGCAAAGCAGGTGCTGTTTTATTGCACTTTGGCTATTATCCACAGAAATATAAAGCAGAAAATGGAAGGCAGAACAGAAAAGAATAAGGAAAATGGTAGGAATAAAGTCTAGAGCTTTTATTGGAGTAAGTAGCTTGTTGGAGAAATTGAGGTTAGTTATCCTTGGGAGAAAAGCTATGACCAACCTAGATAGCATATTCAAAAGCAGAGACGTTACTTTTCCGACTAAGGTCCGTCTAGTCAAGGCTATGGTTTTTCCAGTAGTCATGTATGGATGTGAGAGCTGGACTGTGAAGAAGGCTGAGCACTGAAGAATTGATGCTTTTGAACTGTGGTGTTGGAGAAGACTCTTGAGAGTCCCTTGGACTGCAAGGAGGTCCAACCAGTCCATTCTGAAGGAGATCAGCCCTGGGTGTTCTTTGGAAGGAATGATGCTAAAGCTGAAACTCCAGCACTTTGGTCACCTCATGCGAAGAGTTGACTCATTGGAAAAGACTCTGATGCTGGAAGGGATTGGGGGCAGGAGGAGAAGGGGACAACCGAGGATGAGATGGCTGGATGGCATCACTGACTTGATGGATGTGAGTCTGAGTGAACTCCGGGAGTTGGTGATGGACAGGGAGGCTTGGCGTGCTGTGATTCATGGGGTTGCAAAGAGTCGGACACGACTGAGCGACTGAACTGAACTGAACTGAACTAAACCTAGTAGATGCAGATCAGATGTTTGAGAAACCTAAACACTCTGGAAAAACTGAGAGGTGGATGATGTAGGAGACGAGCTGGTCATGTACAGTTCTCCTAGGCTAGGTTTGGAGAATCAGAGATGGATCATGAGAGGTCAGAATTTTCAGGAGCTGCTTTGTCCAGGAATGGCCCCACTTAGTTTTTTTTTTTTTTAATATAAATTTATTTATTTTAATTGGAGGTTAATTTCTTTACAATATTGTATTGGTTTTGCCATACATCAACATGAATCTGCCGCAGGTATACACGTTTTCCCCATCCTGAAACCCCCCTTCCTCCTCCCTCCTCGTACCATCCCTCTGGGTCTAAAGGTACAACAACCCCTAGGAAGATATAGGGTTCTGTGAGAATACTGTGCAAACAATTTAGAGAAAAGCTCTTCACTCTCGTCCACATTTGGGTTAGAATGGGTCTTGCTAAAGAAGAGTCTGTTGACTTCTTTGAAGAATAAATATTCATTAAAGGTATCGAGACTGATTGACAACCACCTGCAAGCCCATCCAGGGAAGAAAGAGGCTCCTGAGGAAACTAAATGTACACAATCTCCCCTGTAAGAGATCGTGTGGCACAGACCCTTGAGCCACAGCAGCATAGGGAGGACATAGTGCTTGTACTTACTTTTATGTCTTTATGAGTTACACACAGACATAGACATAAACACACCTGGTTTTTGTCCCAAGACATCAATATTAAATAAAACTTGAAATTTTTTTAGATTCTCCTCATTCACTGCTAGCTAACTTATGCATTTATCCAATTTCTACTCTGGTACTGCCTCTTGGTCCTTCTCTTATTTGCATTCTCATTCTGGCTTTTTTGAATAGGTGTATGCATTTGGGAAGGAAACTATGGAAAATTCTTAAGAAGATGGGACTACCAGGCCACCTGACCCGCCTCCTGAGAAATCTGTATGCAGGTCAAGAAGCAACAGTTAGAACTGGACATGAAGCAAAAGACTGGTTCCATATAGGAAAAGAAGTATGTCAAGGCTGTATNCTTTTTTGAATAGGTGTATGCATTTGGGAAGGAAACTATGGAAAATTCTTAAGAAGATGGGACTACCAGGCCACCTGACCCGCCTCCTGAGAAATCTGTATGCAGGTCAAGAAGCAACAGTTAGAACTGGACATGAAGCAAAAGACTGGTTCCATATAGGAAAAGAAGTATGTCAAGGCTGTATTTTGTCACCCTGCTTATTTAACTTATATATAGGGTATATCATGAGAAACGCTGGACTGGAAGGAACACAAGCTGGAATCAAGATTGCTGGGAGGAATATCAATAACCTCAGATATGCACATGACACCACCCTTATGGCAGAAAGTGAAGAGGAACTAAAAAGCCTCTTGAGGCAAGTGAGAGAGGAGAGTGAAAAAGTTGGCTTAAAGCTCAACATTCAGAAAACGAAGATCATGGCATCCAGTCCCATCATTTCATGGCAAATAGATGGGGAAACAATGGTAACAGTGACAGACTTTAGTTTTTGGGCTCCAAAATCACTGCAGATGGTGATTGCAGCCATGAAACTAAAAGATGCTTGTTCCCTTGGAAAAAGTTATGACCAACCTAGACAGCATATTAAAAAGCAGAGACATTACTTTGCCAAGAAAGGTCCATCTAGTCAAAGTTATGGTTTTTCCAGTAGTCATGTATGGATGTGAGAGTTCGACTGTAAAGAAAGCTGAGTGTGGAAGAATTGATGCTTTTGAACTGGAGAAGACTCTTGAGAGTTCCTTAGACTGCAAGGAGATCAAACCAGTCAATCCTAAAGGAAGTCAGTCCTGGATATTCATTGAAAGGACTGATACTGAAGCTGAAACTCCAATACTTTGGCCACCTGAAAGGAAGAACTGCCTCCTTGGAAAAGACTCTGATGCTGGGAAAGATTGAAGATGGGAGGAGAAGGGGATGACAGAGGATGAGATGGTTGGATGGCATCACTGACTTGATGGACATGAGTTTGAGTAGGCTCCAGGAGTTGGTGATAGACAGGGAAGCCTGGCGTGCTACAGTCCATGGAGTCACAAAGAGTTGGACACGACTGAGCAACTGAACTGAACAACTGAAACATCATACAAATGCACTTTGAAAATCAATCTGTAGAAAGTTAACTAGAATGTAGCTTAGCTTATTCACTATGACGGAATTTAATACTTTTTGTGTGAATTATAAGGAGATTTTTGTAAGCGGATGATGTTGGAATACAAGTAGTCTACCTGCAGCTATAGCAGGTAGAATAGCAAGTGTTAAGTCAAGATCCCCAAAGTTATGGAAAAAATTGTAAACTGTGATTTCTCCATATAATATATTGAATTGCTTTTAGTATAAATTCCAAAATTCCTAACCTGATTTTTTTAATGTCATTCATAATATGGTCCCTGTTTATCTCTGTATCTTTCTTCACTTCTTACAACTACTTTGTACCTCAGCCACACTTACTTCCTTCTGATCTACTTGCTGATTCTCAAATTTGAAGTATTCTTCCATCTTGCCCTTCCTATAATCTGTTTTTTCTGACAGAATAGCATTTCCCACCCTACTCAGCATCTACTTAATTTTCAGGAGTCAGCCAGCTTGTGCCCCCTTTGTTCTTATCCCTATGTTAATTAATTCTATATTTCTAATTTATGTTATAATATTTATGCTATTATTATAAGAATGTCCTCTGTATTAATTTTTGAGTGTTTTTTGAAACTAAGTGCTTCTTATTCTTCATTGTGTATCTAGGGCCTATGAAATTTCCCAGCCCACAGCAGGCACTCAAAAAAATCTTTGTTGAATTAATGGGGCAAGCAAAGATGGGCAGACCTAGCTGTATTTGGGTGGAGGATATACAGTTTGTAGAAAGTGAAAGTGAAGTCATTCAGTTGTGTCCGACTCTGTGTGACCCCATAGATGGCAGCCCATCAGGCTTCGCTGTCTCTGGGATTCTCCAGGCAAGAACACTGGAGTGGGTTGCCATGTCCTTCTCCAATGCATGCAAGTGAAAAGTGAAAGTGAAATCGCTCAGTCGTATCTGACTCTTAGCGACCCTATGGACTGCAGCCCACCAGGCTCCTCCATCTGTGGAATTCTCCAGGCAAGGGTACTGGAATGGGGTGCCATTGAAAGACCGTGCTATTCCAAGGATACACTAATATAATTCAGATATAACATTGCCAGTGGACAGCCTCTGATTTTACTGTGTACAGTCTGAAGACTAAATACTTTCTCATATTTTATACACACACACACACACACACAGAGTACACCCACACCCACCCACCAGCCCTCCCACATGCATCCTTTTGCCTCCTGCAAGTGTCTGGGGAGAGGAGATCATATGACTGTGAAATAAAAGATGTGAATGAGAAATAAAGATTTCTAACTGCTCCTCTACAGATAGTTAATTTCTGGTTTTCCATTCTGCTAATAAAACAGCTGCCTTTCATGTCTCTACTCCAAGCTTCCAAAATTTGGGCTATATATATATATTTTTTGTGGTATACTGTCATCTCCAATTCTCTGTCTTTGTGGATTTTAATATTTTTTATTCCTTCATGGACATTTTAGTTGATTTTGGGGACAAGTAGAAAAAAACATGTGTATTAATTCCATCATGTTTAAACACATATTTTCTGTTTCAGCATCTTACCTAATTTTTAATTTGACAAACATCTTCCTAATGTTTAGATGGTTTTGAAATAGGTGCTGCTGTCAATAAACTCTGCATCTAGTTGCTGGGGGTGGAGATATCATGTGTGGTATAGGGAAGTCAGCTTATAAGAGCTGATTATTAACTAAATGGTTAATTTTCATGAATTTTGTGAATCAGTTATATGTGCAGCCATTATTAAAGCTATATAGCCTTATTATTAAATAAAGTATATCGAGTTCAATCCCTTGGTTGGGAAGATCCCCTGGAGAAGGAAATGGCAACCCACTACAGTGTTCTTACCTCGAAAATTCCATGGACAGAGGAGCCTGGCAGGCTACAGTCCGTGGGGTGGCAAAGAGTCAACCACAACTGAATGACTGAGCACAAAGTTAATGAAAGCTCAGGTTTCATCACTTCCTCATTATTTTACCATATTTTCCTATTATTATATAATCATTATATAATTATAAATATTAAAATATATTATATAATTTATAATTACACATATATTATATTGTTTTTATATCCATTTTGTATGCAAGGTAGAAATACCACACATTGGTGTACTACTGTGTATCTCTGTACAGTAACATCACCTTGGTAGCTTGAAGTGGGTTATGGTGGGAGTCTTTATACCACAGGAATCTGCAGATGCTGAAAAGAGAGTTATTTTTTCCCCTCCAGAAACCTAGTTGCTGAATATTTACCAAGTCACCGTTACATATCCTTCCAAGTCAAGGAGTCAAACTCATCACTTGCACCCATCATCTTTCATTTACATAATCCTCATAGCCTTGAGATTTGTCTCATTTTCTTTCCTTTTCTCCTTCCCTCTTTTCTCTTTTTATTTTGTCCTTCTTCTATCTTGCTTCCCCCCTTTCCTCCCTTCCTTTCTTCAGAAGCAGAACTCTTATAATGAAGTCAAGCATCCGCTAGCCAGAGTGTGGCTAGAAATGACCAGGTTGCCAGGAACCAGAGCATCACGAGGTCCTCCTCTGCTGCTGCTCCCACCTGCTTAAAGCCAAGGACAGTTACCAGGACCTTTGTGCACTCTGACCTAGATATACTGGTTTTATTCTCCAAGGCGATCCAGTGTGTTTGTGTTAGGTTTCATATCCTCCCTCTGCATTTTCAGCCCTTTCACTGGCTTATGTTGTTTGGGCCTGAACTTTCTCCCGTAAGGACAGAGAAAAATGAATAAGCTTTTCATGCATTTTTAGACAAATCTTCAATAACATGACTGAATGGAAATAATGCTATATGTCTTTGAAAATAGCCTTTCTCTGCCAAAATTCCAATGATTAATTTGTGATTTTCATTTTATAAAATAAGCATCTCGATCATTGTTCTGAGTGATTTACCCCTAAACCACCTGTTATTGATATAATTAATAATAATTTCATTTTGTCTAGGTAAAAGAATTTTTCTCAGAAAAGGCACAATGTTATACATGGATTGTACTTTAGGCTTTAAGTTTACATGAAAAGAAATTGAAAGTAATAAAATGAAACAATGCAAAAAAATTTCAGGTTTTATAAGTATGTGTGTTTTTCTTATGAAATGAGTATTGCAAAAACCTTTTCCTGAAGGGATTGACTGTTACTTTTTCTCAAGTATCAATTATGTATTAGAGTTGAGAGTAAAATCATTCTAAAGTATTTTCATTCTCTTTAAAATGGAAAGCAATTCAGTAAAATATACAGACATTTAATAATTCATAAGTTAAATGGTAAGGGTATCAGTTAGATTAATAGAAACATAAACCCCGAGAGTTTGAAGGAACTGTAGCTATTAACTAGTTGTAGTAGACATTTTTGATAGTTTATCACTTGTTCTTTTCCCCACTCCCCACTTCAAATAGGACATCAAATTTCTCAGCCAAGAGGATTTGCTATAAATAATCATTTGCAAGTTGCTGGGCTGTAAATAGTGTAAACCAATCCCCTGAACTCTTTCTTCTTTGCCAGGTGCTTGATTTGTTAACTAAGTTAATGGCATGGAAAAGACAGGCTTACCTATCCTCTGGAAGCTGAGATATACAGAAGTGATGCCCGGAATTCCTGAAACCATTTTGTACCACAGTCGGACCAACCTGAAGGTATAGCTGATCCAGAGGAGAAGGCAGTGAGAAGACAAGTGGAGCCCGGGTTCTGATCAAGTTATTCCTGAGGACTGCCTCACATGTGGAATTCACAGACATGGAAACCGATGCATTCCTTTATATTAAATTTTAACCCATTTAATTTCAGTTCTGTGTTACCTACAAGTTAAAAAAAATCCTAAATAATACTGTCTTCTAATATTTTCTTTCCTTAAATGAAAAATATTTGATTCAGAACAATTTATATCTATTACTAAGGTTTGGATCCATGATTTTAACAGTTTTTGTTGCCTTCCTACTATGTGCCAGATTTTGTGGCTGGTTCTGATTTTATAAAGAGCAGAAGACATGCTCCTGCTCTTGAGGAACTTAGTCCCATTGGGAAAATATGTATGCATTAAGTCTGTTACTGGGTAAAAAGTACTTATGAGAGAGGCACAGAGTGATGTGTACACATCAGGGAAGACAACAGCAGTTCTGTTTGGAGTGGTGGGAGGAATAGGAATTTCTCAGTTAAAGAAGAAGGGATAGGCCCTTCCAGAAAGAGAAAACTTTCTTAAATAGAAAAAAAAAATGCACAGTGTATTTGGGGATACCTTAATATATGGCCCAAATATACCTTGGATGTATGGTGGAGGAAGGAATAGTATGAACATATTAAATGCTATAGCTAAAGAATGCAGGAGATTTTAGCAAAGTTGTATTTAGCAAAATTGTATTTCTGTCAGAAGTATTCAGTGTAAATGATAATGTAGATCAAAATATGTCTACTCAGGAGAGATAGCTGTTCTCCCTGTATATGAATTAGTGCCATATTCTCTCTTTTCAGCAAGAAATTAAGAGTAATTTTGAAGAAAAAGAATAAAAAGATTTTTTCCAGTTTAGCTTGGCATTTTGTACCAATGCAAATAAGTTAATAATATCAGTCAAGTAGATTAGTGATATAATGAAGCAAGCACTGAATGAGAAATTATGAGTTCACTCTCTAGGTCTGTTTTAGTTTAACATTCAAAAGGCATTTATCTTCTGTGAATATTGGTTCCTTTCTCTGTAGAAACAAGAAACTGGTTCTCTTTTTTTGAGATGCCTTTTATACTTCTGAAAATGTAACATTTTATAATAGTATTATAACCTCAAAGTTTTTTTAAACCTCATGTGTGATTCCTATTGGCTTTTTGAATTATTTTTATATTTGTTTGATTATGAATTATTATATAAGTGTTCAGGTGGAAGGTGTATGGAGTGAAGGAAGATGCCTAAAGCATTGGTAGACCCTTAATTTATTGTTCTTGTTAATATTTCCCCTTATGTCTTCTTGTGCAAAAGTGGTCCACTAACTCACCAAGTGAAGGACATATACTTTGACATAGTGTAGGAGTGCAAGGAGATCAAACTAGTCAGTCCTAAGGGAAATCAACCCTGTCTGTTCATTGGAAGGACTGATACTGAAGCTAAAGCTCCAACACTTTGGCCACCTGATGTGAAGAATTGACTCATTGGAAAAGACTCTGATGCTGGGAAAGATTGAAGGCAAAGGGAGAAGAGGGCAGCAGAGTATGACATCATTAGATAGCATCCCTGAATCACTGGTTGTGAATTTGTGCAAAATCTGGGAGATAGTAGAGGGGGAGCCTGGCATGCTGCAGTCCATGGAGTTGCAAAGAATTGGACATGACTTAGCAACTGAACAACAATAACAAAGGATTTATTTAAGTGGAGTGATAATTGGACTCCATCAAGTCTCTTTTATATGGCAGTCAGTGACCATGAACCAGAATGACATCAACTCACTGCTTCTGAGAAGCAGCAACATTGTAGAAAGACTTCTTGGGTGGGGACAAACTCCACATCCATTCTTCTCTTCTTCTCTATTAACGGATTTCTAACTTTATTTGGAGCTACAGTGAATCCAGTTAAAACCCATAATTTCCCAGGTTGTTTGCAGCTAGATATAGCCACATAATAAGTTTTAACTAATGCAATGTAAAGTAGAAATATTATGTGGGATTTCTTAGAAGTCTTAACTGGAGATTGCATACTTTTCTTTCCTCTCTCTGTCCTGCCTGCTACCTGTAATGTGTCCAGAGCTGAGTCACCAGTAACAAGCTAAGAATATTAAAGTAGCAGTAGAAGAATCCTGGATCCCTGTATTACCTATTCATAGGTTTAAGTTATATGAAATAGACATAATGGGAGTATGGGATTAACATGTACACACTGTTATATTTAAAATAGATAACCAACAAGGACCTACTATATAGCACAGGGAACTCTGCTCAATATTCAGTAATAACCTAAATGGGAAAGTAATTTGAAAAAGAATATTTACTTACATATATATAACTGAATCATTTTGCTATATACCTAAAACTAGCACAATGTTGTTAATTAACTATACTCCAATATAAAACAAAAATTTAAAAAGTACAAATATTTTATTACTAAAAAGAAAGAAGCAGAAACAAACTTCTGTGTTGTTCAAGCCATTTTGGTTTTTCTGCCAAATGAATCTGAATCTAAACCTTAACCAATACTGTGCAAAATTCGGCACCAAATTCTTTTATGTTTTCCTTTTATATTTCTTAACTCTGCTCTTTTTTTCTCTCTCTTCTCTACTTTCACAAACCTGACCACCACCACTGCCAGCACTGTCCTTAGCCTGCCACCTTCAGTTCAGTTTGGTTCAGTCGCTCAGTCATGTCCGACTCTGCAACCCCACAGACTGCAGCACACTAAGCCTCCCTGTCCATCGCCAACTCCTAGAGTTTACTCAAACTCATGTCCATTGAGTCAGTGATGCCATCCAACCATCTCATCCTCTGTTGTCCCCTTTTCCTCCCACCTTCAATCTTTCCCAGCATCAGGGTCTTTTCCAAGGAGGCAATTCTTTGCATCAGGTGGCCACAATATTGGAGTAACACCTCAAGANAGCCTCCCTGTCCATCGCCAACTCCTAGAGTTTACTCAAACTCATGTCCATTGAGTCAGTGATGCCATCCAACCATCTCATCCTCTGTTGTCCCCTTTTCCTCCCACCTTCAATCTTTCCCAGCATCAGGGTCTTTTCCAAGGAGGCAATTCTTTGCATCAGGTGGCCACAATATTGGAGTTTCAGCTTCAACATCAGTCCTTTCAATGAGTATTCAGGACTGATTTCCTTTAGGATTGACTTGTTTGATCTCTGTGCAGTCCAAGGGACTCGCAAGAGTCTTCTCCAACACTATAGTTCAAAAGCATTAATTCTTTGGTGCTTGGATTTCTTTATAGTCCAACTCTCACATCCATACATGACTAGCCTTGTATGGAAAAACCATAGCCTTGACTACACGGACCTTTGTTGACAAAGTAACACCTCTGCTTTTTAACATGTTGTCTAGTTTGGTCATAACTTTTCTCCCAAGGAGTAAGCGTCTTTTAATTTCATGGCTGCAATCACCATCTGCAGTGATTTTGGAGCCCCAAAAGTTAGTCTGCCACTGTTTCCACTGTTTCTCCATCTATTTGCCATTAAGTGATGGGACCAGATGCCATGATCTTTGTTTTCTGAATCAGTCACTTAAATTGTTGCTTGCGTGGGTGCTAAGTCACCTCAGTCCTGTCTGACTCTTTGGTGCAGTGGTTTCCTAAATAATGTACACAAGCCAATCTACCCTTCTCCATTATGTTTTCCACATTTTGGTCTCGTCAGTGTTTTCAGAAAATAAATTGGTTCAGATTATTGCTTACTCCTCTTCTAGGCTGAAATTATACAGAGATGCTATTGGTCTAAATGTTTGTCCTCCCACAAATTTCATATGTCGAAATTCTGCACCCAAATTGAAGGTATTGGGAGGGTGGAGCCTTTGGGACATGATTAGGTTACAAGGGCAGAGCCCTGTAGGTCTGTTTTAGTTCAACATTCCAAAGGCATTTATCTTCCCTCAGATTAAAAATGAGGGTAGAGCCCTCAGGATTGGGATTAGTGCCCTTGTCAAAAAAAGACTTTGGGGCTTCCATGGTGGCTCAATGGCAAAGAATCTGCCTTCCAGTGCAGGAGATTCGGGTTCAGTTCCTGGGTCAGGAAGATCCCCTGGAGAAAAGAACGGCAGCCCACTCCAGTATTCTTGCCTGGAAAATCCCATGGACAGNGAAAGATTGAAGGCAAAGGGAGAAGAGGGCAGCAGAGTATGACATCATTAGATAGCATCCCTGAATCACTGGTTGTGAATTTGTGCAAAATCTGGGAGATAGTAGAGGGGGAGCCTGGCATGCTGCAGTCCATGGAGTTGCAAAGAATTGGACATGACTTAGCAACTGAACAACAATAACAAAGGATTTATTTAAGTGGAGTGATAATTGGACTCCATCAAGTCTCTTTTATATGGCAGTCAGTGACCATGAACCAGAATGACATCAACTCACTGCTTCTGAGAAGCAGCAACATTGTAGAAAGACTTCTTGGGTGGGGACAAACTCCACATCCATTCTTCTCTTCTTCTCTATTAACGGATTTCTAACTTTATTTGGAGCTACAGTGAATCCAGTTAAAACCCATAATTTCCCAGGTTGTTTGCAGCTAGATATAGCCACATAATAAGTTTTAACTAATGCAATGTAAAGTAGAAATATTATGTGGGATTTCTTAGAAGTCTTAACTGGAGATTGCATACTTTTCTTTCCTCTCTCTGTCCTGCCTGCTACCTGTAATGTGTCCAGAGCTGAGTCACCAGTAACAAGCTAAGAATATTAAAGTAGCAGTAGAAGAATCCTGGATCCCTGTATTACCTATTCATAGGTTTAAGTTATATGAAATAGACATAATGGGAGTATGGGATTAACATGTACACACTGTTATATTTAAAATAGATAACCAACAAGGACCTACTATATAGCACAGGGAACTCTGCTCAATATTCAGTAATAACCTAAATGGGAAAGTAATTTGAAAAAGAATATTTACTTACATATATATAACTGAATCATTTTGCTATATACCTAAAACTAGCACAATGTTGTTAATTAACTATACTCCAATATAAAACAAAAATTTAAAAAGTACAAATATTTTATTACTAAAAAGAAAGAAGCAGAAACAAACTTCTGTGTTGTTCAAGCCATTTTGGTTTTTCTGCCAAATGAATCTGAATCTAAACCTTAACCAATACTGTGCAAAATTCGGCACCAAATTCTTTTATGTTTTCCTTTTATATTTCTTAACTCTGCTCTTTTTTTCTCTCTCTTCTCTACTTTCACAAACCTGACCACCACCACTGCCAGCACTGTCCTTAGCCTGCCACCTTCAGTTCAGTTTGGTTCAGTCGCTCAGTCATGTCCGACTCTGCAACCCCACAGACTGCAGCACACTAAGCCTCCCTGTCCATCGCCAACTCCTAGAGTTTACTCAAACTCATGTCCATTGAGTCAGTGATGCCATCCAACCATCTCATCCTCTGTTGTCCCCTTTTCCTCCCACCTTCAATCTTTCCCAGCATCAGGGTCTTTTCCAAGGAGGCAATTCTTTGCATCAGGTGGCCACAATATTGGAGTTTCAGCTTCAACATCAGTCCTTTCAATGAGTATTCAGGACTGATTTCCTTTAGGATTGACTTGTTTGATCTCTGTGCAGTCCAAGGGACTCGCAAGAGTCTTCTCCAACACTATAGTTCAAAAGCATTAATTCTTTGGTGCTTGGATTTCTTTATAGTCCAACTCTCACATCCATACATGACTAGCCTTGTATGGAAAAACCATAGCCTTGACTACACGGACCTTTGTTGACAAAGTAACACCTCTGCTTTTTAACATGTTGTCTAGTTTGGTCATAACTTTTCTCCCAAGGAGTAAGCGTCTTTTAATTTCATGGCTGCAATCACCATCTGCAGTGATTTTGGAGCCCCAAAAGTTAGTCTGCCACTGTTTCCACTGTTTCTCCATCTATTTGCCATTAAGTGATGGGACCAGATGCCATGATCTTTGTTTTCTGAATCAGTCACTTAAATTGTTGCTTGCGTGGGTGCTAAGTCACCTCAGTCCTGTCTGACTCTTTGGTGCAGTGGTTTCCTAAATAATGTACACAAGCCAATCTACCCTTCTCCATTATGTTTTCCACATTTTGGTCTCGTCAGTGTTTTCAGAAAATAAATTGGTTCAGATTATTGCTTACTCCTCTTCTAGGCTGAAATTATACAGAGATGCTATTGGTCTAAATGTTTGTCCTCCCACAAATTTCATATGTCGAAATTCTGCACCCAAATTGAAGGTATTGGGAGGGTGGAGCCTTTGGGACATGATTAGGTTACAAGGGCAGAGCCCTGTAGGTCTGTTTTAGTTCAACATTCCAAAGGCATTTATCTTCCCTCAGATTAAAAATGAGGGTAGAGCCCTCAGGATTGGGATTAGTGCCCTTGTCAAAAAAAGACTTTGGGGCTTCCATGGTGGCTCAATGGCAAAGAATCTGCCTTCCAGTGCAGGAGATTCGGGTTCAGTTCCTGGGTCAGGAAGATCCCCTGGAGAAAAGAACGGCAGCCCACTCCAGTATTCTTGCCTGGAAAATCCCATGGACAGAGGAGCCTGGCGGGCTACAGTCCATGGGGTCACAAAGAGCCAACACGACTTAGTAACTCAACAACAGCAACAAAAGAGACCTCACAGAGCCAGCTCTTCCCTTCTGCTGTGTGAGAATACGTGGAGAAGATCTATCTTGGACATAGGGTCTCCCCAGACAACGACATTGCTGGTGCCATGATCTTGAACTTCCTTGTTTCTAGAACTGTGAGAAATAAATGTTTGTTGTTTATAAGCCATCCTATTCATGGTAGTTTCGTTATAGCAGCACGAATGGACTAAGATAAGAGGTTTTCCAAATATAGTTAAGATAGAGACCAAAATCCTTAACATGGTTATATTAGTTTTCTGTGACTGCCACCACAAACTAGGTGGCTTAAATAACAAATGTATCTTCTTGCAATTCTGGAGGCTAGAGTTCTGAGATTAAAGTTGTTAATGGAGTAATTTCTTCCAAGGCCTCTCTTCTTGGCTTACAGATTGCTGTCTTCGCATGGTGTTCCTGTTGTATGTGTTTGTTTATATTCAAATCTTTCCTTCTTGTAAGAGCACCAGTCATATTGGATTATGGCCCACCCCAATTATATAATTTTAACTTAATTACTTCTTTAAAGACTTTATCTCCAAATGCAGTCTCATCCTGAGGTATTTCAAATGAATTTTGAAGGGCACAGTTCAGCCTTTAACAATGCCCTGTAATGTTTGAATTCTGTTCCTATGTGTTGTACGCCATGAAGCCCCCATGCAAAGAACACAAGGAAGACTTATTTATCATATAAACTTTCTGGGCAAGGGAGCCTCACTAGTGTCTTAAAAGGGAAAATTTTGGAGTGCTTATAAAAGTGGCCTGGAAATTGGTTAATAAATTTGTAAACTAGGCAAGTAGTTGGAACAACCGATATATCCTTTGTTATAGCACAGGAGTCTGTTGTGGGTTGGTGTTCAAAGTATTAGAGTAGTTGAGCTTGTATTATGATGTTGCACATTGTGACTAGGTACAGCTTAAATGTGATAGTTATAATAAAGTGTTACTCTGTGGTTTCTGTGATTTTCTATTTTATTTCTCAATTCTCTTCTCCACTTCTGGTCACTATTTAGCCTAAACTGGAAAAAAAAAAAAAAAACAAACTCTTTGCCTTTTGGGCATGTAATTGATAGAGATCTGTATTCAATGGGTTGAGTCATTTTGATACCTTCTAGTTCAGAGTTTCTTGCTGTTTTTGTATAATGATCAAATGGCATGACAGTGGTGGCAGTTGCTCAGTGCAGCACAAACACCAATACAAAGATTTCTATTAGAGTTTGTGAAGCACTAGGAAGCTATGATTGTACTCTTAGAAACAAAAGTCAGGAAAGTATGCCCCACAATTTATTTGGATCTTCCTTATATGAGCAAGTAGCTTTCCCCTTCAATTTGGATGTTGATTTTTCAGCTTTGCCAGTGTCTAAAGATTTAGTCCCAAGTCTGGAGTATGGAATAGCATGACTAAAGAATGGATGTGGTTACTGGCGTTTTAGAACCTTGAAATAACAGGGAGGGAAGAAAGTGGTAAAGAAAATAGGTCTAAATTTATCATTTACATGGTTGCAAGATGGACAAGTCACTGAGCTTATCTTATGGAGGAATGTAGTCTTTCCAAAAATGAGATTTGCAGGATTCTGAAAAATGTTTTATTAAAAACCTACTCCATTTCCAAAGCTATTAGGACTGATTTAAATTAACAAGATGATGAGTGGAATCATCTCTGTTCTTAAATTGCTGCTTATGCCAAAGTGAGAATAAAAAGGACTAAGTACCCTATTATCAAGCAGAAAGCCTAACTAGAGTCAAGTACCCTGTACCCATCCTCCATTCAGCCCCCAAAACATTTAAGGAAAAGTCTGTGGAGGAAAAAGAGAAGATGCTGGAACACATACATCAGCAGAGAATACAGTGAATACAGCAGAGAATACCCTTTCTCTGCTGAAGAGAAAGGGTCCTAGAGAAACTGATTGTGATTGGAGATGCCTGTGAGAGAAGAGAATGTAGTAGATCATCTCCTGGCTGTGGCTCATCTGCTTAGGGAGTGGCTTGGTTGATCCTCTCCTGTATCTATTCGATCCAAAGAAAAGAGAATTGAAGAGAGGACAAGGGACAGAACTAGATTGGCAAAATGTGTGATGAGTTTCTTACAAATTTAAGATTGTGCAGATAACAGTTGGACTCAAGCCCTCTTACCAGTAGTGCACCAGGGAGGGTAGAGGTGGACTGAGAGTTGATGGAAGAAAGTGATCCAGAACCAGATCTTATTTCAGGGAAATCTCCAGTGGGGAGTCCCTGCAGGGCTCTTGTGAAGTGTTCCTTTGCAAGCCATGTGAGAGACAGAGTGTAGACATTTGTCATAAAGGGAGGAGAAATCACAGCTGTCAGTGCCAGCCCATCTCATCATGTAAGCACAGGACATTTTAATTTCCTAGGATTCTTCTACCTGTCCTCAAAATGACTTCATTGAAACCTGAAATTGAAGAGGAGGGTGAGGAGTGAGTGATAAGATTAGACTACCCCCTCCTTTCCATACAGATCATATGGCCATAGATCTATCCTCATTGGAGGAAAGGGAAAACTTGGAAACGGATGTGATCTTGGAGTTGTAAAATGGACAAGACTAAGTCATTAGTAATCAAAAGTGCAAATAAAATACTTAAAATATTATTAATGAACAGGAAAGAGGGTTTTGTCAATGGATTTTTTTAAAAATCAGAAATTGGAAAAGAACTGTTTCATTTTTATACCTCCAGGTATTAAGAGTCAGCATACTAATTGCATAAGCCCTTTCTTGCCTTGATTTGTGGGAGTCAACACATTCTTCATTATCTCAAAACTCTGTACTGCAGACCCTTCCCGTGGTAAAAGTAAACATGGGAGTGATGTGCCCTTTTGCATTTCCTGGTCCAGAGTTATGGTACAGTTTTTATGTACAGTTTCTGGTTGAATTTAACAATAATGTTCTTGCTCTACTCTATCTGACTTCCTTTCAGAAACCCATCTCAACACTCCCTCTCCCAGAGGAGTAATGAGAAAAACTGCAGATGTGTTTCATCTATTGTGAATGATTCATCATTTTATTCTACATTTCACTCTGTGCTTTGTCTTACAACCACAATAAATCTGTGAGCAACTCATGTCTTCTTAGTCACACATAAGTTATGTTATATGCTAAGGTAAGATTTCACAATACTGTCTGGAAGTCCTAAAATGTTATTTGCCTAACCAGAAGCCTGACACTTATTTTTAGGGAGCTAAATGCTCGCTTGCATTTTTGCCTTTGGGCTTTGACTTCTGCACACTGGCCAGCATTATGTCTTCAGTCTTATAATCTTTCTTATTGATAGAGAAAAAAGGATAAAATGCTGCTTTCCCACTGGCAGCCATCAGCAGGACACCATTTGTCTTCAAAGCAGATCTTTTCATCTCTTTTTTTTTTTTTTTTAAAGCTTTATTTTTATGGCCTTCAGCTGTCTTCCTAATCAGCTCATTATGGTGTTAGCCTTTCTGTGATGATTTTTACAGAATGATACCATACTTTGATGTTTATCCTTTGATATGCACCCTGTTTATTTTTAGTCTTTGTTATTTTGAAGATGCTGGAATGTTTCTAGTATAAATAACTACATTGCATTTACTTTTCTCATATGCCTAATTAGCCATTTTACAGTTAAAATTTCTTGTTTGATACAAAACCTGCTTAGATTGTATTATTTTTCTCTGTCTCACTGACCATATTTGCCTCCTTATCTGTCATGAGTCTTAAGATGTGGCCATTATTTACTGGAAAATTAGGGTTGATTATTCAAAGGCTGATTTAGAGTAAGAATTTTAACAAATAAGCATATGTAATGCAGTTTTGCAAAAATAGTTGGATCCTAGATTTGTTAAAAATGTGTCACGGATTCCATGGAACTTCCCTGGTGGTCCAGTGGCTAAGATTCTGTGTTCCCAATTCAAGGGGCCCAGATTCGATCCCTGTTCAGGGAATGAGATCCCATATGCCACAATTATGAGTTTGCATGCTACAATTAAGTCAAATAAGTAAAATAAATAAATATTTTTGAAAATATGTCACTACCTTCTGCTCCTGAGTCTTCTGGTCTTCATCTTATACTCTTTTTCTTTTGGCTAATAAGACACCCATGCTGAGTTTATTTTTGTGTATGGTGTTAGAAAATGTTCTAGTTTCATTTTTTTTTTTTATAAGTGGTTGACCAGTTTTCCCAGCACCACTTGTTAAAGAGACTGTCTTTTCTCCATTGTATATTCTTGCCTCTTTTGTCAAAGATAAGGTGTCCATAGGTGTGTGGGTTTATCTCTGGGTTTTCTATCTTGTTCCATTGATCTATATCTCTGTCTTTGTGCCAGTACCATACTGTCTTGATGACTGTGGCTTTGTAGTAGAGCCTGAATCAGGCAGGTTGATTCCTCCAGTTCCATTCTTCTTTCTCAAGATTGCTTTGGCTATTCGAGGTTTTTTGTATTTCCATACAAATTGTGAAATTATTTGTTCTAATTCTGTGAAAAATACCGTTGGTAGCTTGATAGGGATTGCATTGAATCTATAGGTTGCGTTGGGTAGTATACTCATGTTCACTATATTGAATCTTCCAATCCATGAGCAAGTATATTTCTCCATCTATTTGTGTCCTGTTTGATTTATTTACCAGTGTTTTATAGTTTTCTATATATAGGTCTTTTGTTTCTTTAGGTAGATAAGTTCCGAAGAATTTTATTCTTTCCATTGCAATGGTGAATGGAATTGTTTCCTTAATTTCTCTTTCTGTTTTCTCATTGTTAGTGTATAGGAATGCAAGGGATTTCTGTGTGTTGATTTTATATCCTGCAACTTTACTATATTCATTGATTAGCTCTAGTAATTTTCTGGTGGGGTCCTCTTACATTGTTGGTGGGAATGCAAACTAGTACAGCCACTATGGAGAACAGTGTGGAGAGTCCTGAAAAAACTGGAAACAGAACTGCCATGTGACCCAGCAATCTCACTGCTGGGCATACACACCAAGGAAACCAGAATGGAAAGGGACACATGTACCCCAATGTTCATCGAAGCACTGTTTATAATAGCCAGGACATGGAAGCAACCTAGATGTCCATCAGCAGATGAATGGATAAGAAAGCTGTGGCACATAGACACAATGGAATATTCCTCAGCCATTAAAAAGAACACATTTGAATCAGTTCTAATGAGTTAGATGAAACTGGAGGCTATTATACAGAGTGAAGTAAGCTAGAAAGAAAAACACCAATATAGTATACTAACGCATATATATAGAATTTAGAAAGATGGTAACGATAACCCTGTATGTGAGACAGCAAAAGAGACACAGATGTATAGAATAGTCTTTTGGACTCTGTGGGAGAAGGTGAAGGTGAGACAATTTGAGAGAATAGCATTGAAACATGTATATTATCATATGTGAAATGAATCGCTAGTCTGGGCTTGAGGCATGATACACGGTGCTCAGGGCTGGTGCACTGGGATGATGACCCAGAAGGGTGGGATGGGGAAGGAGGTAGGAGGGGAGTTCAGGATGGGGAATACATGTACACCTGTGGTGGATTCATGCCAATGTATGGCAAAACCAATACAATATTGTAAAGTAATTAGCCTCCAATTAAAACAAATAAATTTATATTTTAAAAAAAAGATACCCATGCTATCTCTTTATAGCATGGCTGATACAGGCAAATCTATGCAGGAGACAAATCTGTTAAAGTTCATGTATAGAGAGTGGGTAACAGTTACTCAAGCAGGACAATTATATTATAAATGTGATTTTTGAGCAACCTTGTATCAGCAGGTTAGAACACAATGAACTACAGGTGTGAATGAAAAGGCAGTGGAGGCAGAGACAGCAGCCCCCTGGGAAAGGCCATGACAGTCAGAAGTGTGTGAGGTGACAGGGCCTCTGATGGAGAGGAGGACTGAGAAAGAGGAAACAGAGGCCAATCCCAGGCAGCAGCAGAGAGGGGCAGATGAGTGCTGGAGACACAGAGGAAGAAGAGAAAGTGTAATTCTAAGCTCTGGAAAGAGACAGTTCAGAGAGGTGAGGAAAATTGGGAGGGTGTGTTTATTTAAACTAGATGAAGAGATAAATAAAAATATTTAATTTCACAGGACACTAAGACATATGTTAATATATATTTCATTCAAAGTCAGTAATTTTTATTTCAGTCCTTCCTTTTTGTTGTCTTGCTTTATATTCAGTAACCCTATATGTTAGAACACTTCAACCATTATCACATCACATGGGTAAAAGTTTAGCACTTTTTATCATGTGAAGTGCTTTGTAATCATAAATAATTTTCTTTATACTCAATGATAGAATACATGAGACTGCATAAGATAAATGAAAAGGGACAAGAGAAACTGAGTAAAAGAAATAAAAGTAAAATAATCTATCCTCCAAAATTCTATCACTTGGAAGAAGATCAAAGAGGGTGGAAGAAGACTGTAATCTACTGCTGTTATCTTAGTCCTATTTTTTAGGCAAATGTTAATTTTGAATCATAAATTTTTCTGTGAAATGATCCTTATGTGAATGAATGCTGAAGAGACTTTAATAAAATTATGACTTTAATTGAATGATAACAATTAGAAATTTTACTTTTAATGATTAAATGTTTATAATGGAAATTTTAATTGTCAATTTAAGATAACTAACCTTACCAATAAATGTCAACAAATACCATAAATACCAATCGATGTAAAAGAATATGTTGTAAAATTTCAACTTTCTGAGAAAACTCATATCATAGTTGACAGCTTTGATTTACAGCAGAGTAGGATCAATATGCTACTGGAGATCACCGGAGAAATAACTCCAGAAAGAGTGAAGGGATGGAGCCAAAGCAAAAACAACACCCAGTTGTGGATGTGAGTGGTGATAGAAGCAGGGTCCGATGCTGTAAAGAGCAATATTGCATAGGAACCTGGAATCAGGTTAGGTCCATGAATCAAAGCAAATCGGAAGTGGTCAAACAGGAGATGGCAAGAGTGAATGTCGACATGCTAGGAATCAGCAAACTAAAATGGACTGGAATGGGTGAGTTTAACTCAGATGACCATCATATCTACTACTGTGGGCAGGAATCCCTTAGAAGAAATGGAGTAGCCATCATGGTCNCCATGGACAGAGGAACCTGGTAGGCTACAGTCCATGGGGTCGCAAAGAGTAGGACACAACTGAGCGACTTCACTTTCACTTTAATTGGGGAATTACAGATATTTTAGAGTATGGAGGAGAAAAAGTAAGTTGGACTTACCTTCTGATGCCTTCTTTGACCTTTTCAGAATTGGAGTCCACTAGAAATATTGTTAAGTTGGCAGAGGCAACTAGAACTAACATTGGACTACAGGTAGGTGGTCAGTGAACTACTAGGGTTCTATGCCAAGCGATTACTCAGCTCCTGATAATACCATGTAAAATCAGAAAATTTTGTCCTTAATATAGGAAAGAACTTGAATGCTAAATAACCTTTTTATTGACAAGATAAAATCTTTTTAAACTTACAAAGATATTCATTATGAATAAGCTAGGAAATTTACAGTTATATATATATATGAATATTATCTTGTTAGCTACTAATTTTGCTGACTAGTTTAAGAATTACTTATTAATTTTCTTCAGTATTTTTTCATATGGTCATACTTATGAATAGTCATTTTTCTGAAAAAATTTAAACTTAAAATTTTCTTTTTTTGAAGAAAGCTAATGGGGGAGGATCTATAACTCTAGTACATTTCTATTGGAAAATTTTCTTTTCAATTTTAAATTCTAGGAGTTTATGCCACTGCAGTCTTTATTTACCAATGCCCTTCTTAATGATATAGAGAGTAGTCACCTTTTACAACAAACAATTGCAGCTCTCCAAGCCAACAAATTTGTGCAGGTAAAAATTTATATATACACTATACTTTTTATTTTTTTAAACAGCAGTGTACCTTTTAGAAAACAGCTTTTTTCTCTCTCTCCTGTTTTTTTTGTTGTTGTTGTTGTTTTAAAATGCCCTTGGCAGCCTCTACTTGGGAGGAAAAATGAAATGGAAAAGCAAAGGAAAGAAATAAAAGAACTTTGGAAGCAGGAGCAAAATAAAATGGTTAGTATTATAATAGTTTCCTCTATTTGTGAACATCTAAAAATCATGAGCAATCTGTCGGCATATATACCCTGGGAAGATGCATATCTTATTCTATAGTTTATCTAAAATGCAGTTGTAACTGTCTTGCTGAATATGCTAAAGAGATTTGAACATTAGGATTTTTCTTATTTTGTATTTAATACTCTTTTTATTCTGTGTAGCTTGAAACAGAGACTGCTCTTAAAAAGGCAAAATTGTTGTGTATGCAACGTCAAGATGAGTATGAAAAAGCAAAATCTTCCATGTTTCGTGCAGAAGAAGAACATCTGAGCTCAAGTAGTGGATTAGTAAAAAATCTCAATAGGCAGCTAGAAAAGAAGCGAAGGCTGGAAGAGGAGGCTCTTCAAAAAGTAATCATCTTTTTTGTTATTTGTTACTATTGAATTAGCAATAATCTGCTAAGGCTTCAGTTCTCAAATTTTAACCTGCATCAGGACCACCTGGAAGACTTGTCAAAACAAACTGCCGGGCCATGTCCTCAGAATTTCTGATTTAGTAGGTCTGGAGTTGGCCCCAGACAACTTGGATCTCAAACAAGTGCCCAGGACTGGGGATCCACACTTTGAGAACCACTGTGCTTAGAGATTTTTGCTTATATTTTGAATCTTGGGGTTTATTTGTGAAGGAAGTATCTTAGGGCAATCATTTAATATTTTCTGCTTGATTGTTCAGGAGGTTCACCATTTAGGCAACTGGGTATATATGTGTACTTATTCTAGTACCTGCTAGCAAGAATAGGCAGAAGCTTTGTATTATTAATATTTATGAAATATAATTGATAAATTCTGTAAGAAGATTATAGGAAATGGTAAGTAGAAATAGAAAAGTCTATCTATGGACATTTATTTTATAGACAATGTACTAATTGTAAATTATACTTAACTATTCATAGAAGTCAGTTGTCCTTGAATTGCTGACCAAAACAGAATATTTCTCTTTAGGAATATTCTATCTAAAACATAGAAAGTTTCAGAACTTTCATGCATAAGCCATTTCAATCATTTAAATTGAGCTTTACTAGAATAAGTATATTTATTTTAAAATATAGATTCAGTGAACCAGCGTCACTTTTTTCTCTGATAACTCCTAAAGGTAGAAGAAGCAAATGAACTCTACAAAGTGTGCGTGACAAATGTTGAAGAAAGACGAAACGATCTAGAAAATACCAAAAGAGAAATTTTAACACAACTCCGTAAACTTGTTTTCCAGTGTGATCTTACCCTGAAAGCTGTAAGTAATTTCTTCAGTATTTCAAAGAGAAAAAAAAAGTCTGTACATCTGTAGATATACAGACTGTATAACCTCTGGAATACTTGATGAGTTGCAATTCTTACAGGATTTAATTTCTGAGATTATAGGAAAGTTTAGAGTTTGAAAGTTGACTCTCAGTTTTTAATTCTAGTATGTGATGTGAGCTTTTATCTATTCTCTTCTCCATGGATTGATGATTTGTTTGGTTAAAATTGAAGGATGAATGTTTGAAATTGCCTCTAAGCCACTCGTTCTTGGGTTGACTAACAAAATGGATTTAATCCCTGAAACTTCTATCAGCACAGTGAGATCTATTCTCGAGAATTTGAGTAAACTAAATATTGAAATTGAACCCAATGGTTTATTTGAAGACAAAGTATTCATATATCTCTTTAAAATGGCTTTTATTAAAAATTTATGTGCAAAATACAGTCAACTTTCCATATTCATGGGTTCTACATTAGTGAATTCAACCAACTGTGGATTGAGAATATTCAGGGGAAAAAAGATTTCCAGAAACTTCCAAAAAAGCAAAACTTGAGTTTTTCTGCATTGGTAACTATCTACATAGCATTTAGTTATATTTAAAAGCTGTTTACATAGCATTAGGTATGATAAATAATCTAGAGAAGATTTAAAGTCTGTAGAAGGTTATGCCTAATTTACATGCAAATACAGTGCCATTTTATATAAGGGACTTATGCATCCATGGGTTTTTGGTATCCATGAGTGGTCCTGGAAACAATTCTCTTAGATACTGAGGGATGACTGTAATTGTTTTTGGAGTACGTTTCACAAGTTTTAAAGCATATGTAAATTTCTGTAATCACTACCATCACAGTTAGGACTTGAAATAATTCTATCACTCCAATAAAATTTCCTCACGGTACCCATTTGTAGTCACACTCTCCATCTATCCCTTATCCCTGGCAAGTATTGATCTGTACTCCATCTCTGTAGTTTGATCTTTTCCACAGTGTTCCATAAATTGAAATATAATATGTGTCTTTTGAAGACTGGCTTCTTTTACTCAGCATAATGCTTTTGAGATTCATCAATGTTATGCATGTATCAACAATTCATTTCTTTTTATTGCTGAGTAGTATTCCACTGTGTGAATATATCGCAGTGTTTATCCGTTCACCAACTGGACAATTGCAGTTTGAGGTAATTAAGAATAGAGTTACTATGAATATTCATTTACAGTTTTTGTGTGAATATGTTTTACATTTCTGGAGTAAACCTAAGAGTGAGATTACTGGGTGGTATGGTAAATGTTTAATTTTGTAAGAAGTTGCCAAACTGTTTTTTAGAGTTTTTTCATTGTAACTAGCAATCTGTGAGAGTTGCAGTTGTTCTGCATCCTTCACAACACTTGTCAGTTGTCGGTTTTTATATTTTAGCTGTTCTTAGGTATGTAGTGGTGGTGATTTTGTTTTGAGAATGACTTATGGTATAGAGCATCTTTTAAAGGATAAGTTTGCAATCTCTGTTTTGCCTGTTCTTTTGGATTGAGTTATTTTCTTATTGTTGCGCTTGCATATATTGTCTTCCAGTTTGAAGCATCTCTTTATTCTTTTAGCAGTGTCAGGGAACAAAAGTTTTAATTTTGATGGAATCTTACTTAATTTCACTTTTATGCGTCATGCTCTTGGATGATACCTAAGAATGCTTCATCTAACCCAAGGTCTCAAAAGACTTCTTTGGTTTTCTATAAAAATTTTATAGTTTGATATTGAGAAATGATCCATTTTGAATTACTTTTTTTATAAAGTGAAGTATAAATTGAAGTTCATTTTTTGCATATGGATGTTTTACGTGAAAATTATACTCATGGAACTTTATTTTATAGTGGTGACTGAATGTTGGCATGGAGACGTCAGTGTCATTGAAAAATGAATTGCCTAGATTTCCCGAGAGAAGGTACCAGGATTGGTGAAGTAGAAGCACGAGGGAGGGGAGAAGCAAATATGAAGCCTTTATTGGGGTTTCTGAGGGAAAATCTAGGTAGGACAGGATAAGCAATATAGGATTGTCTAGTTTGAGTTATTCCAGTGGGCTTTGGGAAATAAGGATGGCCTGAAACAGGGAATAGGAATTGGTACCTGACCTGGGATGATTTAGGGCAGGGGAAAATACTGGCTTGTGTGAGAATTAGAGATGGTTGGAGTTGCATGTGAAAGACATGTGTGTTCCCCAGCTAAGAATTGTCTAGCATTCAGAGGAACAGAAGTCCCCAGTCGGCAAGTTTTTAAAGATGTTAAATGATCATAAAATACAGAAAATAAAAAAAGGTGATTAATACTTGTTTGCTGTTCTAATACCATTTGTTGAAGACCTTGTATCATCACCAGTGAATCATCACCATTGAATTGCCTTGAACCTTTGTCAAAACTCAATTGACCATATTTTTATAGTTCTATTTCTAGATTCTCTATTTTGCTCTGTGGATATATAATATATATGTATCTATCCACACAGACACACACACAAATTAGAGATACCAAGGGAACATTTCATGCAAAGATGGGCTTGATAAAGGACAGAAATGGTATGGACCTAACAGAAGCAAAAGATATTAAGAAGAGGTAGCAAGAATATACAGAGGAACTGTACAAAAAAGATCTTCATGACCTGGATAATCACGATGGTGTGATCACTCATCTAGAGCCAGACATCCTGGAATATGAAGTCAAGTGGGCCTTAGAGAACATCACTAGGAACAAAGCTAGTGGAGTGATGGAGTTCCAGTGGAGCTATTTCAAATCCTGAAAGATGATGCTGTGAAAGTGCTGCACTCAATATGGCAGCAAATTTGGAAAACTCAGCAGTGGCCACAGGACTGGAAAAGGTCAGTTTTTATTCCAATCCCAAAGAAAGGCAATGCCAAAGAATGCTCAAACTACCACACAGTTGCACTCATCTCACATGCTAGTAAAGTAATGCTCAAAATTTTCCAAGCCAGGCTTCAGCAATACATGAACCGTGAACTTCCAGATGTTCAAGCTGGTTTTAGAAAAGGCAGAGGAACCAGGGATCAAATTGCCAACATCCGCTGGATCATGGAAAAAGCAAGAGAGTTCCAGAAAAACATCTATTTCTGCTTTATTGACTATGCCAAAGCCTTTGACTGTGTGGATCACAANAACATCCGCTGGATCATGGAAAAAGCAACAGAGTTCCAGAAAAACATCTATTTCTGCTTTATTGACTATACCAAAGCCTTTGATTGTGTGGATCACAATCAACTGTGGAAAATTCTGAAAGAGATGGGAATATCAGACCACCTGACCTGTCTCTTGAGAAACCTGTATACAGGTCAGGAAGCAACAATTAAAACAGGACATGGAACAACAGACTGGTTCCAAATAGGAAAAGGAGTAAGTATGTCAAGGTTGTATATTGTCACCCTGCTTACTTAACTTATATGCAGAGTATATCATGAGAAACGCTGGGATGGATGAAGCACAAGCTGGAATCAAGATTGCTGGGAGAAATATCAATCACTTCATATATGCAGATAACACCACTNATAGGAAAAGGAGTAAGTATGTCAAGGTTGTATATTGTCACCCTGCTTACTTAACTTATATGCAGAGTATATCATGAGAAACGCTGGGATGGATGAAGCACAAGCTGGAATCAAGATTGCTGGGAGAAATATCAATCACTTCATATATGCAGATAACACCACTCTTATGGCGGAAAGTGAAGAAGAACTAAAAAGCCTCTTGATGAAAGTGAAAGAGGAGAGTGAAAAAGTTGGCTTAGAGCTCAACATTCAGAAAACGAAGATCATGGCATCCAGTCCCATCACTTCATGGCAAATAGATGGGGAAACAGTGGAAACAGTGGTTTATTTTTCTGGGCTCCAAAATCACAGCAGATGGTGATTGCAGCCATAAAATTAAAAGATGTTTACTCCTTGGGAGTAAAGTTATGACCAATCTAGACAGCATATTACAAAGCAGAGACATTCCTTTGCCAAGAAAGGTCCATCTAGTTCAGGCTATGGTTTTTCCTGTGGTCATGTATGGATGTGAGAGTTGGACTATAAAGAAAGCTGAGTGCTGAAGAATGGATGCTTTTGAACTGTGATGTTGGAGAAGACTTATGAGAGTCCCTTGGACTGCAAGGAGATCCAACCAGTTCATTCTAAAGAAAATCTGTCCTGAGAGTTCATTGGCAGGATTGATGCTGAAGCTGAAACTCCAATACTTTGGCTACCTGATGTGAGGAACTGACTCATTTGAAAGACCGTGATGTTGGGCAAGATTGAAGGCAGGAGGAGAAGGAGACGACAGAGGATGAGATGGTTGAATGGCATCACTGACTCAATGGACATGAGAGTTTGATTAGACTCCGGGACTTGGTGATCAACAGGGAGGCCTGGCATTCTGCAGTCCATAGGTTGCAAAGAGTCAGACACCACTGAGTGACTGAGCTGAACTGAACATCTTTATGTTCCTTTTCATGAAAATGTCTGCTTCAGTGGAAAATGATGTGAGCGCCATTGAGAGGTATTAGGATCATCTAGTAAAAGAAGGGACACACACGCCTCTGCCTCCACACTGGACGACGAGAAGCCTAGGTCCTAAATGGCACAGCCACATGGCTGCAGGCTCATCTTCATATTCTCTCTTCCCCACTGGAAAGTTTAATGGAAACCTCTTTGAGAAAGTATCTGAAAATAAAGAATTCATCCATTTTAAAAGAAAAAATTTAACTGGTACTATTTCTCCTGACAGATTACCCCCAGGGACATTAAGAGTGTGAAGAGGTTGTGGTGGATGCTATTCTCCGAGGAATTCAAAAATCTTTTTGCAACTGTCCTTCCCATTGCTGCCTATTAAACATTAAAAAAAACCCGAAACAACTGGATACTCATTTTCCCAGACTCACATTGTTTCACCTGACATATAATATGAAAATGAAAGTCACTCAGTCATGTCCGATTCTTTGTGACCCCATGGACTATACAGTCCATGGAATTCTCCAGGGCAGGATACTGGAGTGGGTAGCCAGCCGTTCCCTTCTCCAGGGGGTCCTCCCAACTCAGGGATAGAACCCAGGTCTCCCACATTGCAGACGATTTCTGCTGAGCTGTAAAGGAAGGCCAACATATAATACTCCCCAATATTTTGTTAGTGCTTTCCCAGTTGTTTATTTTTATCACATAGATATTGTTAGAAGATAAAATGGTACCCCGAGAATATTTTTGTTAAGAACAAAACACACAGTTTAAGGGGGAGAAAAATTTGGTCAAGAAATTGTTGGTAGGAAGGTGAATGTGCCTCAGAGGAGAGGAAGATGCTGATTAGAAATGTGGAGGCAATTCTGAAGCCAGCTGGCAAGTTGACAGTTTTACTCCTCTTCGGCTCTGATTTCGTCTTTTGATTAAGAGGTACCCACTTTATGATTTACAGAGCATTCTTTATTGCCTTTGGTGTTTAAGTAATTGAAGTTAATCTCTTTGAAGAAGATCTCAGTTGAATTAATATAAGATTGAAGGAATTATTAAGAGAAAATTAATAAAACACTTTAGAGTGAGTAACACAGATATTACAGTTTTAACGTCTGTAATCTGACCCAACAGACAGAATAAGCTGTAGCAAAGCAGGGAGTAGGAGCCAAATGTTTGGCTTCTCTCATTAAAAAACAGGATTATGCAATAGTATAGAATCTGTAAGTCTATTGTTTTAAGGAGGAATTAAGCAGAATTTGTTTATCTGCCTTATAATCATACCAGATATCCAGCCTGGAAGACTCAGCTCCTAGATGTGTCCTATAATGTGGAAGAAATATCCTTGCTTGTAATAAAAGCTTAACAAGAGATTAGAGTCTGAAAGTTGGAGGAGAGAAAAGAAAAGAGAAGAGAAGGACTGACTCTGGAAGGAAAGTAAAGCCATAGGGCTTTTGCATCCTGATTTCCTGTCTCTTGTCTCTGGTTTCCAAGGGGATGATGCAAGGCACAGACAGGGACCTTAGATAAGTGAATGGGAGGTAAAGACTAGGGCATTTTTATCTGCTCTCCCATTTGTAAGGTGACAATTCAATTTATGGTCCAGAACACAACCCTTTTTAGAGTGAATGAAAACCAACTGAGACATTTGGGAAAATTGAAAAAAAATTTTTTTTTTGACAACTGGTATATATGGTTAACTACTCTGTACCAAGAAGGTGTGCATAGCCAACCTACTTTAGAGGATAGGGTGCCTCCTGATAGAGTGAGTGCCCTGATGGCCTTCCTGTATGTCGTGTACCCTGAGAGGAGAGCCAGCCAGCCTGTATCAGGAAGCTTCTGATGAGGTTAGGTGACCCCACAACAGATACAGGAAAACTCCAGGTCATGAGACTGGATGAAGTAAATGGTGATCACCAAGGGTAGGTAGTCTATAAAGACACTGAGTCAAAGAGCCTACTGTGATCCAGGGGTAGCTGGATTATCAGAGGTCATTAGACTCTAGTGATCTGAAGACAGAGGACATTGCTCCAGGAAACAGTGTCTGCATGAAAAGAGGGGTGTCCTCGCTTGCTGTGCCACGAGGACACGTAAGCCATATTCCTTTCCTTATATCCCTGGTGGTCAATTTAGAGAGGAAAACGGGGCATGGGTTGGATATATGGGGAGATTAAATAGCTTTACTAATAAAAATATGAATAGATAAATTGTGTGGTCTTTTAAGTTATAGGGTAAGAGTAAATTTAAACTGGATACAAATTTATTTTAGTTTCTGTCTTGCAGATAGATTAGTTATAAACAAAATGAAGGAGATAAATTTGTAAAATCTAAGTCATACTGAATTAGGTAAGCCTCCTTGCTATATTTAAATAACTATATATTTGCTGATAGAGGCAAGATCTCCTGTCTGTATTTCTTCCCCAAAAATCTAAATACTTTTTCTCATTTTATTGAATCATTCCTTGGGTTCACTACTTGATATAAACCATCTACAGTGAGTGGACTGAGAAACAGGCATTATTATCTGATTTTATAGCTAAGTTGGTCAAGGCTAAAGTAGAAGAACTTGATTTAGTTCATCTAGTTCACAAGTGATAGAGGTTGGATTTAGACCAAGCTAAAACATTTTCTTGGGCTCCAAAATCACTGCAGATGGTGACTGTAGCCATGAAATTAAAAGATGCTTGCTCTTTGGAAGAGAAGCTATGACAAACCTAGACAGCATATTAAAAAGCAGAGGCATTACTTTGCCAACAAAGGTCCATCTAGTCAAAGCTGTGGTTTTTCCAGTAGTCATGTATGGATGTGAGCGCTGGACTGTAAAGAAACCTGAGCGCTGAAGAATTGATGCTTTTGAACTGGAGAAGACTCTTGAGAGTCCCTTGGACTGTAAGGAGATCAGACCAGTCAGTCCTAAAGGAAATCAGTCCTGAATATTCACTGGGAGGATTGATGCTGAAGCTGAAACTCCAATACTTTGGCCATCTGATGTGAAGAACTGAGTCCTTGGAAAAGATCCTGATGCTGAGAAAGATTGAAGACGGGAAGAGAAGGGGAAGACAAAGATGAGATGGTTGGATGGCATCACCGACTTGATGGACAGGAGTTTGAGGAAGCTCTGGGAGTTTGTAATGGACAGGGAAGCATGGTGTGCTGCAGTTCATGGGCTCGCAAAGAGTCGGACATGACTGAGTGACTGAACTGACCTGAAAACATTTACATGGCTTACGTTTTGTTCTGTGTGTGCGTCAGTTGCTCAGTCATGCCTGACTCTATGCTTCTCCATGGATTGTAGCCCACCAGACTTCTCTATCCATGAGATTCTCCAGGCAAGGGTACTGGAGTGGATTGCCATGCCCTCCTCCAGGAGATCTTCCTGACCCAGGGATCAAACCAGGGTCTCCTGCATTGCAGGTGGACTCTACTATCTGAGCCACAAGGGAGAGATATAAACTCAATGGACTGGACTCTTTTGTACAGTTTTATTTTTTTTTTAACTTAAAAAAATTTAAATATTAATTTACAATGTTGTGTTAGTTTTAAGTGTACAGGAAATTGATTCAGTTATACATATACTTGTTCTTATGTGTATATATGAGTCTGTTTCATAAATAAGCTCATTTGTGACATATTTTGAACTCCACATATAAGTGATATCATATGATATCTGTCTTTCTCTGACTTACTTCACTTAATGATAATATCTATGATAATGCCATATTGCTGCAAGTGGGATTATGTCTTTTTTTTTTTGGCTGAGAAATATTCCAGTGTGTGTGTGTGTGGGTGTGTGTGTGTGTATGTATATACACACCACATCTGCTTCCCTTCATTTGTCGATGGACATTTAGGCTGCTTCTTCTGTCTTGGCTATTGTAAATACTGCTGCTATGAACACTAGGGTGCATGTATCTTTTCAAATTCTCATTTTCTCTGGATATATGCCCTTTGTGGGATTGTAAGAGCATATGGTAGCTCTATTTTTAGTTTTTAAAGAAACCTCCTTACTATTTTCCACGTGGGTACATTAATTTATAATAACACAGACAGTATATGAAGGATCCTTTTTCTCCACATCCTCTCTGTTATTTATTAACTGTAGACTTTTTAATGATGACAATTTTGACTGGTGTGAGGTGATACTTCTTTGTAGTTTTAATTTGCATTTCTCTAATACTTAGCAATGTTGAGCATTTTTTTCATATGCCTGTTGGCATTCTGCATGTCTTCTTTGGAAAAATGTCTATTTAGGTCTTCTACCCATTTTTTGATTGAGTTGTTTGTTTGTTTGATACTAAGTTATATGAACTGTTTGTATATTTTGAAAATTAATCACTTGTTGGTTGAATGGCTATTCTCCCATTCCATAGGTTCCCCCCCCCCATAAATCCCATAAATTGTTTCTTTGTTTCATTAATGTTTTCCTTTGCTCTGCAAAAGATTTTAAGTTTGATTAACTTCCATTTGTTTATTTTTGTTTTTATTTCCATTATTCTAGGAGATGGATCCAAAAAATGTTGCTCTTATTTATGTCAAAGAATGTTCTGCCTATGTTTTCCTCTAGGAGTTTTATAGTATCCAGTCTTACATTTAGATCTTCACTCCATTTTGAATTTATTTTTGCATATGGTGTTAGAGAATGTTCTCACTTCATTATTTTATGTGTATTGGTAGTTTTTCAGTTTTCCCAGCACCATTATTGAAAAGACTGTCTCTTCTCCATTGTATATTATTGCCTTCTTTGTCATAGACTAATTGACCATAGGTGAGTGGGTTTATTTCTGGACTTTCTATGCCGTAACATTGATATATATGTGTGTCTTTATGTTACAGCATTTTTTTTTTTTTTTGCTTACTGCTGCTTTGTATAGTATAGTCTTCAGTAAGGAGCTGATTACTCAAGATCTATTCTTTTCTTAAGATTGGTTTGGCTATTTGGGGTCTTTTGTGTTTTGATACAAATTTCAAAGTTTTTTGTTGTAATTCTGTGAAAAATGGCATTGGTTTTTCAGTGTGGTTTTAAACAATGATTTAAATTGGATTAATTACTAAATTTTCCATAGGCGAATAATATATTTTCTCACCTAAAATTAAAGTTATTTAGTGTTTTCTTCTTGTTTGTCCCATGTCTGTGTCTTTTGCATCATTGTCATCTTTAGAATTATCCATTCATATAATAAACATTTCAGTTCTGTTCAGTTCTGTCACAGCTCAGTCGTGTCTGACTCTTTGCAACCCCATGGACTGCAGCACGCCAGGCTTCCCTGTCCATTGCCAACTCCTGGAGCCTACTCAAACTCATGTCCATCGTGTCAGTGACGCCATCCAACCATCTCATCCTCTGTCATCCCCTTCTCCTCCTGCCTTCAATCTTTCCCAGCATCAGGGTCTTTTCCAGGGAGACAGTTCTTCCCATCAGGTGGCCAAAGAGTTGGAGCTTCAGCGTCAGCATCAGTCCTCCCAATGAATATTCAAGACTGCTTTCCTTTAGGACTGACTGGTCTGATCTCCTTGCAGTCTAAGGGACTCTCAAGAGTCTTCTCCAGCACCACGGTTCAAAAGCATCAATTCTTTGGCGCTCAACTTTCTTTATAGTCCAACTCTCACATCCATACATGACTACTAGAACAACCATAGCTTTGACTAGATGTACCTTTGTTGGTAAAGTAATGTCTCTGCTTTTTAATATGTTGTCTAGGTTGGTCATAGCTTTTCTTATAAGGAGCAAGCATCTTTTAATTTCATGGCTTCCCCCCAAAATAAAGTCTGTCACTGTTTCCATTGTTTCCTCATCTATTTGCCATGAAGTGATGGAATCGGATGCCATGATCTTAGTTTTCTGAATGTTGAGTTTTAAGCCAACTTTTTGACTCTCCTCTTTCACTTTCATCAAGAGGCTCTTTAGTTCTTCTTCGTTTTCTGCCATAAGGGTGGTGTCATCTGCATATTGGAGGTTATTGATATTTCTCCTGGCAATCTTCACTCCAGCTTGTGCTTCATCCAGCCTGGCATTTTGCATGTTGTACTCTACATATAAGTTAAATAAATATTAAGCACCTATTATATTCCACGAACTGTTTTAAGTTTGGAACATATGAATAAATAAAATGATAATGATCCTTATCCCCTTGGAAATTTATTCTATTGGTGGAGATAAAATATAAACAAAATGAGGGAGCAAATTGTAAAATATGGTGGAAGACAATAATTGTAATGCACAAAAATATAAACTTGAATACATGGAGTTGCTAATGGGCATGGTTTGCTATTTTAGGGAAGCTGGGAAGAATAGGTCCATTTGCAAAAAGCCTGAGAAGGTGACCATGCACATGTCCAGAAGAAGTGAAGTTCAAATGGAGGAAAATTGGCTGTGCAGGGCCCCTGCAGTTTGTGTGACTAGAGAAGAAGTAAGATAATGTCACAGAGAGAATACTTGGGGGTGTTATACGAACAGCTCTCATAGGAACTTGAAAAGTCATTGCAAGACACTTGACAAGATTGCAATAAGACTTTTAAATTATTTCATATTCCTTCTTAACATACAGTAAGGCTATATGCACACACTTCCCTTTTCTACCAGGTGATAATTGCTCTTTCAAATTTGATAGTTAAGAACTATTAGTTCATTCAAGAACTTTTACAATTTTTTTTTAAATTTCCTTTTACTTTTCATATTTGGGGTAGAAAACACAAAGAAGGGAAAAATAAGGGAGAGTTTGCAGTGGGTTCTGTGGAATACTATGGGGTATATAGTTCAAAGTAGGAAAATACCAAGAAAGCCTATGAGAAAAGAACTGGATTGTGATCTTTATTTATCAGATCATTGAGTAACCCACAACAGGTATAGCTAGCACATTAAATGGAATTAGATATCAACTCTAGAAGAAACTTTGGTGGCATATATTACTAAGCTTTATTTTTATTAATATTTAACATATTTTAAATTTTATTAGTATTTTATAAAAATTTTAGTAGGTTAAAGACCAAGAATAGTATAAAAGATGGATCAGCCTACAAAAAGGCAGATGTATAGCTGGTAGAGTTTTATAAGTCAGAAACTGATTTTGTTTGTGTCTATGAAAAAAAAATCATGTATAACACAGTTTGATACAGAACACAGGACTATATTGATTTACAGACTTTTATTTCTTTCAGAAACATTTTCATCTATACGTGAACAGTTAAATAGATATTTCACATGGTCTAAAGTGGTTTTGACCACCACAACATGGTCAATCAGCTATACCCCCAATGCAAAATAAAAAGGTATAAACTTTGGAAAAAAGGTGGTTAATGAACCTGTGATGTTCAGAACATTTCAATTAAACGACAGATACTTAAGACAGACTTTGGAGTGTCATTGTATGGTGTACACAAGACAAATAAGATATAATCTTTACACGAGATTGTATCTTTATACAAAAGATTATATCTTAAAGGTATAATCTTTAACCATTATGAATATCTAAATATGAAGAGATATTTAGGCAATATATATATTGAGGGTGTAACTGAATAGTTTCTAACCATAATAGTAGCTAAGAGATGGATGAGTTGGTTGGGTTTAGTTATAGAAAACATATGGAGAAGATTGGATTTAAATTAAGCTGGGCACTGGAAAATAGATAGGTTTTGAAAAGACAAAGGAGAAACAACAGAAATAGCCTAAACATGATTGAAGATCTCAATTGGCATCATTGTGTTATATAGACATTTAGAGAGTCTGATCTGATTTGGATGAATGACTTATGCTTGCAGCTAGAGGGGAAATATTGTGCATAATCTGACTCTGGAGTTGAGATTATGAAGGCCTTAGGGTTTTATATGACATAAAAGGCAATAAGGAATTATTATAATAATAAAATACAATCAGTAGGTTTCAGTGTTAGCCCAGGCATAATTGTTGAGTTTTCTCCCTCTATTCCACCATTTCTCTGAGGATTGAGCTCTGTTTTAGGAAGCTTATGAATGTTCTAGACTATTGAAAAAGATTAGTTCACAAGGGAGAGTTTGGATGGGACTAAGTAAATTCCTAGCTATTGGAGGGTGTCATTTCTGCTGAGAGACATGCAGACAGATCATGGTCGATGGAAGGCCTGCACCAAGCAGCTACAAAGAGTACATCTAACAGTGCTCCTAACACTGGGATGGACAATAGGCTTATTTGGCTCCCTCTGTCTAACATTTCTTTTGGGGGCCAGACAATGCTTAGCAGTGCCTAGATGTGATTTCAGTCCTTTCCTAGAGTCCCCAGGTCTTGTCTTTGGCATCTCATTCCGAGATCTATTGACATCCTACAAGTTCCTATGTCATTGAATCCTCTTCCCTCCGGAGTGCAATAATTCTCATTTAGTCTTGCCTGAGTCAGATAGTCAGGGTAATCCTATAGTCTTTTATGAATCTTATGAGTCTATTTTTATGGCATGAACTCTGTGCTCTGCTTCTTTTTGTTTTCCTTTCTGATTTTTGAGAGTCTCTTCTTCCCTTACTAATCTTGGTTCCTAAAAAAAAAAAAATTGGTTGTTTTGTTTTATTTCTGTTGTGAGTTCAGGACTTTATTTACAATTAAAAAAATGAGAAGACTACAAATTGAACATTGGCAGTTTATTTAAAGTTTTCTTCCTACTTCATAATTCTAATCTCTGACTGATTAGGGAATGATACATAAGGAAATAAGATATAAAGAGTAATATTTCAAGCCATTTTCTCACTACATAATAGTGATAGTAATATTTATTGACCTCATCAGTTCAGTTCGTTCAGTTGCTCAGTCGTGTCCCACTCTTTGCGACCCCATGAATTGCAGCACGCCAGTCCTCACTGTCCATCACCAACTTCCAGAGTTCACTCAAATTCATGTCCTTCGAGTTGGTGATGCCATCCAGCCATCTCATCCTCGGTCGTCCCCTTCTCCTCCTGCCCCTAATCCTTCCCAGCATCAGAGTCTTTTCCAGTGAGTCAACTCTTCACGTGAGGTGGCCAAAGTATTGGAGTTTCAGCTTCAGCATCAGTCCCTCCAAAGAAATCCCAGGGCCGATCTCCTTCGGAATGGACTGCTTGGATCTCCTTGCAGTCCAAGGGACTCTCAAGAGTCTTCTCCAATACTGCTTAGCCTGTGCCAGAACCTGGGACAATACACATGGATTATCTCATTTTGATTAAATTATTAATGATTTGATTAATCAGTATAGTATTAAATGTTATGCACTTTTATATATTTTGAGTAAAGATAGTAGAACTCTGAGGAGTTAAATACTTTGATAAGCTTGTAGAGCTAGGAAGTCAATGGTCAAGAGAAGGTTCAAACCCAGAAGTCTAATCCAGAGCCTGCACTTACTTGACTGTGCTCTCAAAATATTTTCTTTATCAAGAAATTAACAGAATTGCAGAATTACATTTGGAAGATTAGTTTGGCATCTGTATAAGAGCCTAGAGAGAGAGGATTATCAGTTTGAAGGTTATTTTAAGTTTTCAGTATGTCAAATGTTACAGGCATAAAATCAAGTGGAAGTCCTAGATGTTTAAACCTCATGGGCCAGGGTTATGTGAGCAACATGAAGATACCTAAGAATTTAAGATTAGAAATTTAAGGAACTAACAGGAAAATATAAAATATACTCTAGAGATATTCCACAAATATAATTCCACTTGTTATAAACAAAGAATCCTGAGTCCAAGCCAGCCAGTCCATAAGAAGCAGATTCTCTAAGGGAATTTCCTTTTCTAAATGAAGATACCAGTGATTTTTCTATGATCAAAGAAATTGAAGAAGATATGAGAGAATATGCCTTTTACTTTTTTCTTGATATAAGCTATATATTGCTTAATTATAGTGGCCTTTCTTAATTCACTGGCACAATTTACTTTTTTATAACTGGTACTTAATGTGTGGAGTGGTTAACAACTCAGGCCAAGACTGAGTTAATGTCTTTCAGTTCAACTAAATAAATCATCCAGGTAGCTTGAGGTTTTATTGCCATGGAATCATTTTCATAGCAGCATGCTGTGTTGATTTTGTGCCATCAGACACATGGCCAATTTAATATTGGCAAACAGGAAAATGAATGTGAACTCGTGTCCCAGATACATTCCCAATATCCTGTTTTATTAGCCAAGTTAGTAAATTTTAAAGTAGAGTGGAGTAATCACTGATATAATTTCCTTAGCTACTTCTATGGACAGTGAATTAAAGCTCCCTATACTTATAGGCTCAAACTTTAAAAGTTCAGCTTTGGAATTCAATTTTAATGTTAGGCTTAAACAATACATATTTGGGGTTGAAAATTCTCTACAGTATTTCTGATGGCCTGGAGAAAGGAATGTAATGAAACAGCTTGACAAATAACTTCAGAATATACAGTCTTTTTACATACAAATTCCCTCATCAATTTCCTACAATAGTTATGAAGCATTTGGGAGTAGAGAGTTCTAGGTCAGAATTCACCAAGTGAGGTATTAAGTGTACTCATGGCAGCTTTCGAAGGAGAAGTCTTTTTTTTTTTTTTTTTTTTTAACACTTGTAAACAGTTGTTGTTCTTTGTTTACTTCCCAGATACTTTTAGTATTATTAAAAATCTCAGAGAAGTCTGCAGGGATACAAGTACAAAATTCTTCCCCTAAAATAATACACATTACCCTTGAAGAAATTAAAAGACTCTTTAATTTCTTTTCTTTCTCTTAATTTTAAAAGACTCTTCCAAATTTGCTCTTTGGAAAAAAAGCTATGACAAACCTAGACACCGTAATAAAAAGCAGAGAGACATTACTTTGCATACAAAGGTCTATATAGTCAAAACTATGGTTTTTCCAAGAGTCATGTATGAATGTGAGAGCTGGACAATAAAGAAGGCTGAGCGCTGAAGAATTGATGCTTTTGAGCTGTGGTGTTAGAGAAGACTTGAGAGTCTCTCAGACTGCAAGGAGATCAAACCAGTCAATCCTAAAGGAAATCAATCCTGAATATCCATTGGAAGGACTCGTACTGAAGCTAAAGCTCCAATACTTGCCACCTGATGCAAAGAACTGACTCATTGGAAAAGACCCTGATGCTGGGAAGGATTGAAGGCAGGAGGAGAAGGGGACAACAGAGGATGAGATGGCTGGATGGCATCACTGACACAACGGACATGGGTTTGAGTACGCTCCAGAAGATGGAGAGGGAAAGGGAAGCCTGACGTGCTGCTGTCCATGGAGTCAAGAGTCAGACACCACTAAGTGACTGAAAAACACCTCTAAAGAGGGCCATATTATATCTACTGCAACTCTGACTTGAACCACCTGTGTTCAACTGCATGAACTTTTTGGTCAAGGAGTTCTTTGGCCTTAGTGGCGTTATCTAAATTGGCCATTATTTTCTCAAAATTTCCCACTGTAGTAAGGATTTCAGTTCTTGAATCAGAGCTTGGTTTTCCCCCTCTTGAATTAAATTACATACTTATCTCTTTTTCTTAAAAGAAAAATCAAGTGGCCCAAAATGGACCCAGAATGATGTGGGAGACAATCATGAAAACAGTATCAGTTTGCTAAGGTAGTGAGTTCATGTCCAACATGTGGCTAATAACATATTAATCTAGCTTACATGATATAAAATATAATTACTGTTAAAATAAAAATTTCAGATAATGGATCCATCTGGTTAAATTCCAGTTTACATTTTTGAAAACCTTACCTGTTACGCAGATGTAGCAGCAATTTATTTCATCAGTGGTTCTGAGTAAGTTTAGGAAGAACATGCTCAAATAGAGTAAAAATGTATAAACTCATGTTATACTTAATGCTGAAAATCAGAGAAGGCATAGCTATTTTTTATTAAATAGAAGTAAAAGGTGTCTTATTTGCAAAATTTTACCTAAAGTATGGGAACTTGAGTTCTTAAGACACTGAGTCAACTTTCAATGAGAATACTCTTCTTTCTTTTTTAGCATATTGCAAGTAATAGTTTAATAACTTTATTTTCTAAGGAGTTTTAGGAATATTCAATATCTAAGCACTCATTTCAGAGAAGGCAATGGCACCCCACTCCAGCACTCTTGCCTGGAAAATCCCATGGACAGAGGAGTGTGGTAGGCTGCAGTCCATGGGGTCGCGGAGAGTTGGACACGACTCAGTGACTTCACTTTCACTTTTCACTTTCATGAATTGGAGAAGGAAATGGCAACCCATTCCAGTGTTCTTGCCTGGAGAATCCCAGGGACAGGGGAGCCTAGTGGGCTGCTGTCTGTGGGGTTGCACAGAGTCGGACACGACTGAAGCGACTTAGCAGCACTCATTTCCATCATCCTCTAAGAAGCACTCCTTAATCTTTAGAGAGACTTTTCCTTGCGTGTTCCTTCTGAGAAACTCCTTGATTAATCATTTAACTTTTTATGTATTTTCTTTGTTTTCTTAGTCAAGACAGAGAAGAAATCCCCCCATATTATGTCCTTTCTGTTTACAGTATCTTCAAGTATTGATATCTTTATTAAGACACTCCCTTCTTTAGGGTTGAATGGCTGATGTAGGGGCATGTTGTTATTTTATCTGTAAGGGCATATTTTCATTCAAGATTCTAAGTTTTTTATTGAGTGTAAGTGATATATATACTAGCATATATATATATATGCTAGTAAACTAATGCTCAAAATTCTCCAAGCCAGGTTTCAGCAATATGTGAACCGTGAACTTCCAGATGTTCAAGCTGGTTTTAGAAAAGGCAGAGGAACCAGAGATCAAATTGCCAGCATCCGCTGGATCANCAGGAGGAGAAGGGGACAACCGAGGATGAGATGGCTGGATGGCATCACTGACTCGATGGGCATGAGTCTGAGTGAACTCCGGGAGTTGGTGATGGATAGGGAGCCCTGGCATGCTGCAGTTCATGGTGTCACAAAGAGTCAGACACGACTGAGCGACTGAACTGAACTGAAGTGATATATATATTAGTTTCAGGTGTGAAGCATAATGATTTGATGTTTATATAAATTGCAAAACAATCACCCCAATAAGTCTAGTTAATGTCTATCATCATAGATAGTTACAAAAATATTTTTCTTGTGATAGTCTTTTAAGATCTACATATTGGGACTTCCCTGGTGGCTCAGATGGTAAAAGAATCTGCTTGCAATGCAGGAGACCCAGATTCAATCCCTTGGTTAGGAAGATCCCCTAGAGAAGGAAATGGCTAACCATTGCAGTATTCTTGCCTGGAGAATTCCATGGACAGAGGAGCCTCGTGGGCTACAGTCCCTGTAGTGGCAGAAAGTCAGATACGACTGAGCTACTAACATGTAATACAGCATTTAACTGTAGTCACACCGTCTATGTTTCATCACCATGACTTATTCATGTTACAACTGGAAGTCTGTACCTTTTTGACCCCTTTCACACATCTCTAGGAACTTCACCCGCACCTCTGGCAACCACCAATCTGTTCTCTGTATCCATGAGCAAGGTTTTGTTTGTCTGTTGTAGACTCCTCATATAAGTGAGATCATGCTGTATTTGTCTTTGTCTGACATTTCACTTAGCATAAAGCACTTAAAGTCTATCCATGTTGTTGCAAATGGAAAGATTTCCTTTTTTATGGCTGAATTATTTTGTATATTGTATATATATGTGTGTGTGCATATATATAAAGAATTTGCTTTATCCATTCTCCATTGAGGATGCTTAGGTTGTTTCCATATCATGGCTATTGTAAAAATATGCTGCAAAGAACAGTGAACATAGGGATTTATGTATCTTTTCGACTTAGTGTTTTTGTTTTCTTCAGATAAATACCCAGAAGTGGAATTGCTGGATCATACGGCAGTTGTATTTTTTTTTTTTTTTTAAGGAACTACCACCTTGCTTTCCATAATGTCTGTACCATTTACATTTTTACCAACATCGCCCCAAGCTTCTCTTTTCTCCATATCCTCACCAGCACTTCTTATTTCTTGTCTTTTTTGATAATGGCCACTTTGGCAGGTGTGAAGTGATATATCCTTGTGGTTTTGGTTTTCATTTCCTTTTTTTTTTTTTGTTAGAATTAGGTTAGTGGCTTAAGGAAGGAGATGAAAAAGATGAGTTGCATTCTCATCACATACTATCAAGAGGACCTTAACCTTGATAAATGGGCAGAAGTACTGATTGTCAGGTTTCTCTACAGCCAAGTTATTGCCCACCTTCCTTACTTTCACTGCTTGTTGGAAGCAAGTCACTAAGCACAGAACACACTCAAGCCTGGGGGGTGGGAAAGGGAAGGTTAAGCTTAATTCCTGGAGTGGAGAAGGAATCTGTATAATTTGGAATTCTTCTGTACTAGAGATATATCTCTTTTCCCTCCTTCCTTCATCCTTCCTTCCTTCTTTTCTTTTCCTCCCTCCCTTCATTTATTTGTGTATAATTATTTATTTTTCCTTGGCATGGACACAGGTAAGATACTTTATAATCTGGATTACAGTCTAATATTACATTATTTTATTGCGACAAATGTTCCAGCTTCAGTCATTGGGAGTTCCTTCAGAGTGGCTCCTGTGTTTTTTGACATGCATTGTCCTTTTGACTTATGAAGACTTCTTTACTTTCTGACATGACAAGATGGTTTAGACTCATCTTGTATATTTCCTGCCCTAACTCTACCCTAACTCTAGAATCAATCATTTAGCCCACGAGTCTTGATTCCATTTACTGGTGAATACTATTTAGAAACCATGAATGGGGCATTGGGTGCCTTTTCAGATTTTGAAGTGAGAAACCAGTGATAATCTTAATAATATATGTAGTTATTTATGTTAGTAATAATAAAACATACATAGCAAGAAGAATAATCTCAGTTCAGTTCAGTTGCTCAGTCGTGTCCGACTCTTTGCAACCCCATGAACTGCAGCACGCCAGGCCTCCCTGTCCATCACCAGCTCCTGAGGTTTATTCAGATTCATATCCATCGAGTCAGTGATGCCATCCAGCCATCTCATCCTCTTTTCCTCTCCTTCTTCTCCTGCCTTCAATCCTTCCCAGCGTCAGGGTCTTTTCAAATGAGTCAGTTCTTCTCATCAGGTAGCCAAAGTACTGAAGTTTCAGCTTCAGCATCAGTCCTTCTAATGAATATTCAAGACTGATCTCCTTTAGGATGGACTGATTGCATATCCTTGCAGTCCAAGGGACTCTCAATAGTCCTCTCCAATACCACAGTTGAAAAGCATCAATTCTTCGGTGCTCAGTTTTCTTTATAGTCGAACTCTCACATCCATACATGACTACTGGAAAAACCATAGCTTTGACTAGATGAACTTTTGTTGGCAAACTAATGTCTCTGCTTTTTAATATGCTGTCTAAGTTGGTCATAACTTTCCTTCTAAGGAGTAAGCGTCTTTTAATTTAATGGCTGCAATCACCATCTGCAGTGATTTTGGAGCCCAGAAAAATAAAGTCAGCCACTGTTTCCACTGTTTCCCCATCTATTTGTAGTAATAAATAAAATATGCAATAATAAAATATAAAATCATAAAATATATTTTGTTTAAAGAAAAAAATCTCAGGGAGAGTTGTCCCTTGAACATTTGAAACATTTACTTATTACTTTACAAAAAGAAACATTGAATTTAACACCTGGCCCTGGCTATTGGAAGTGACAGTCTCAGGACCAATGGCCAAATATTCTCTTAAATTAGGAGATCATCAGCAACTACGTGTTAACTTAAGCTAAGGGCATGTGTGAACAAGTGAATTACAAAAAACAGGGTACTGAGAATGAAATATCAGCAATGCCACAATTTAAAGACTGTCACAAGAAGGGGAATCTATGATGGAAATGGAAAGGGAGTACCAGAAAAACAGAAATAACAAGGGAACGGTGATGAGATGGAACAAATGTAGAAGATAGTATCAAGAAGCTGGATATAGAATTAATATAAACTGTGGATGGTTTCAAGAAGGCTTCATAAAATTATGGAACAACATGAAATCAATGATCCATAGATGTTTATGGTAAGGTAGAGGAATTTTGGCTTCCAATGACACTGTAATTATCATCAGAACGTCATAAAATTTGAAAGCAGTTTGATTGGTTTTATATTAAAGGAAAACTATTGAAGAATTGACTAAAGATGAAGAACATGTAATGGAAAACAAATAAATGCAACCCCCCAATGGTATACACAAATTATTTTTAATGTAAGGAGAGAGAATGTCTTAAAATGGATTGGGAAGAAGAATATTCTTGACAGGTAATGGAGATGAAGATGTGGTTGGGTATGCCGGCAACTGGCTGCAAAATCTGTCCCTGACTCAATGACTTTATCCCTCCTGGGACTTTTCATTATTTCTACCAATTCCTAAGGATATATTTTCCACTTCAGAATATATCCAAAAGTAAAAATATGTTTAATTTAATTATTTAAATCACATTCTTTAATGTCTTGGAAGGTTGGAACCTCAACCTTCATTCATTCCCTGCCTCCTCATTCAGTCCAGTTCAGTTCAGTTGCTCAGTCGTGTCCGACTCTTTGTGATCCCATGAATCGCAGCACACCAGGCCTCCCTGTGCATCACCAACTCCCGGAGTTCACTCAGACTCACGTCCATCAAGTCAGTGATGCCATCCAGCCATCTCATCCTCTGTCGTCCCCTTCTCCTCCTGCCCCCAATCCCTTCCAGCATCAGAGTCTTTTCCAATGAGTCAGCTCTTCTCATCAGATGGCCAAAGTACTGGAGTTTCAGCTTTAGCATCATTCCTTCCAAAGAAATGCGAGGGCTGATCTCCTTCAGAATGGACTGGCTGGATCTCCTGAGACTTATTAGGGAGCACTTATTATTGACTGGGTTTCACATGTTTTTCCTTGAGTCCTGTAAGCATCTTTCTTCTTTCTGAATGTTTTTGGATTATCAGAACATTTGATGGATGTCTACCATGTAGACCAATGTCAGTACCAAACACATAAGATTTTTGTTTAATTGGGGAAAAGAGGTAAAGTGATCCAGTAATTTATCTATGTTTCAATAGTTAATGACGGAGTTAGTGTTAGAATCTGTTTCTTTAGATTCCAAGTACTTTTACTTTTTTTGTGGGGTGGTGGTGGTGGGTAACTGAAGGATATTTGCTCTCCTTTGGCATCCTTGTGGCTTGAACAATAATTGATTTTTTTCCCCTCATTTTCTTCCTCTCAGTCTGGAACTCCTAAGATCTCAAAAGATATACTTTGGTCATGATGACCTTGAAATCTGAAATTGTGTTTCTCTGAGCTCAGAGTTTTGGGATAAAAATCTCTGCATATGTTAAGGGCAGATTATTAAAATTCTCCTTTAATATTTGGAATAAGAATTAAAGTTAAGGAAGTTAGACCTAATAACAGTTGAAGTAAGCTTTAAATTGGATTTGGAACATTTAGAAATATTTAAATTATTCAACCAGTGGCTACTGATTTAAAATAAAGTATACAGGAATAAATATAATACTAGATCATCAAAAGTCAAGGAACTTAACCATTAAGACAAATTTAGGAGAAGGATGGGGAGTTTTGCAGGTCCTGAAGATTTTGAATCGAAAAACAAATTATAATGTGTGGTATTTGAATGGACTCTTAAATGTAACATGAAATAGTTTTTACAAATTTTTCAAATTCCAGAACAAAATACCTGTGTATGAGAGAAAACCTTTTCTAAAAGATGTTTGATACTGATTTCCCTGTTGGGAGAATAACTTTTTAAATATCTGACTGAATAGGTTGTGAGTTTAAGATGACTTCTGAAAAGTCTATCAAGATTGTACTGTACAAGAGATTTAAATTTGTGTAAAAATTTTTGCTGTTATCTAATATAACTTAATTTTATAAATGCAAATTAAATTCTTAGTGTTTACAATTGAATAATAGTATACCTATTAGAATGGTTAGAATTGAAAAAAAAAACTAACAGCAATAAATATTGGCAATGATGTGGAGGAACTGGAAGACTCAGAGATTGAAAATATTGTGAATACTTTGGAAAACACTTTGGTAATTAAAAAGTTAAATGAGAGTATGGAATATGCCATTTATTTAAGGTATTTGAGCATCTGTGAAGTTTGGTATCCTTGGAAGTTTTGGCAACTAAACTCCCATGGATACCAAGGGATGACTCTCCTTGAATGAAATGACCTTTGAGGAGAACAGTATCTAATAAACAACTTTAGGATTTTTACTGAGACCTCCTTCTGACCCTTTTATATTTTTAAAAGTCCATTTAATATGTATATATGTGATTATGTGAGTGTTTTCTATCTTGCGTAGGTACATGTATGTTTCTGGGCATGCATGTGTGTGTGCTTGTAAGTGTGTGTGTGTAGGTGTATGTGTGTAATCCCAGTGAAGATTAATGCTCATGATTAGATGAAGGTTTTCAGGGCTAAAGACAGCAAACGCATAACCATGAGAACTTGTATCCCAGAAATCTATATACATTTTTGGTGAGGTTTGACTTCCTTAGGATATAAAATATGGTTTTTAGTTCTTAATATTTATTAAGGAGCTTGCAAATATAGTCAACCTTAGCTGATGTCTAGGTTATTATAACATTAGCATCCTTTAAGAAGACATAACTAGAAACATCCTCATCATCAATTTATTCATTTTCTCATTTAAAAATATTTATTGAGCTATTTGTTTATTAACACTGTGTTACTTATTGGTGATTTAGTAGAGAGCAAAACATATATATGTTATTTATTATGCTGTAACAAATCTCCTAAAACTCAGTGGTTTAACAAACAGCCATTTCATTTGCTCATTATTCTATGGATCAGCAGTTTGGACTTGGGAAGTAAACTCAACTGAGTGGTTTTTCTATTGGTTTCATAGGGGTTATTCATGCAACTGTAGTCAGCAAGTGGTTAAGTTGGGAGTTGGTTGATCTAAAGGATCTCAGAGGAGATAACTTGTCTCATCTCCACACGGTCTCATTGTCAAAGATGCTAGCCTGGCTTCTTTATATGGTGCCAGAAGGATTCCCAATGAACAGCAAGGCAGCCAAGATGGAGAAAGCAAAAGATCTTTAAAACCTCTGCTTGTATTACATTTGCTGATGTCTCATCAACCAAAGGGCTTCCCTGGTAGCTCAGCTGGTAAAGAATCGCCTGCAATGCGGGAGACCTGGGTTTGATCCCTGGATTGGGAAGATCCCCTGGAGGAGGGCATGGCAACCCACTCTAATATTCTTGCCTGGAGAATCCCCATGGACAGAGGAGCCTGGCAGGCTACAGTCCATGGGGTCTCAAAGAGTTGGACACTACTGAGTGACTAAGCTCAGCACAGCACAGCATCAACCAAAACATGTCACGTTGTCACTGGCTGTGGGAGGGACTTAAGAACATGGGTACAAGGAGGTGTCATTCATTAAAGGCTATTACTATAATTGTTGTTGTTCAGTAACTCAGTCGTGTCCAACTCTTTGCCACCCCATGGACTGCAATACGCCAGCTTCCCTGTCCTTCACCATCTCCCAGAGCTTGCTCAAATTCATGTCCATTGAGTCAGTGATGCCATCCAACCATCTCGTGCTCTGTCATCCCCTTCTCCTCCTGCCTTCAATCTTTCCCAGCATTGGGGTCTTTTCCAGTGAGTTGGCTCTTCAAATCAGGTGGCCAAAGTCCTGAAGCTTCAGCTTAACATCAGTTCTTCCAATGAACAGTCAGGGTTGATTTCCCTTAGGAATGAGCTGGAGTTCAAGAGATTCTCAAGAGTCTTCTCCAACACCACAGTTCAAAAGCATCAGTTCTTCAGCGCTCAGCCATCTTTATGGTCCAAATCTCACATTCATACATGACTACTGGAAAAACCATAGCTTTGACTATATAGGCCTCTGTCAACAAAGTAATATTTCTACTTTTTAATATACTGTCTAGATTTGTCATAGTTTTTCTTTCAAGGAGCAAGCATCTTTTAATTTCGTGGCTGCAGTCACCATCTGCAGTGATTTTGGAGCCCAAGAAAATAGTCTGTCACTGTTTCCATTGTTTCCTCATCTATTTGCCATGAAGTGATAGGACCAGATGCCATGATCTGAGTTTTTTGAATGTTGAGTTTTAAGCCAGCTTTTACACTTTCCTGTTTTACCCTCATCAAGAGACTCTTTAGATCCTCTTCACTTTCTACCTTAAGGGTGGCAGAAATTATTATTACTATAATAATCCGTCATGATCGGCATGCTGATTATGCAAATGTATTTTTGAATTAGTGTTTTCATTTTCTTTGGATTAATACCCAGGAGTGGAATTATTGGATCAGATGGTAGTTCTGTTTTTAATTTTTTTCAGGAAAACTTCATACTGTTTTTGATATTGACTGCATCAATTTATAGTCCCAACAACAGTGTGTTAAGGTACACTTGTCTCCATGTCCTTGCCAACATTTGTTATTTATTCTGTTATTTTTAAAAATTAATTTATTTTTTATTGAAGGATAGTTGCTTTACAGAATTTTGCCATTTTCTGTCAAACCTCAACATGAATCAGCCATAGGTTTACATATGTCCCCTCCTTTTGGAAACTCCCTCCCAACTCCCTCCCCATCCCACCCCTCTAGGTTGATATAGCACCCCTGTTTGAGTTTCCTGAGCCATACAGCAAATTCCCACTGGCTATCTATTTTACATATGGTAATGTAAGTTTCCATGTTACTCTTTCCATTCATCTCACCTTCTCCTCCCCTTTCCCCATGCCTATAAGTCTATTGTCTGTCTGTTTCTCCACTGTTGCCCTGTAAATAAATTCTTCAATACCATTTTTCTAGATTCCATATATATATATGTTAGAATATGTTGTTTATCTTTCTTTTTCTGACTCACTTCACTCTGTATAATAGGTTCTAGGTTCATCCACCTTATTAGAAATGACTCAAATGTGTTCCTTTTTATGGCTGAGTAATAGTCCATTGTGTATATGTACCACAACTTCTTTATCCATTCATCTGTTGATGGATATCTAGGTTGCTTCCATGTTTTCAGTTCATTTCAGTTCAGTCGCTCAGTAGTGTCCGACTATTTTTGACCCCATGAATCGCAGCACGCCAGGCCTCCCTGTCCATCACCAACTCCCGGAGTTCACTCAGACTCACGTCCATCGAGTCAGTGATGCCATCCAACCATCTCATCCTCTGTCGTCCCCTTCTCCTTCTGCCCCCAATCCCTCCCTGCATCAGAGTCTTTTCCAATGAGTCAACTCTTCGCATGAGGTGGCCAAAGTACTGGAGTTTCAGCTTCACCATCATTCCTTCCAAAGAAATCCCAGGGTTGATCTCCTTCAGAATGGACTGGTTGGATCTCCTTGCAATCCAAGGGACTCTCAAGTCTTCTCCAACACCACAGTTTAAAAGCATCAATTCTTCGGTGCTCAGCCTTCTTCATAGTCCAACTCTCACATCCATACATGACCACAGGAAAAACCGTAGTCTTGACTAAACGGACCTCAGTCGGCAAAGTAATGTCTCTGCTTTTGAATATGCTATCTAGGTTGGTCATAACTTTCCTTCCAACGAGTAAGCATCTTTTAATTTCATGGCGGCAATCACCATCTACAGTGATTTTGGAGTCCAGAAAAATAAAGTCTGACACTGTTTGCTATTGCAAATAGTGCTGCAATGAGCAACGGGATACATGTGTCTCTTTCAATTTTGGTTTCCTCAAGAATATGCTTAGGAGAGGGATTCTTGGGCTATAGGGTGATTTTATTCCTAGTTTTTTAAGGAATCTCCATACCATCTTCCATAATGGCTGTATCAATTTACATTCCCACCAACAGTGTACTTCTTGTATTTTTGATAATAGTCATTCTGACAGATGTAGGGTGGTATCTCACTGTGGTTTTGATTTGCATTTCCATGATTTGTGATATTCAGTAGCCTTTCATGTGTCTGTTGGCCATCTGTATGTCTTCTTTGGAAAAAATATATATTCAGGTTCTCTGCTCATTTTGAAATCAGATTGTTTGTTGTTTGATATTGAGTTGTATCTCTTGTATACCAAATTAGCAAATTAAATAGATATGAAATTATTTCACCTATGCTTGACTTTTTAAAAATAATTAAAATAGTAAGACACGGTTTAAACCTTACCCTCATCCCTTTCCCCATACTCTCTTAACAGGTGATTAAGGCATTCTCCTTTTCTTATGGGAAAAATGAAAACAGCAAAGTTTTCCTGTAATCCTATTATGTTTTTCTTTGGTCATAAATATAAAACAAATACAAACAATTCTCTGTCTATCCAACTTAATTTCAAAACACCAGTTTCAGGATAGTTCCTTCTAATATTTAAAGCTAATCTAGTGGATTCTAACAGTTTGCAAACTCAAATGCCTCCAGTGCCAGCAGAAGAGATCAGAGAGCTACCCCATTAGAGTGGGCACTTTGTCTAGACTGAGTTCACGCCTTGTTTATAGAAGGTAAATGTGTGCTGTCATCTGGGAATGACAACAAGTGAATGTATGCCATTTGTTGTTTTAAAGACTCTATATACTGTACTTTAAAATATAGCTATTTTCCAGCCTTTGACTCTTCAGGCTGAAAATTTTCAGCTCACATAATCTTTGGAAACCCAAGGTATAGGGTTTCCAAACTGTAATATTTTTATAGCTCTCCGATAAACTTTCTTTACAACTTTTTCTCACCCTTTAGTATAAAGTACATTATATTTAAAAACAGGTTTATTGCACTTGTTGTGTTTCTGAATCTGAGTTTTTGATTTGTAATTATTTTGATCTGTTATTATTATGACCTTTTGATGGTTGTATTATGCCCTCTTGCTGAGGAAGTATTAAGCAACCATTAGTCTACATTCCCACTTAAAAGTGTTACTGGTATAAACCTTTCCTGATACTCTGGAATGCTGAAGATGCTTTCAGCTAAACATAAATAGATTTTTAGAATGCTAGACCCTGAGCTGAGCAAGAAAACATACTAGATCATTCATTTAGAAGTAGCTGTTATTGACATATAAATATTTTCAAGTAAACAATTCATCAGTAGCCTCAAGCATGTATTTGCTGTCTGAAAGGCTGAGACTTCAGAGATTTGAGGGAATAGATAAGATTTCTTAGCCTCTTCCTTTCCTGTATGATTCCTTTCAACTTTTTTATACTCTTCCCACTAATAATCTATAGCATTTTGTGCTAGCTATTAAAATATTCAAATATTTTTAAAAATAATGAATCAATGAATAAATGCATAATGTCCTAACAATTTTTTCACTTCTTTCTCAATTCTGCCTGTTCTCATTTTAGACATAAAGAATATTTACACATATTACCAGTCTATAAAATACTGTATTTTTATGTTAAATGAACACATACTCTAATTCTTTAGTCTATTGAGATATTTGAAAAAGTAATGGCTTTTCTGATCTAGACTTCCATGAAAAGTATATATTAGCTAGATCTCCCAAATCTGGCATATTTTGAAAAAAAATGTGCTCAAAGGAAAGATGTTCCTTACATCCCTTATTAAGTTCTATTTGGAGCTGATCTTCAAGATTAATCTGCTCTTTTGGGTTACTGTCAACCTAAATCTAAAAGAAGAGCAAAATTTTACTAAAATGGATCCACAATGTTTTTTTTTTTTTTTTGGAAGTATTTTTGAACTGAGCAACAAACAAACTTTATCTTCTCTAGTAAATGTTAAATAGTCTAAATTAGATAACGCTAAGTGAACAGCTTTAGTACAGTCTCAAGACAGAAATAGTATGCAAAATCCAAATTTTTTATTGTTATATATATATGTAACATTCTAGAGTTTATGAACTACCATTGATAGTATCATTAACGTGCAACATAAGCAGTTTAACTATTAAAAAAATGTTTAGGCTAGAGTAAAAGTTGGCAAATGTTATCATACACACTGTTAAAAGTGTTTAATATTTTCAAATGTCACAGGAGAACCTGGGACTTTAATATCAAACCTTGTACATTTGGGAATTAATTTTGTAGTTCTTTGTAACATTTACTTTGCCAATCTTTGATATTAATCTCCTTTTGTGTTTGGTGTTTGATTTGCTTTGGGTAAAACTTAAAAAAAATCTTCTTTTTGTATAAAATCTATAGTGTATCTTTGAAAAATAGATTTATACTTTGATTTCCTCATTGTATATGTGTATCAGATCAGTGAGGTTTTCAAGCCCAAATTGTACATAGAATAAGTTTATCTAAAATAAATTTATTGGATAAAGCCAACTGATATGGTCCAATGTTTTTCCATTGTGACAAATCTAGATGGCATATTAAAAAGCCAAGACATCACTTTGCCATCAAAGGTCCATATAGTCAAAGCCATGGTTTTTCCAGTAGTCATGTATGGATGTGAGAGTTGGATCATAAAGAAGGCCGAGTGCTGAAGAATTGTTGCTTTCAAATTGTGGTGCTGGAGAAGACTCCTGAGAGTCACTCAGACTGCAAGGAGATCAAACCAGTCAATCCTAAAAAAATCAACCCTGAATATTCATTGAAAGGACTGATACTGAAGCTCCAATACACTGGCCACCTGATGTGAAGAACCAATTTTTTGGAAAAGACCATGATACTGGGAAAGATTGAAGGCAAAAGGAGAAGAGCAGGTGGAAGAGGATTAGATGGTTAGGCAGCATCACCAACTAAATAGACATGAATATGAGCAAACTCTGGGAGATAGTGAAGGACAGAGGAGCCTGGCATGCTGCAGTCCATGGGGTGCCAAAGAGTTGGACACAACTTAGCAACTAAACAACAGCAACAATAACAACAACAAAATGGTCCAATGATGTGATTTACACTTTCACGTATACATTTCTGTATTTTTAACTGTATTCTGAATGTTATGACTATATTTGGAACCACAATGCCTAAGTTAGAATTTGAGTATTGATGTGATCCATCTTGGGAATGTTGCTTCATCTTTCTAAAGTTCATTAAAAGCCAAAAGGCAAAATGGTTGTCTGAGGAGGCCTTACAGAGCTGAGAAAAGAAAAGTGAAAGGCAAAGGAGAAAAGGAAAGATATACCCTCTGAATGCAGAGTTCCAAAGAATATCAAGGAGAGATAAGAAAGCTTTTGTAAGTGAACACTGCAAAGAAATAGAGGAAAAGAATAGAATGGGAAAGACTGGAGATCTTTTCAAGACAATTAGGGATATCAAGGGAATATTTCAGGCAAAATGGGCACAATAAAGGACAGAAACAGTATGGATCTAACAGAAGAAGAAGACATTAAGAACAGGAGGCAAGAATACACAGAAGAACTATACAAACAAATAAATCTTCAGTTCAGTTCAGTCGCTCAGTCATGTCCGACTCTTTGCCACCCCATCAATCGCAGCACCAACTCCCGGAGTTCACTCAGACTCACACCCATCGAGTCAGTGATGCCATCCAGCCATCTCATCCTCTGTCGTCCCCTTCTCCTCCTGCCCTCAATCCCTCCCAGTATCAGAGTCTTTTCCAATGAGTCAACTCTTCGCATGAGGTGGCCAAAGTACTGGAGTTTCAGCTTTAGCATCATTCCTTCCAAAGAANTGGGGCTGGTGCACTGGGATGTTCCAGAGAGATGATATGGGGTGAGAGGTGGGAGGGGGCTCAGGATTGGGAACTCATGTACACCACTGGCAGATTCATGTCAATGTATGGCAAAACCAATACAGTATTGTAAAGTAAAATAAAGTAAAAATAAAAATTAAAAAAAAGAGACAAATTTACTTAAATTAGCTAAAACAAGGTAATTATAATTTAGGTGTGTCTTTAACATGGGCAAAATTATTTGATAGTGTTGAATTTATTGAAGACATTTAGAGATAATTTGTTTCAATGATGGTTTTTATTGCTAATGAATTATTTATAAAATATAGGAGAAAAAGAGAGGCTTGATTTGATTATATAGAATAATTAAAATCAGGATATAGTATCACCATTAGTGATTATAGTCTTAATTCTCCCCCATTTTATTCTTGGTTTTATTTATTCTCTCTTGTCATGAATTGTGGAAATAAATAAAACATTACTAACCCCCTCCATTGAATCCATTAATATGATTTTCATATTTTTAAAAATTTAAGGTATTATAAAATTGTACTAGTTACTGGTATATGATTATTAAATGGTTAATAAAATTGTTTAATTCAATTGGATTAAATCCTTTTACTAATTTTATGTGGGAATTAAGAAAAAAATTTGCCTGTATTCCCAAATCCCCATCATTTATTTAATCATGCAGTTTTGTTTACTATGTATGCCTTTTAAACATTTCTCAGCTCTAATCTCATTGCCACAGTCATTGTTTGGTCTTCTCATTGGTGCTTTTCAGTGACTGTATAAATTGTAACTTTACTATTCTGTCTTCCTACAATCTTTTCTGTTTCAATTCCTGCTCCACAATATAGCCACTCCTTATAAAAATGAGATCATACACATTCTTTCTTTAATACCATTATATGGTTTCTAATATCTAGAAGAAAAAGACTAAACTTCCGAGCACTGTGTAAAAAATCCTTTATAATACCCCCAACTTTCATTGTTGATGTGCTCCCAGCACTCAGGCCCTGGTGCATTTATGGTGGTCAGTGAATTTTTGATGAATGAATGAATGAATTAACTTCCCATTTTAAGCTTCTTCTGCTTCTATACTCTCTGCCCTATTCCCACACTCAAATCTTGCTTTGAATAATGCTCTTTCCTTCCTCTGTGTTAAGTGCATTTAAGCTTGCAAAAAAGCCTTTATTAAGATGGACTAAAGAGATTTTTGTCTATAAGGTTCATAGGAATAAGTTCAGGCCCTAATCAAGTGCAGAGGATTGTTGGCATAGTTACATATTATAATACAAAACAAAGGACTCACGTAGGCACTGACGAAAGTAAGAGTGTTTATAAATGGAGTGTTATTTTAATCCTCTCCTCACTGTTGTTTAATTTTATGATTCTAGAAAAGCAAACTCAGTAAGTGAAATAATACTGGTTCATAATGATGAAATGAAATTATTTCTCTCTCGGGAGAAATTCCACAATGTTTTGGAAGAAATGATTTGGGGAGAGGAGGAATGTAGAGATATGGAAAGTTTTGAGAGACAAGAGAGTTCCAAGAAAGAGCTCTAATAAGAAATGATTGATTTTTTTACCTTCTAGAGTGAATAAGAATAAGAACCTGGGGGAGCAGGATAACAGCAGAAGGCATGACTGGATCTTAAAAGGAAAGAACTGCTGTGAGTGGAAATGAAAAGGGAAGAGAAGGAACAATTAAGACCCTCTAGAACAGGGATGCCTACTCAGGGCAGTCTACTCTGTGTGCAGTATTTTGGTGTGACTTGTTTTATTTTCTTGCATAGTGTATAGCAGTCATAGGAACAAAGTAGTTAAATGAAATAAAAGTAAAGGAGAGGAGAAAATAATGATTCCAGAGGATATTTTTTAACAACACATTTATGTAGAATGGACATTGAAATTGAGCCTACAGTGTAGGGTTGTCCTACCGGGTAAAGCATGGGATGCATAAAGCATGGGAAATGCTGAGTTAGGTCCTTGTTCTCAAGGAGCTATCTGTGGCAGATATGAAGGACAGAAAGATCTGCGGGATTAGAATGAATTGAACAAGAAGCAGAGAAGTATACATGGGCAGGAGCTGGACTCTGTACCTCATTCCTAAAGATCATGATTCTCACTTGGGAGCAATTATGGACAGCCTCCATCCACCCCATCTCAGGACATTTGGCAATGTCTGGAGATATTTTTGATGGTGACAACTGAAGAAGGATACTACTTAGCCTCTAGGTGCCAGGGATGTGCCTAAACCTTCCATAACTCCTAGGAAAGCCTCCCTCCCCTCCCCCCATAACAAAGAATTATTGAGTCCATACATCAAGGCTGAGAAACCTTGTGGACAGACCACAGGGAAGTGTTACATTGCTCTTAGTCAACATATGTGATATTAGAAATGTTTAATGTTTAGTCTATGCACAATACTTCAATACAGATTGAAAAATGAGACAATAGGAGACAATATGTACTTTTGAAATTGATTTGGTAACTTTATTCCAGGACTTTTATTTTTTAAGTTCAATAAATGTTTTTATAAACTACTGCCTCAATTATTACCTGAATACCTATCCTTCAGTGACTCTATCATATATTGCTTTAAAGTACCCATAAGTGGGATACTATTTTCTATTTCCTTTCTAAGAAGGAGTTAGTTTGGTTGATTTTATTCACTGAGCTGTAATCCAACAAGTATGAAAAATTTGCAATTTATATTTAATGCTGCTGCTGTTGCTGCTAAGTAGTTCAGTCATGTCCAACTCTGTGTGACCCCATAGACGGCAGCCCACATNACTATTTTCTATTTCCTTTCTAAGAAGGAGTTAGTTTGGTTGATTTTATTCACTGAGCTGTAATCCAACAAGTATGAAAAATTTGCAATTTATATTTAATGCTGCTGCTGTTGCTGCTAAGTAGTTCAGTCATGTCCAACTCTGTGTGACCCCATAGACGGCAGCCCACATGGCTCTCCCGTCCCTGGGATTCTCCAGGCAAGAACACTGGAGTGGGTTGCCATTTCCTTCTCTAATGCATGAAAGTGAAAAGTGAAAGTGAAGTTGCTCAGTCTTGTCCGACTCTCAGCGACCCCATGGACTGCAGCCTACCAGGTTCCTCCGTCCATGGGATTTTCCAGGCAAGAGTACTGGAGTGGGATGCCACTACCTTCTCCATATTTAATGCTAGAGAGTAGCATTTTCAATATATACTCTCTCACTGTTAAGCACTCAGTATTTTGAAAGGACAGCTAAGTACTAATAATTTTATTTTTGGTGTTTAATAATGTAGAATGATTTTTTTTTCATGTAGTTTAATGGTTAAAGTATGGAAATTGGGTATTGGGATCTGAACAATATATGAGTATGTAGGAGAATGGGCATTGCTACCAGATAAAAATGATTCATAGCTCTATCTACCACTATTGGTCTGACTTTGGTTACTTTATACAGCTTTTCTGAGCATTAGTTTCTCATCTACTAAATGGCAGTAGAAATAGTATCCATTACCTAGTTTTTAGGTGAGAATAAATAACTAATGCACATAAAGCATGGGGCTTCCCAGGTGGCGCTAGTGGTAAAGAACCTGCCTGCTAATGCAGGACACGTAGAAGCAGGTTCAGTCCTTGGGTCTGGAAAACCCCTGGAGGAGGAAATGGCAACCCCTTCCAGTATTCTTGCTGAGCATACCATGGACAGAGGAGCTTGGCTGGCTACTGTCCATAGGGTGCAGAGTCTGACACAACTAAGTGACTTTGCACATACGCATACACACATATAAAGTACTGCATTGTCTAGCACTTAATAGGCTCTCAAAATGTCATTATCTCTTTCAAACCAGCTTAATGATGTTGAAAATATCTCTAAATTCTTCAAGTCCAAATCTTTATCTGTAAAATAGAGGAGGAATATACAATTAGTCTTAAAATTTTTTGAGGTCTAAAATAGAAATTTAGCCAATGATAGACTATATATATACCCACACACACATATATATATAATACACATATGTGTGTGTGTGTATATATATATATCCCACTTGTCCTTAAATAATTCTATCATGTACTGCTTTAAATTATCAATATAATAAGATGCTATTTTCTCCTTTTTTTTTTTTTAATAAAAAGGACCTAGTTTATTGGTTTGCTTCCCTGAACTGTGCTCTGACAGTCACTTGTCTCCTGACTACTAAATTACTAAAGATTAGTATCTTTTTTTGTCTTAAGTGTAATATCTGTTCTATTTTACCAGAAAACCTTAATCGAAGCATCTGCACCTATTTTGTTTTCCATCAGATAGTTCAGTTGTTCAAAAAAAGCATTAGCAAGCTCGATAGAACTGACTGAGGTTAGGGCTTACCCACCATTAATATTATACTTTCTATTATTTAGTCATGAAACTTGGGAGTCTTACAAATCCATCTCAACTGACTAAGATCACTCTAGCCAGCCACAAGCATAGGCTAAGTATTCTAATGAATATTTATTTTCCTTATTTTATTTCAAGATGATTAAATCTGAAAGCCATATTTTAGTAGTAAAGCAGCAACAATCTATTAAAAGGCAAACTTTCCCCCCCAGAAAGTCATCTTAATATAGCCCTATTTCCTGATCTGTCCAAAGACTGAAGCAAAACAATGCACACAAAAGCTGTTGTAATCTGCAAAGTTCTATCCAGTTGCAAGACAGTGGTGTAATGACACAAGGGCTCATCTGGTATGCAAATATAGTTAATTGTTTTTCTAGCTGTTGGAAACTCATTTGTCTAACAACCATACTGAGGCATGCTATTTTTTCTTTCTTTCTTTCTTTCTTTCTTTTTATGGATATAAAGGGTACCTATAGAACAGGTTTAAGAATTTTCTCAAAAGGGAAAACTGAAGGAACTTGATTTCTGATTAAATTCCAACTCAGCATTGTGTGATAAAGGGTTTAGAAACTCAATTTTTACTCTTTGCTACCCTTTCTGATCTATTTAGTGACTGCTGCTGCTAAGTCACTTTAGTCGTGTCCAACTCTGTGCGATCCCATGGATGGCAACCCTCCAGGCTCCCTCTTCCCTGGGATTCTCCAGTCAAGAACACTGGAGTGGGTTGCCATTTCCTTCTCCAATACATGCTAGTGAAAAGTGAAAGTGAAGTCGCTCAGTCATGTCTGACTCTTAGCAACCCCAAGGACTGCAGCCTACCAGGCTCCTCCATCCATGGGATTTTCCAGGCAAGAGTACTGGAGTGGGCTGCCATCACCTTCTCCATTAGTGACTGCATAGCAATTCAAATAGACAGTAAAAATGTAGCTGTATTTAGATAAATAGTTCACTAACAAAACACTTAGGGAAGCAAAATAATTTGAACTTTTCTTATGTAATTTTGCTGTTGATGGCAGGATGATGTGCCCCCATACCCAAAATTGCTCACATCTTCACCTGTGAACCTGCGAATATGTTATGCCATGGCAAAGGAGAATTAATGTTGCAGGTATGGCACTTGGGGTGCTAATTAACTGACCTTAAAGTTCCTAGATTTGATCCAGGTGGACCCAGGGTAATCACAAGAGTCCTTTAAATATGGAAGAGGGAGATGTGTCAGTATTAGAAGGAGGTAATGTGAGAAATACTCAATCAGCCATTCCTGTCTTTGGAGTAGGAAGGGGGCCACAAACCAAGAAATTCAGGTGTTCCCTAGCAACTGGAAAAGGCAAGGAAATGAGTTCTTTTCTAGAGCCTCCAGAAGTCCTGCCACCATCTTGATTTTAGCCCCTTGAGTATCATTTTTTAAAAATTTAATTTACTTCTAGAAATGTAAGATAACAAATCTGTGTTCTTTTAAGCCACTGTTTGTGGTATTTTCTGATTAGAGCAATAGGAAGTTAATACCTTTGCCTGAGACTTTAACTCCTAACTAAACAACGTAAGTTATTTAAACCTGAAATCCTGATTAAATTCATTTTCAGAGTCTATATGGCTGATAGTTTTGTTTTCTACACCAATATAAAACACTTGCTTGTATTACAGAAAACTCTACCCTCTGCCCCATTAATCTTTTAAAATGAAAAGTGTATTTTACTTTCTTCTCAATTCCTTTGAAATTTTGCAGCTGGTACTCAGGAGTTCTTATATGTTTTTCCCCTTCAGCTTTGAACAGAAAGTCTTGTGTTTGGATTGCTCTTTATTCCATCTCCTCCTCATTCTTTCATTTCTACTAAGCGAAGCTTGCACCATATTAATGAAATCCAACTAAAATATACTGCCTCCTGTATTTTTTTTCCTGGAATTTGTTATTTATTTATTTTTATTTTAATTTTTACTTTATTTTACTTTACAATACTGTATTGGTTTTGCCATACACTGACATGAATCCACACGGGTGTACATGAGTTCCCAATCCTGAACCCCCTCCCACCTCCCACCTCCCACCCCATATCAACTCTCTGGATCATCCCTGTGCACCAGCTCCAAGCATCCTGTATCCTGTATCGAACATAGACTGACGATTCTTTCTTTCATGTTAGTATACATGTTTCAGTGCCATTCTCCCAAATCATCCCACCCTCTCCCTCTCCCTCAGAGACCAAAAGTCCGTTCTATACATATGTGTCTCTTTTGTTGTCTTGCATACAGGGTTATCATTACCATGTTTCTAAATTCCATATATATGTGTTAGTATACTGTATTGGTGTTTTTCTTTCTGGCTTACTTCACTCTGTATAATTGGCTCCAGGTTCATCCATCTCATTAGAACTAATTCAAATGTATTCTTTTTAATGGCTGAGTAATACTCCATTGTGTATATGTACCACAGCTTTCTTATCCATTCATCTGCTGATGGACATCTAGGTTGTTTCCATGTCCTGGCTATTATAAACAGTGCTGCAATGAACACTGGGGTACATGTGTCTCTTTCAATTCTGGTTTCATCAGTGTGTATGCCCAGCAGTGGGATTGCTGGGTCATATGGAAGTTCTACTTGCAATTTTTTAAGGAATCTCCACACTGTTCTCCATAGTGGCTGTACTAGTTTGCATTCCCACCAACAGTGTAAGAGGGTTCCCTTTTCTCCACACCCTCTCCAGCATTTATTGCTTGTAGACTTTTGGATCAGTCTGTCTCCTTTAAAATTGTGATAAAATACACATAAAGTTTACCATCTAACCTATTAAACACAGTTCAAAGTGTTGACTACATTTACATTGTTGAGAAGCTAATCACCAGAACTGTTTCCATCTTTCAAAATTGAAATTATACCCATTTAGCAACTCTCCTCTCCCTTCCCCCAACCACTGCAGCCACCATTCTATTTTCAGTCTCTAGAGTACTGCTTTATTTTTGAAATAGTCCCTGATTATTCGATTGCTTCAATTAGAAGAGATTTCTTCCTGGTGTTCAATTCCATCAGTGTGCTTAATTTCACCAGGGCCCCTATATTGCCACACAGTGGTGTTTTGATATACCTTGTATTATTTTTGGCTGGTCAAAGCAAACACCCTCTTCCAACAACACAAGAGAAGACTCTACACATGGACATCACCAGATTGTCAACACCA
>SJYA01000924.1:340395-361166 GCA_006410615.1 Neotragus moschatus | reverse complement strand
AGCCTATCCCTTCTCCAGCAGACCTTCCCAACCCAGGAATTGAACTACCATACAATTACACTCATTTCACACACTAGCAAGGTAATGCTCAAAATCCTTCAAGCTATACTTCAACAGTACATGAACCAAGAGCACAAGATACTTTGAAAAATTCTTAAAGAGATGAGACTACCAGGCCAATTTACTTGCTTTCTGAGAAACCTGTATGCAGGTCAAGAAACAATAGTTAGAACCAGACATGGAACAACAGACTGGTTCAAAATTGGGAAAGGAGTACATCAAGGTTATATACTGTCACCCTGCTTATTCAACTTACATGCTGAGTACATCTTGCAAAATGCTGGGCTAGATGAAGCTCAAGCTGGAATCGAGATTTCCAGGAGAAATATAAATAACCTCAGACATGCAGATAATACCATCCTTATGACAGAAAACCAAGAGGAACCAAAGAGCCTCTTGATGAAGGTAAAAGAGGAGAGTGAAAAAGCTGGCTTAAAACTCAACATTTAAAAAAACTAAGATCACAGCTTCTGGTCCCATCACTTCATGGCAAATAGATGGGAAACAGTGGAAGCAGTGACAATGGAAACAGTTCTTTTCTTGGGCTCCAAAATCATTGCAGATGGTGACTGAAATTAAAAAGATGCTTGCTCCTTGGAAGAAAAGCTATGACAAACCTAGGCAGCATATTNAGCTTCTGGTCCCATCACTTCATGGCAAATAGATGGGAAACAGTGGAAGCAGTGACAATGGAAACAGTTCTTTTCTTGGGCTCCAAAATCATTGCAGATGGTGACTGAAATTAAAAAGATGCTTGCTCCTTGGAAGAAAAGCTATGACAAACCTAGGCAGCATATTAAAATGCAGAGACATCACTTTGCTGACAAAGGTCCATCTAGTCAAAGCTATGGTTTTTCCAGTAGTCATGGATGGATGTGAGAGTTAGGCCATAAAGAAGGCTGAGCATCGAAGAATGATGCTTTTGAACTGTGGTGTTGGAGAAGACTCTTGAGAGTCCCTTGAACTGCAAGGAGATCCAACTAGTCAGTCCTAAAGAAAAGCAACCCTGAATATTCATTGGAAGGACCGATGCTGAAGCTGAAGCACTGCTATGTTGGCCACCTGATGCAAAGGGGTGACTCACTGGAAAAGACCCTGATGCTGGGAAAGATTGAGAGCAGGAGGAGACAGAGATGACAGAGGATGAGATGAGTGGATGGCATCACTGATTTAATGGACATGAGTTTGAGCAAACTCCAGGGGATAGCGAAGGACAGGGAAACCTGGAGTGCTGCAGTCCATGGGGTCCCAAAGAGTCAGACAAAACGGAACAACAATACATGTGTATGTATATGTATACGAACATGCACGTATGAGTACAAGGAATAGACAATAATCTCAGAGGAAATGTTTGGATCGTATTACGGGAGTCAGACAAGGAACCCATTCCCTCCAGCTGAGACCTGATCTCACCACTCTACTTGCTATCACAACCTGCCTGACCCCCACACTTTCAATCTGCCTCTTCCTGCTTTCCCAGGGCACTTATCACCTTGCAGTGCATCATACAAGTTATTTATTTATTGTTTTTTTATCTTCCACCACCACTAGGATGTAATCCCTCTCCATAAAGGCAGAGATTGTTGTCTGTTTTGCTGGAGCCCAAGTGCCTAGAATAGAACCTAGCAGATGAAGAAGAACCAAATGATTTTCCCTCAGTGCAAGGCTTCCCTGGTGACTCCTGACCCAAGGGAGTCTCCTGCAGCACAGGAGACCTGGGTTTGATCCCTGGGTCAGAAAGATTCCCTGGAAAAGGGAATGGCAAGTCACTCCAGTACTCTTGCCTGGAGAATTCCATGGACAGAGGAGTCTAGCGGGCTACAGTCCATGGGGTCCCAAAGTCAGACAAGACTGAGCAGATGGGCACAAACACATACAATGCAAGGAAGGCAGAACAGGTGTGAGAGACAGCCATGCCTCCATCCATTCACTGAATAAGCATCTACTGAGTATCTCTCTATGCCCAGCGTTATGCTAGTCCCTGGAGATGTGAAGAAAGGAAATCCTCTAACCTCATTAGGGCCTGGCAACCTGGACAGAGGACAAGAGCTTCCTGTTTAGAAAAACAGTATGAGCAAAGGCTCCAGAGGCAGAAGTGTTAAAGCAGGTGGAAAGCAGGGTGTGATGTAGACTTCCTGGGAAGAAAGCTGAAGTCACAGCGGGTTCCAAGGTCAGGAAGTGAGAACCCCTGACAAAGAAATCCGTGCTGACAGCTGAACCCTCGCAATCCTCAGTGATACAGCTCCAATTCTAAATAATTCCTTTCGATATGGCATAAGACTCCATCAAAGCCAAATAAATCAGACTTAATCCAAGAGGTGGAAAGTGAGACAGCAGGAATGCCCAGAGCTCTCTGCCTTACAGCTTGTGTAGTTTTCATGTTTCCTGCTTTGCTTGTCTTCAAGACACAGAGGAATGGGTTCACACAGGCAGACCCACACAGAACACATGCAGGCTGCTTCCAACTTTGCACAGATCATCCCAGCCAAGAGAGGAGAAGGCCAGGTTGAGTGAATACACACGCCTGGCTCTTGGGTTGCCCAGTCACCTCGAGAGGAATAAGGATTTTTGTATTCAAGCAGCACATTTCTGGAAAGACAAAGGTGGGCTATAGCGCCAAGACACTGTGCAACTCTCGTCCTCCCAGGCCTGAGTACAACCACTATTGGCCTTCTGAGTACCGAGCTTAGAGCCAGGCACTGGGGGAAGTCAGAGAGAGTCTGAAAAGTTCACATCTGACCCAAAAGAAGGAGGAAGCAGATGCTATAAAAATAGATGCTTATAGGCACAGTTAGATTGGATGGCTATACTGAGCTCTGGAAAAGAAAATAGCTTATAAAAATAATTCTGTTATACACCGACTCTCTCCTATATATAGCAAATACAAATAATCATCCACTTCCCTAGTTCATCTCTTTCCCGAGTCTTCGCTTTTCACTGTTGTGTCTTCTTGAGAGCTAACCTTACAAGCAAGAGTTCTAGCGCCCATCAGAGAGGAATGTGTAGCCATCAAGGTGAGCTGGTAGTCCCTGCAGGGGAGAGGAGATCACAGAGGGGTTTTGTGGGGACTGGGTGATTCATTCACAGAGTGGATGTCAGGCCACTTGGGCAAAATCAGAAGCTTGCTCTCCAACTGCTGTTGCTCCGGGCTCCCACTCCTGTTCCCTGGGACCCCAGAGTACTCTCCGAACATTCCCACCTCCTGACACCTTGCACCTGCTTTGGAGTTCCTTAACAGCATCACTGTAAAATGCCAGGATCCCAGAGGGAAGAAGCCACCTACACTGTGCCATAAAGGTGTGTAGAAGAAAGAAAGTGTTCAGGAAAGAACAGGAAGAAAACAAGTGTTCAGGTCCCAGGTCCGACAGGCTGTCCAGGCCCATCTGTGAGGGCCTTGTGAGGCCCGTCTGTGAAGCCCGTCTCTCTTCCTCTAAGCAGCTCAGCCAAGGAAATAAACCCCCACCACACCTCAGCACGACTGACTGACAGGGCTGCTGCTAGGAATGTGTAGAGGGAGGGGCCTGGCAGACAGGAGGGATCACTCTTCAGATGACTTCAGAGGACTACGTGCTAAGAGATTTCCAAGCCGAGTCTTGCCAGGAAACGCAACCTGGTGTTAAGCCTTGTAATTCTACCCAAGAAGCCTCATTTCCCATTTCTTTTTAATTGTTTCCTCCCTCTGTCCTCTGATGGGAGCAATTTAAGTCGCTCGGATGTCCCACTAACAGCCTACTGGAGACAACTGCCCAGAAAAGAGAAGACATTCCAGAAATAGAAAACCACAGTGAAAAATGCCTGCTTAGAGCTTCATTAAGTCTCAGACAGCAAGACCACTCCCTGGTCATTGCATTGTTCGGAACGTAAGGGGATCTGAAATAGCAGTGGAATATATTTCTGGTGACCTTCCGGCTACTCCAGACAAGGGGTGTGGGTCCGGTCATCAGTCCAGTAAACATGCCTTGAGTGCCTGCCCAATGTTAGGCATTGACCAGAGCTAATAGCTGATATCTGATGGACGTCTCCGGGCCAGATCCTGGGCTAGTGCTTTTGAGGCTATATTATTTAATGTAATCTTCCCAAATATCTCTAAGCATCCTTCCATTATGACTCCCAATTTATGATCAACATAATGAAGGCACTTAGAGATTAAGTCATTTTCCCCAAAAACACAGAGCTGAATCCTGGAAAAGCCAGGATGAAGTCTACTTCAGTTTCCAGTTTTAACTGCTACACTCCAGAGCCCCTAAGAAAGATGTACAAGGAAGATTGTGCAACTTGCCCTGAAAGTCCGTTTCAGGCTTTACCATCAGAAAGTCCCTTAGAGCAAACTCGAATGTCTCCCACTTCCCTTACAGTGTATTTCCTCCTGCTTAGCTCCAAGCAAAGCTGGAGAAGAGCCAGGCGGGGCAACTTCTGAGCAGCGAGTGGAAGGAGGGGGTGGTCCCAGCCCCACACTGGAGGGAGAATGCATTACTTCTACCAGGAACTACAGCCCCTCCAGCCCCTCTGCGGAGCCCTAGTTATATCCTGGTTACTTCTCCTTTATACCCTCAGAGAGCAAAAGGTTCATTCTGCAGATAAGTCAGAATTCTGCCTCTGTTGCAACACTTTTGGCATTTTGTCGAGCTGACCCCGCTCCCGGAAAAGGACAAGCACTGCTTTTACATTCATTAGAGAAGAGGCCCTTGGGTCAGAAGTGCAGTTCTGCCTTGCAACCCTCACCAACCTGGGGGCTCAGTTCTGCTCAGCACTGGTTAACACACCAACCTTAAGCAGCTCTCTGGTTCTGCAGAACACAGGACACACCTGAAACACAGCCCACCAGTTCCCTAGGTCTGGGATGGGGCCCGAGAACTTGCATTTCTAACAATTTCCCAGGTGATGCTGGTGCTGCTGATCCGGAGACCCTACGGCTTCCTGATATTTTTCTGCAGAACCCTTGGTGCTGTGTTAGCACCAGCTGCACCATTCTTGTATATCCTGGCTCCAAACACAATTCCTACAATCTCAGGAACACAGATATGTGCATGAGCTGAGAGGCAGAAGGAGAGCAGAAATGAGGGTGCTGAGCCCAGGCTGAATGGCCACTTAAGAATAAAGCTCTTAAGGCCTGGAGGGCAGAATACCGAATGGAGCAGAGAGGGCTTTCCACCTCCTTGCTAAGGGTACTGGAATTGGTCTGGGCAAAGCCAGCCCTGCCAGCCCAGCTCAGCTCAGACCTGCCTGAGGCACTCATTCCTTCCTCAGGAGGGAGCCCACTTACCTTCCAGCCACAGCTCAGTGGCTGAATCCACATTCCTTTCCCTGGGAAAGCGGGGCTTCCCAGGTGGCTCAGTGGTATTAAAAAAATAATAATAATAAATCCACCTGCCAATGCAGGAGATGCAAGGAGACGTGGTTTTAATCCCTGGGTTGGGAAGATCCCTTGGAATAGGAAATGGCAACCCACCCCAGTATTCTTGTCTGGAGAAATCCCATGGACAGAGTCCTGGTGGACTACAGTCCAGGACGTCACAAAGCATTGGACACCACTAAGCACACACACAGGTAAAGAAGGGACATCTCTCTGCCTTGCCTACCAGCTCATCAGCACCTTTCCTAGACGTCTTGGTTGGACCCTGGGTTTCAGGATAAATTGCTGAAAGGAAGGGATCCTGCCTCTCATCTGCAATCATTGAGCCTTCTGGAAAGCCTGGAAGTCAGGAGCCTGACACAGTCCGCCCAGGGACTCAACCTCCACTTGTCTTACACAGCGGGGCTTCACTCTGGTCATTTCCTCTGAATAGAAATCCCTTTGTCCTTGGCCTCCTGGTGAACTCCCAGTCTTCCTTCCAAACTCATCTCAGGCCTTTTGCCTATGGAAAGCGGCCCCTCGGCACCAAGTAGAGTCTGTCATTTCCTCCTCCACGCCTTGGCTGCACTGCATTGCAAGCTTCCATGCTGTTTACAAATCTGAGCGACAGGAGAGGAATTACTGGCCTCTAAGTATCCCCAGCTTGGCTGCCCTCTCCTTACCAGCTACAAAGCCTCTTCTACTCAGCTTCCACCTCTCTTTCTGTTCTGAGCATGGCAATCTCCCTTTCCAGGATTCTTCTTTGCTGTGATATAGAATCAAAGTTGGGGAGAGAAAACTAAGAGAAGAAAGAGGTGTTTAGAAGACATGAGAGATAAGGTCTAGGACTAGGAAGACATTTTCTGTAAAATAGAGAAAGGAAAAATAGAGTAGATTGGGACAGCTTTCTGGGGGGAGTTGAAGGAAGAATGCCAAGCAAGGCAGGCTGAGGGTGTAAGGAAGCGGATAGAAAAGGGAAGAGGTTATATTGAGAGTAACTCTGGATGTCCACGAAGACTCTATTTACTGAGTTTAAAAGTACAAGTAATGGACTTGAATTACTCTGAAGTGTCTTGGTTGCTGGGGCCCTCTCTCTCTGACGCTGCTCCAGGACTGGACCACAGGAGTCTTGCCCTCGTTGGGTTGCATCCTCGGGTTTCTCCCGTCTTTGCACTTTGCTCTTCTCAGAGTCTGGCACAGAGCCTGACGCATAAGAGATGTGCAGAAAAGTCCAGGTTTTCCCCTCCTTTCTTGGCTTCTGTCAACCTTGAGCAGCCCATGAGGCTGAAATGATGGCAGAAGGAGCAGGAGCTGACAGGACAGCGTGGGGGAGAGAGGCAACTAAAACGTCCCACTAAATCTCCCTGGACGGAGTGAGAACCAGCCGCACACTGCTGATCTTGGCTGGGAGCCCACCATTTACCAGCCCCCTCCGGGCCTCTAGGGTATGGCTAATTAAAGACATGGTTACTCATTTCATTCCCAAGTCGCTATTTAAGGAAGTAGAATCATGCCATTCCTATAAGGCCTCTGACCCTACCCTAGAGGCAAACAATACCAGGGCTTGTCTGAGTGGCTGTAAGTACAGAGCCGCTGGGAGAGGCTGGGAGGGGGCGGAGGAGGGGGAGACAGCAGGCCCCACCGCTGGACCAGCAGCTGGATGCTCCCTCCCTCGACGTCCTCCTCTCTCCCTCCCCCTAAGGGGCAAGGATCTTGTGACCACCCTCCCTGAGCCCACTGCCAGGGCAACTCCTGTGTTTTCTGGACTCAGAGTCACACAGCTGACTCAGAAAAAAAATCACTCACAATCTCCTTTTGGATTTCAAGTAGCAGCAACTCGGAGCATCTGAGATTTTTTAGCTGTTTTTGAAGAAGTGAAGAAAACACTGCTTTTAATCAGCAGACTTGCTGAGATCTGCTGTATGTCAGGCCCAGTGCTAAGCACGGAGAAAGGGAAGGAATAAAAATAAGCACGTTTTGCTCTGAAAGAGTGTCCAATCTGATAGATGAAAGAGGTGCATGAACAAATACATTACGCTATTGTGGAATAAATGTGAAAGTAGAGTTTTGTACTGTGCACACTCCAGAGAAAGTGGGGATACCCTGTAACTGGTAGGCAAAGACATGTGTGTGGAGCAGGGGTGGGGGTGGGAAGATCTGAGGTGAGTTTTGAGGTACCAATAGGAGTTCATCAAGTAAGGGAAGAACACCCGTAGCAGAGGAAAAGCATATTCAAAGTCATTTAAATCATGGAGAAATGAGTCGCATCCATGAGTTTCAGTGGGTCTCAAACTTTGCTAACAACTGTCTCATATAGAATAAGCTACATTAAAGTGAATAGGTTAGTCTGAAGCATCCTGTACAAGTATGGATTTTTAAAGATTTGTTATTGAGAATTAATTGACATAAAGCATCATATCAGTTTCAAGCAGCCTGAAATTTCTTAGACTTTTAAAAACATTTTTTAACTGTCCAAAATTATGCATGATGGTTTATAGGAGTCTCACGTTTTGACATCAATATTTTCAATTTCTAGTAAGATTATTCAACTTTCCAAACATAGATGGTCAAATAAATTGATCCCCCATGTAGGGAGAAGCTTCACATGGATCTCTTGAGAAGGAAAAAGGCAGTTTGTAACCAGTGTGAGAACGAGAAAACCTTTAAAAGAGGGTTGGAGACCAGAGCTCTGTCTCTGACTGTACAAGTAATTTTTCACTCTCATATTTAGGTGTTGGCTGGGTTTGACCACAGTTACAGCATTTTCCAAACACTCTTAGAGAAGTAAGTTTGTCCTGATGTCTGATGAGGCCATCCTGGTTTTTGCAGGAATGGAGTTGTTCCTCTCGCCCTTACCCAGGCCACCACCCTCTGGGCTATGGGTATGTGGCTGGGGTGTGGTACCCAAGGAAAGAGATCACAGGCTAGGAAGGCCATGATTACTGCCTTCAGAGTTCAGAACACAGAGGGAGATAATCTGTGCTGCTGCTAAGTTGCTTCAGTCATGTCTGACTCTATGCGACCCCATAGATGGCAGCCCACCAGGCTACCCCGTCCCTGGGATTCTCCAGGCAAGAACACTGGAGTGGGTTGCCATTTCCTTCGCCAATGCATGAAACTGAAACAGCAAATTTAACATTCACACTTTTTTACACGATGGGGAACCCTCGCACTTCATGCTCAGTATCAAGGGGGAGGCACAGTGCGGTCTTGGAGAGGGTCACGGGGAGCCCGTCTTCACCAGGAGTAGGAGAACGAGGCAGGTCACCAGGTACCATGTAACAACCCTTAATTTAATGGTGTTGGAGGAAAACTGAAGGGAGAAGATCTATTTTGTTTCAGTGCAAGCCCGGCTCTGAGGAGCGCTTGCATGATAACAGCAACGTTTCTCCTTCCTTATAGTGGGAGATATGAAATTAACTTCGAACAGCAGGTTGGACTATAAAGGACAGGAAGAGAGGGTGTCTGGAACCTACAAAGAATCTTCACATGCACTGACTGAACAATAAACACAGTTTATTTATTTAAATAAAATAGCTTCCCTTTTGATTGCAGTTTTGTACCAAGAGCCAAGTTTTTCTGTATCAAAGGTAAGCAGGTGGATGTCCACACTTCCAGTTCCAGCCAGCTGACATGCCCCAGGTGAGGTCAAAGGTTGAATTGTATCCCCCCCTACCACCGGAATCTGTTTGTTGAGGTCCTAACCCCCAGGACTTCAGAAAGTGGCCTTATTTGGATATGCAGTCTTTGCAGATACAGTTAAGATAAAGTCAGACTAGAGTAGGGTTGGCCCCTCATGCACTATGACTGGTTCCCTAATAAACTGAGGGAAACAGAATCATGTATAGGTTGAACACCCTGTGAACAGGAAGGCAGAGATCACGGCGATGTATCTGCAAACAAAAGATGCCGAAGACTGCCGACAAACCAGCAGAAGAAGCTAGGAGAGAAGCTCAGAGACAGATCCTGCCTCACTGCCTAGAGGGAACAAGCCCCGCCGACACTTTGATCTTGGACTTCTAAACTCTGAAACTGGGACACAAGAAATGTCTGCTGTGTATACCACCCAGTCAGTGGTCCTTTGTTACGGCAGCTCCAGCAAATTGATGCAGGGATGGGAACTGTCCTCAAGGAAACCTAATAGAAGTTCAATAACAAAGGTTCAAAGTAGATTAAAAGCAAAAACAAAACTCAAAAGCAAAATCTCTCCTGGTAATGAAAGACTTGGAAATCACTGGAAACGATTCAGAAACTTAGAGAACCAGTGTTTTAGTTTTTCTTTCTTGCTTTCTTTTTTAATGCACTTAACACTGCTGCAGGAAGCATCATAAATCTCCTCAATGAACAGTCCCAATCTGCTGATAGCTGGTGAGAAAGTAACTGGCTGTTTTTGTGTAAAAGCTCCTACACTCCTTTCACAGCCACGTTCATTTTAGCCTGTCAGGCCAAGGGGAGACAATTGCATTAAATCACCTGGCAACTTAAATGCTCTCCTTTTTGGCATCAGAGAAAACTTTCCCTTTAATCAATTAAAAATCTGAGGTCTTCCTGACAAGTGCATCAACCTTAGAATTGGGGGCGGCCAAGAGTTGGATTCATAAAACTTTTGCATGCAAGCTTCTGGTGGACCCTTCTGGTGGACCCTGGCAGAGGAACCCAAGAAGTGCCATATTGTTTTACAGTTGCCAAGTCATATCTGACTCTTTTCAGCCCCATGGACTGCAGCATGCCAGACTTCCCTGTCCTTCACGATCTCCTGGATTTTGCTCAAATTCATGTCCATTGAGTCGGTGATGCCATTAAACCATCTCATTCTCTGTTGCCCCCTTCTCCTCCTGCCTTCAGTCCTTCCCAGTATCAGTGTCACAATGCTTGAGGCATGCCCTTGACGATGCCCCATAATAGTGACCTGTACAACTCCCACCAGATTCTGAGTCCTCTGAGGGAAAGGACTGTGTCCCTTACACCCCACCACAGGTCCTGTTTTCATGATGGAGCCATTGAACCCTCCTACTCAAGCCCTTCTTGGGGTACCAAGGTTCTTCTTCCTCACCTGAGTCACATATGATGGGTCAAGGATAAACAGAGAGCTCATAGCCTACAGGATCAGGGAGAAGGCAGAAAATGAACATCTTAACAAGGCATTCATGACTATTTTCAGGGTCAGACAGCCAGGTAAAAAGGTGATAAATGGAAATTTAATTAGGGTCAGTGAAAGGGTAATGGGTGTTGAACTTAAAAATGAATTTTTCTTTTTGAAGATGTGAAAAGAACCTTGGAGTCCTTTGGCTCTTCTGACCTACAGAAATGGTTTTCTAATTGAAGAGCCTGAAACTCATCTTCCCACACAAGAAGTGAGCAGATCTAGGGAGCTTTAGATAAGGCTTTTAGAATAAATGCAAATGAAAGAAATGAATGTCTTCCGCCCTGACAGCTCTTCTCAGGTCCCCTCCTACTCTAGGACTTTCCGGTGGGTAGACGTGGAGGGGAAAAAAAATATTCAAATATGCAATTGATTGTTCAATTCCAAGTCAGTTTCACTTTCTAGCTCTCTGGCAGTCTGCTTGCTGTATCAACTATCACACTGCAGTTCCCTAGATGTGCCCCTGTTTGGGTACACAGACACCCGGTACCGTTCTAGGCTGGGCCCTGCTCCTCCACTGGCTGCTGGGTCTCTGCTGCTGAAAGAGGCCTTGTGTAAAGAGCTTCCACAATACCGTCTCAGATTCCAGTCCGAATCCTTCCCTGCTGCAGGTTACTTGACTCTGCAAGACTTGGCTTCCTCTTCTCAGAATGGCGATCAAATGAGTGATGATAGCAGCTTCATGGTNTGCTGCTGAAAGAGGCCTTGTGTAAAGAGCTTCCACAATACCGTCTCAGATTCCAGTCCGAATCCTTCCCTGCTGCAGGTTACTTGACTCTGCAAGACTTGGCTTCCTCTTCTCAGAATGGCGATCAAATGAGTGATGATAGCAGCTTCATGGTCTCTTTGTGAGGACCCAAAGGAAGAATAAATTTGATAAATAGAGCTTGTGATATACTGCGTCAGGAGAATGATAAAAGTAAAGCAAGGTCCTGTTATGCTCCTTGCTCCCTTGTTAAGTCGTCTCAGTCGTGTTCCGACTCTTTGCAATCCTATGGACTGTAGCCCGCCAGACTCCTCTGTCCATGGGATTCTCCAGGCGAGAATATTGGAATGGGTTGCCATACCCTCCTCCAGGGGATCTTTCCAACCCAGGGATTGAACCGGCGTCTCTTATGTCTCCCACACTGCAGGCGGTTTCTTTAAGACTGAGCCACAGAGGAAGCCCGTTCTGCTCCTAAGAGATAATAAATAAAACCCCTGGTGCACTGAGGTAGGTGCTCAGTAAAAGGGCCTCCACTCCACGTTGTCTGCCCTGCAGCTTAGCTGAGGGTCTGATCCTTCTCCCCTGTCAACATGAAAACAGGGAATGAGCCCAGTGGTCTGTTCCCCGGGCCCTGTCTCCCCTGAAGGTAGACCTGAGCACAGGCCCCTGTGCTTGCCTTCCGAGGAGGGAGGCAGTGTTGACAGAGAATGAAAGAGGCAGAAGTCTAGCCCTTTCCCGTGTGAGAGAAGCAAATAAAGGAAGCTCTATGTGCTGGACTTTAGCTCCAATGGGCACACATGAGTCTAATGTGGACCACTTGTAGATGCTATGCTGAAGCCCGAGGATGAAGAAATGAGACGCTTGGTCCCCCCAAGCCTCTTTGCATCTCCACATGCCAGTTTAAGAACACAAGATGTCTTTCAATACGTCTATTTCCTAACAAATCGTCACAATTCCATGTTTTATTATACTATTTTGTTTGACTTTTATTTTAACAAAAAGATTTATGTGCGGCAAAGAAAAGTACACTATTTTTTTTTCCTCTCTCTTAATTCCTAAACCTCATTGACTTTTAAGATGGAATTAAGGTCAGTAATATAAACAGGAAGTGGCTGTCTTTTTAAGTGACTAAATAAAGCCAACCACTTTCTCACTGAGATAATTTGACAACAGTTTTTAAGTCCTAGAGAAGAACTTGTTTTCCAATTGACTAATTAAAACCCACTTAATCTAACAAAGTAGATTCTCTATGGACCCTTATAACAGAGAAAATCAATCTGAATTGAGCTATAATATAAACATAGAGTAAATAAACTGCATTTTGTGAGAAGAAAAAAGCATGCTATAGGTGGTAATTCTCACTTATGCACACCGGCTCTGAAACGGACTCCAAGAGCTGTATTTATAGAGACCTCTGCACTCCCCGCTCCCCACACCCCCACGTTGACAGGGAGCCGTCTTCTCCAGTTAGGAACTGGGAAGTCAGATCCCCTTATGATGGCCGGTGATGTTTCTCCTCTGGGAAGACAGCATTCACTTTCCTGCTCCTTCTTCCAGGTCAAAGTGATCTTGTTGTTGTGACACTTCCTCTCCCATCCGGCAGTTTCCCTTTGAAAAATGAGACCGTTCAGTCCGACGAGCTTCGCCTGTGCCTTCGAAGGAAGCTTGGGGTGGAGCAGAGACTGACCATGTCTGGTCGTCCTCCCACACAAGAGGATATGGCGCAAAACTCTCTCTCCAGGGACTCGCCGAAGAGTAGCTGACACCGGAGTGCACTGTCATCTGGGCTATGGGGCCTCTGAGTAAGAACATGCTCCTTAGAAAGTCACCTGTATGTGTTATGTATATCTGTATCTGCAAAGATACAGCTATGACTCTCTCCATATGTTCAAGAAAGAAGCCTCAAATTGAGGCCGACAAACATTTCCCTAGGCCCTCAAGGCCTCAAAGGAACTTGCTTTAATTAATAGATCAGAATAGTATTTAATGTATCAAATAAATGGGTGATAGATACGCTGATGGAGAGATAAATGGATAGATTGATAGATACACAGATAGATCTGGAAGTCGGACCTCAGTTTATACCAATTCCTGGCTGAAGGAGCCAGTGTTGTGCTGTGCTGAGTTGCTCAGTTGTGTTTGACTCTTTGCGACCCCATGGACAGCAGCCTGCCAGTATCTTCTGTCGGAGATTCTCCAGGGAAGAAAACTGGAACGGGTTGTCATATCCTCCTCCAAGGTATGTTCCCAACCTGGGGATTGAACGCAGGTCTCCCGCATTGCAGGCAGATTCTTCACTGTCTGAGCCACCGGGGCAGCCCGACCCAGTACTAAGTTTCCCTAAATCTAAATTTATGTGTGTGTGTGTTCAGTCATGTACAACTCTTTGAGACCCCATAGACTGTAGCCCACCAGGATCTCTATCCATGAAATTTTCCAGGCAAGAAACACTGGAGTGGGTTGCCATTTCCTATTCCAGGGTATCTTCCTGACCCAGGGATCAAACCCGAGTCTCTTGCATCTCCTACATTGGCAGGGGGATTCTTTACCACTTTGTCACCTGGGAAGCCCCAAACCTAAATTTACATGTCTGTAAAATGGGTTTGATTACCTCTCTGTTTGGTTTCCAGGCATAAATGAATGAATGCATGTAAAGTACTTATTAAAGTAACTGCCATGAAGTAAACTTCAATAAGAAGGAACTATCACTGATTTATTTCATTCTTAGTGGAGAACAGTTCATTTGGGGGCACCTTTGAGAGTTCAGGATTTCGGAACTGCAGGGAGACACAGTGGTTTCATGGGAAGGCTCTGATATACCTATGTGTAAATGGATACTTTCTGCAACAATGCACAGCTTAAGTGGGGCCTGTCACCTGGTGGTCAGACGTTTCCCAGGTCTTGAGGGCGAGACAGTACTGCCAGGGAACCCAGCTTGATTTCCTGGTTCAAAAATCACACCTGTGAAACTCGATCCAGGTGGGAAATTCTTCTGGCTGCTTCTGCTAAAGCCATGGTTCATTATCAAGNACAGCTTAAGTGGGGCCTGTCACCTGGTGGTCAGACGTTTCCCAGGTCTTGAGGGCGAGACAGTACTGCCAGGGAACCCAGCTTGATTTCCTGGTTCAAAAATCACACCTGTGAAACTCGATCCAGGTGGGAAATTCTTCTGGCTGCTTCTGCTAAAGCCATGGTTCATTATCAAGTTATGTCTCTGGGTCACTCTGAGGTCATCTTTTTAATTAATGTAACAGCTAAGGAAGGCCACAAAATCTCGCTGCTTAGCCTTCGCCTACAAGTCCATCGCAGCAGCTCTCTCATGTTGACTGAACACGTACTTGGTGCTAGCAGCCTTATGGTCATCAGTTTCTTTAATCCTCCAACAAGACTCCAACAACCCTCCATCAGGGCAGCTGCAATAATCCCATTTAAAGATGAAAAATCTCAGGCTTGCAATGTCCAAGGTCACAGCTAGCAAGTGGAGCCAACACTGCAGGTAAATAGGGAGCTCTTGCCACCAGGCTGTGCTTCACAGAAAACCATTCATCCTGTTTTGCTCTCCTGTGTCATGTGTGTTGATATTGCATCTGAGAACAGAACGAGGTTTAAAATTCTCACTTTTCTCACCTGCTAAAGAGAAGCACAGCCTGTTATGCCTTGCTCTGGCTCTCCAGATTCTTCCTCCAATCTTCTTTATAGAGCATCTCCCTTTACCCCCACAATACCTGCTCAGGATTCTTCCTGGCCTTTCAAAAAACAACTGGCAACAAGCAACTAGCTTGAATCCCTTTAGTTTGGCCAAGACGCCCCTTTTCAGGGGACCTGGTTGGAGCAAGAGTGCCACCTGCTGGAATATCTAAGTCACTGCCGACACATGTTCCTTGGGCCAACGTGGGCAGGTAGGCAGAGGGGCTTAAGCCTGGCCAAGGAATCAAGCAGTGTTCACAGAAATACCTCAGCAGCGTCCAGGCACCAACTTACTGATACTCAGTGTTTAGTTGTTCAGTCGTATCTGACTCTTTTGTGACCCCGTGAACTGTAGCCTGCCAGGCTTCTCTGTCCGTGGGATTTCTCAGGCAAGAATACAGGAGTGGGTCACCACTCCCTTCTCCAGGAGAATCTTCCCCACCAAGGACTGAACCTGTGTCTCCTGCAGTTGGCAGGCAGGTTTTTTTTTTTTTTTACCATTGAGCTACCAGGGAAGCCCAGATACTGACACTCAAGGTCTTATTCAAATACAAGTTTGGGACTTTAAGGCTGTGCATTTCTTGTTTCCAAATAGGGGCTGGGATGAGGGTGGGGCAAGTGGGGCAGGGCCATGCAAGTACAGTACATCCCATATTTGTGGAAAATTGTGAAACTGTATTCACCATGGATCTTTGCATTTATTTTGACTTTTTAAAATGCATTAAAATATTACATATCTTGTTGCTGAATTGTTTGGCACCCTCTCCTTTATGATTTACACCCACTGCAAAGGGTTCATTTGCCTCATGCTAGTATCAACCCTGCTGAAGCCTTCTGCAGAAGGATTCAGTTTCCTTTCCGAGCTCTGTCTGTAGATGAGCTACACTCAGTCTCTAAGCTGAACGCCCACATTAGGGCCAGTCCTCATGCAGCTCTGTGTCCACACTAGGCTTTTCCAATCCCCAGACCCACAGTCTGAGGTCAGGTGGGGTTGCAGGCGGTTCCTCATCTGTAGTGTGTGGGAGGGTTTCAGATGGGGGATGGTTCTCAAAACACTTGAAATTTTGTGGAAAACTATGCATTTTCCGGGGAGATGGCTTATCACCCTCCTTCATTCTCCAAGGAGGCTTGACCCCATAGAGGATAAGACTCACAACAGCCTTCATCAAGAGTCTATGCAGGAAAAAGCAACAAGAAATGTCTTCCCACATCTGCCCTGGTAAAATGAATGTCAATCACCTGATCTGTGGTCTCTAAACAGTGTTGGGAGACCCTGATACAAAGATTCAAGGGTTCTCAGAGTTTGGAGGAAGGAAAAATTCCTCTCTCGAGAAACTGGACTCTAAGCTACATGCTGAGAACTCGACAGTCCATGTTGCCCTCTTTAATTTTCACTCTCTGCTCTGAAGACCTCTCAACCTTGCCATTGTTCTCAGGCAAAGCTCTTTTGCGGGCTCTAGACTCTTCCACCCTCCTGGCATCCTTAACCCTTCCTTCAAGATCAACTTTCTCCACATTCTCAGGCAGGGCTAGGCTCTTACACATTCCCGTTAACCTGCAGGTGACTTTTCTAGATTGATTTGCATATTGATCTACCTTGCCCACAAGGCTGTGAGTCCCAGAGGGCAGGAATCCAGTCTTGTTTGTTTCCATAGCCCCAGTTCTTGGCAGAGTCAGTGTGTTCAAAAAAAAAAAAAAGTTAGATGGATGAATAAATAAATAGATCTGTGAATGAATGAACAACACATCCCCCTGCCCAAGCCTTCTTGTGCTGGATGAGGAAAGTGAGACTCCCATAGACACTAGAAGGTCAGTGAGCCTGAGCCGAGCAGGGGCTCCCCCAGGAGCCCCACCCAGACCAGCTGCAGGCCACCCCACCCCCACCCCCCAGCTGTGCACTGAGGTCAGAGCCCTTAGCAGTCACTCTAGAGCCAGCCACTTGCCCTGCTTTTCCTTCCTTTTGCTGCTCCTGGTTCAGAGCATGAAGTAGGAAGACAACTAACCAGGGGAATTCAGAGATGACAAAGCGATCCCTGCAGTGGCCAGCTGTCCCCCTTTACAGGGTCTGGAAAACCCGAATCTTCTCCATGGTTCTCTGCCTCCCCATAGGGAAAACCTAAATGAAAAAGCTATTTGACACTTCCAAACTTACTTCAACAGAAGGGGACAGAGTCACATTTCTTGCCCAGAAATACATTGTCCGTGAACCTAAACAGCTCGTTTTCCTCTGCTTCCTTTCACCGGGATTAGATTCAGCAGAAGTCTGATAAAATCTCTGGACAGAGGAGCATCCCAAGAGCGGCTGGTCCCAACACTGTTCAGAAACTGGAGAGCTGGGAGGAGGGCGGCCACACCAGCTGCTTCTGCTCCTGCTCCGAAGGCAGACAGGCCTCCCAGGAAAAGCCTGGGCCCGAACACAGCTGTGGCCGTTACTGAATCTGCAGGCTTGCCACAGACTAGAGAAAAACTTCAAACAACTGAGCAGACTTTCCCGTGGTCTGCTGAACGGGGCTGGCTTCTCCTTGCGTTTTGGTTCCTTCTGGTGGTGAGCGCTAACCCCCTCCAGCCCCTCGACACAGGGCTTCCTCAGCTCCGGCTGCCTTCCTCAGAGAGCCACAGAAAACCCCTGTAGCCCCCCTACCCCACCCCACATTGTCCCCCAAGAGCTCTCCTCAATGAAACCAAAAAACAAAAAATTATTTAATACAGGTAAATCCAGAAAGGGCTTCCCTGGTGGCTCAGACGGTAAAGAACCCACCTGCCAATGCAGGAGACCTAGGTTCGATCCCTGGGTGGGGAAGATCCTCTGGAGAAGGAAATGGCAACCCACTCCAGTATTCTTGCTGGGAAATCCCGTGGACAGAGGAGCCTGGTGGCCTACAGTCCGTGGGGTCACAAAGAGTCAGACATGACTGGGGGATTAAACAACAACAATCCAAAAAACACTCAGGGTCTTGAGTCATGACTTTGTAAGCAGCCATTGGACCTTCTCTTGTCCACTTCTCAGAATCACTGGTCCCTTCTCCGAAGAACACAAAAGCCCACACAGAAAAAGGTAGAGCTGTCCCAAATTTACAGCTGGGAAAAGGGAAATCTGTTACTATTTGTCCTCAAGTGTTCGCCGGTTCCAAACTCCCCACCTCTTCCTGAAGTCGGGTAGGAACCGGCCACTTGTTCCGACCCCGAGGTTCTCTGTCCTGTGTCTTTTCTGTTGCCCTAGATCTTAGATCTCTTTCTGTTCCCTTTTGTACATACTAAGTAAGTAATAAATATTGATTGACCGATAGTAGCCTAGAAAGCCTAAAGCCAACGTAAAACCAAGGGCATTTTTATAAAAATAGAAACCATTTAGGAAGTGTTGCTACCAACCAGGCTCTTTATTTAATATTTAATCCTCCTTGCCATCCTGTAAGATGTGTTTTTATTCCATTTTTCAGATGAGAAACAGAGGCTTGGAAGGATTCTGGGGGTGCAAACAGCTTTTCAGGGGTGGAATTAAGATTCCGAGGCTGACCTGCAAAGCTTTGCCTGCCATCACTCTAGAGTTTCCGGTGTTTCAACAAGTGGCCCAGGGACGTTTTCACTATCACAAAGGACCCAAGGGATCAGGTACGCTAAGTCATTTCAGCTGCGTCCGACTCTATGGACTGTAGGCCTCCAGGCTCCTCTCTACTTGGGATTCTCCAGGCAAGATTAGTGGAGTGGGTTGCCATGCCCTCCTCCAGGGGATCTTCCCCACCCAGGGATCGAACCCCCATCTCTGATGTCTCCTGCATTGGCAAGCAGGATCTTTACCACTAGTGCCACCAAGGGATCAGGATGTTGTGCAAAATGCAGCCGGGCCCAGAGCAGGGGGCGCTTCCTGTGTGCTGGAGGTGTCGGTGCTTTTCCTGGCAGAGCTACACGGACTGCCCAGAGCAAGCCCTCCTTCCTACGGTTCTGCCATTNTCTGTTAGGTCCATCCCATTTCTGTCCTTTATCGAGCCCATCTTTGCATGAAATGGTCCCTTGGTATTTCTAATTTTCTTGAAGAGATCTCTAGTCTTTCCCATTCTGTTCTTTTCCTCTATTTCTTTGCATTGATCGCTGAAGAAGGCTTTAGTACATGTAAAATCAGTTCAGTTCAGTTGTTCAGTTGTATCTGACTCTTTGCAACCTCAGACTGAAGCACACCAAGCTTTCCTGTCCGTCACCAACTCCCAGAGCCTACTCAAACTCCTGTCCATCACGTTGGTGATACCATCCAACCATCTTATCCTCTGTCATTCCCTTCTCCTACCGTGTTCAATCTTTCCCAGCATCAGGATCTTTTCAAATGAGTCAGTTCTTCGCATCAGGTGGCCAAAGTATTGGAGTTTCAGCTTCAACATCAGTCCTTTTGATGAACAGTCAGGACTGATCTCCTTTAGGATGGACTGGTTGGATCTCCTCGAAGTCCAAGGGACTCTCAAGAGTCTTCTCCAACACCACAGTTCAAAAGCATCAATTCTTCAATGCTCAGCCTTTATTGTAGTCCAGCTCTCACATCCTTACATGACTACTGGGAAAACCATAACTTTTACTAGACAGAACTTTGTTGGCAAAGTAACAGTCCTTCCAATGAATATTCAGTACTGATTTCCTTTAGGATGGACTTGTTGGATCTCCTTGCAGTCCAACCAGTATCCNTATTGTAGTCCAGCTCTCACATCCTTACATGACTACTGGGAAAACCATAACTTTTACTAGACAGAACTTTGTTGGCAAAGTAACAGTCCTTCCAATGAATATTCAGTACTGATTTCCTTTAGGATGGACTTGTTGGATCTCCTTGCAGTCCAACCAGTATCCAAACACTGGAATATATTTAGAACTACATAAAATAATACTGAATGAGTTTAATCTTCTTTTAGTAATGTCAGAGATACTTGAGTATCTTGTAGTACCTCAAGGTTATTAATGTAAATCTCAGTTATCATTAAATGGTACTGAACAAAGGAATTCTATTCAGTTTAGTATTCTTGTTCTTTGGATAATTAATAACAGACAGTACCTAGAGTTGCATATGACAAAACTGAGCATTATATTCTTTTATAGATTCAGAGAATATTCAGTCTTCCCTCAAATTTAGGGAATTCTGTAGCAGTCCAGTGGTTAGAACTCCACGCTCTCACTTCTGAGACCATGGGTTCAATGCCTGGTCAAGGATCTAAGATCCTGCAAGTCCCACGGCACAGCCAAAACGGGAGAAAAAAACCTTCCATCAAATCTTGTCATTCTATAAGCAAGGACACCTTATTTTCCACAGGCTATATGCTAGCTTATGTTCAGTTCAGTTCAGTTCATTTCAGTCCCTCAGTCGTGTCCAACTCTTTGAGACCCCATGAATCACAGCACACCAGGCCTCCCTGTCCATCACCAACTCCCGGAGTTGACTCAGACTCACGTCCATTGAGTTAGTGATGCCATCCAGCCATCTCATCCTTTGTCGTCCCCTTCTCCTCCTGCTCCCAGTCCCTCCCAGCATCAGAGTCTTTTCCAGTGAGTTAACTTTTCGCGTGAGGTGGCCAAAGTACTGGAGTTTCAGCTTCAGCATCATTTCTTCCAAAGAAATCCCAGGGATAATCTCCTTCAGAATGGACTGGTTGGCTCTCCTTGCAGTCCAAGGGACTCTCAAAAGTCTTCTCCAACACCACAGTTCAAAAGCATCAATTCTTTGGTGCTCACAGTCCAACTCTCACATCTATACATGACCACTGGAAAAACCATAGCCTTGACTAGATGAACCTTAGTCAGCAAAGTAATGTCTCTGCTTTTCAATATGGTATCTAGGTTGGTCATAACTTTTCTTCCAAAGCGTAAGC
>SJYA01000924.1:327060-339590 GCA_006410615.1 Neotragus moschatus | reverse complement strand
TGTTTCCACTGTTCCCCCAACTATTTCCCATGAAGTGATGGGACCGGATGACCTGATCTTTGTTTTCTGAATGTTGAGCTTTAAGCCAACTTTTTCACTCTCCTCTTTGACTTTAAATGGCTGAAAAAAATCTTAAAAATACAGATTTCTGGATTTTACTGTTAAGTATTTTGATTTAGTGAGCTAGAGAATCACGGTTAAAAAGCCTCCAAGTGATTCTCATAGAAGCTGTGTGTGGAGTACCTAGTTCATGAAGCAATTTGAAGATGATGCTAGGAGTATATAGTCATTCAAAATACCTTCTATTTGTAAGTTCTAGAACTCTAAAAATTTTCTCTGAAATAGCTACTCATTTGGATTCTTCCCTTTGAAAATGTCTTTTATAAAGGTTTCACTCTTGTGAATACTTAACACTAGGGCATAAGTTATTGGTGGCTTCTGGTGCTTTCTGCACAATGGGAGTGAGAATGCATAAGAGCTTGTGAGAAATTAAGGAAGTGGAGGACAGCCGGAGCATGGAAGGGTTCTGAAAGTCAAATGAGGACTACCAGAAACCAAACTGGTCCATTTCATATACATGATTCAGGTTAGTGTCATCTCCACAGTATTTATGGTTCCAAGTTAATCCACGTATTTCCAGGATCCTTGGAGGTTAACTCCTTTCTTAATGTTCTTGGGAAGAAGGGGGAACATTGGTTCCTGTTATTACTCCAAACTATTTCCACTGACTTGGAATTATGAGAGTTGGCATCTTATTTTGTGGTATCAATAACTCCTATTCATTACATTTTAACTTCAAGGAGAACTTGGTCTGAAGACTTTCAGAAAATAAGGAGGAAAAAGAGGGAAATTATGTCTACTAGTGAATGTCTTCCTGTTGAGGTCTGAAATGAAGAGGCACTCCAGACCACTGATGAGGATATATTTTTTAGAGGGAGGAGGGTCTTAAACTCCGTAACATTCCAAATCATTAGCATTTTTACTGTACTGTAAGGTACTTGGATATTTTTATCATGAATCTGATAGGTGTATTCTTTTCTTAATTCTTAATCAATGGCTCTGTTACTCTTGTTTTGGTTTTTGTAATATCATAGGAATAAAAATGTGCACATAGATGATATCAGTTAACAAACAAACCATTTCCCCCAATTTAATGAAAGCATGTTATCTTGATGAAAATCATTTTATCAGTTTTTTTACCAAAGGATGGAGAAAAATACTGGTGATCTTCAGCTTGGGGACTCCTGCTAGTTTCCATTTACCCATTCAACTTAGAGACAGGTGCTGTCTGGTTCTCAGATATCACATGAGGATGAGCCAGCAGAACCCAGGTCGACCAATGGCCCCAGAGCATCTGGATTCAAAAAGATTGACTTAGAAAGAAAGAAATATTAAGGCAACAGGAGGGATATTCTGAGAGATGTAATTGTTTCAGAGCTTGTTTTTGAATATTTTGATGAAGAATGCTGCTCTTCCCTATTTCCTCAGTATTTAGATTCTTAAGTACAAGTGAGCATGGGTTACCTAGAATAGTCTACACATTCCAGACTTCACTATGATCAGGTGACTAAGTTCTGACCAGTGGCATATATCCTAAGGATCTTGTCAGACTTCTGAGAAGAGTCCTTGAAAGAAGAGAGTTTAATTGGCTCCTTTGTTGTTTTTTTCTCCTATCTTCTGGCTTGACTGGAGTGGTTGGTGTTAAAGCAGCCATTTTAGAATATGATTAGAAGTTGTATGTAGAAGAGAGCAGAATAATACAATAAAGGGATCTTTGGCCTTGGCAATTGTGTATTTGCATACCAACTCAGCCCAGACTGCAGAGCTGGAACAGACTACACTCTAATTGGTTGAGAGAAATGTAGCATCATGGTAAAGAATAAAGGCTCAGAGACCAGATTGGATTTGATTGAGTCTTGGGTCTATTTCTCACTAGCTATGTGACTTTGAGCAAATTAATGAATTGTACCTCCCTATCCTCATTTATCAAATGGGGTAGTGATAAACTTCACCCATGAGGTTGCTATAAGGAATCAATGAGATAATGTATATAAAATGGTTAGAACAGTGTCTGGCACGTGAATAGCACTATATAAACAATAATTTTTTTAAATTATTTGAGCCACAATTATTTTCACAATTTTGAGATTATAGAATAAGCTGATACTAGTGAGTGCAAATGCTCAGCACATATAAGTAATGCCTGGCACAAAGTGGGTGCTTAATTAACATTTTTTAATCAGTGAATGAGTTATTTTTATTTACTTTAAGTTTACCATAATAACCTTAAAAGTGATTTTAAGAACATTGCAGCTTTCATTAACCCTTGAATTACGAGCAAAACAATTAGAGATTAAAGACGGTTATTAACTTTGTGTTCTGGTGACATCTAGATACAATAGTGCCTGTTGGCATGGAGCCCCAGGACTCAAAAGCCATTCACCACTCACTAGCTCAGCAATTTCTCACGCGGTCCCTGCTTTCAGTTCTCAGGCTTGTGCATCTTTCATAGCATCAGGCTGTTAACCTGTTATGGGCTCCTCTGCTACCGACATATATGGCAGGCTACCATAAGCCTTTGACATATGCTCAGAAAAGACCAATCTATTTAATATTACCCAAACAGAGACCATGGTTGGGAAGAAAATCCACCACACGCAAATGCAATATTAAAAGGAGTACTTATTGGCTTATATAATAGTTGAGGGAAAATGTGCTTAGCATCCTGTATCTTTCCAAGCATCAATCATTTTGGGTCAGTCAAACTTGAAGAAGTTCTGTTTTGTTGGCTCTGCCTGAGTTTGTGCTCCATATGTATGACATACTTTTACAAATAGTGCTGAAGGGGACATATGATCTTCATTCTATTATTTCCCCAAATAAAGATCATGCCAAACTTCAGGGAAGGCATGTGATATCTGCAATATTTATAGATTCTTATGAAAAGCTTTGCTCTGATATAGAGCATACAGTTAGTTTCAAGTTCCTCTTTTCTAACCAATCCATACATTTTCTTTAAAGTTAATATAAATTTAGACATTCTGTGACCTATAATTTGACTGCATCATGAAGAAGATGCCTGAGTACCTTTATTTTAAAGTATCTTGTACCTTTATAGTAAGTAAATGTGTAAAATTGATAAAGAAATATATCTGACACAACAATAGTATATCTGGTATCTTCTTTTCCTATACACACAGTTTAAAAAATTTCATTGCTCATTGGCCCAATTTTGCATTTAAATATGAATTCATTTAATTTTACTTTGCAATCAGGTAAATTAGTGAGAAGGAATCTAAACAATATGCTTTAATTGCATTTATAAATTATTCTCTCTGTCCTTCAGGAGCATTCTTTCTTTTTTAGATATTGAAATGTAGTGTCTAAATATAAAGTGCAGTAACATCTGGTTCTAATTGCTGGTTTGAATAATATAGATAAACCTTCAACATTTCATGCTTTTGAAAGGATGCGTTTAGTAGGAGGTACCGAGTCAAAGGTTGTAAAAATTTTATACCACTAAAAATAGTTGAAATCTCAGATGCATTTAAAATGGAAATTACCACTTTCTGAGCAAATAGTTCCTTTCCATGTAAGGTGTGCATATGCTAGAAATGGTTCATCAGAAGAAACTTTTTTTCTTTTTTTAAATATCCCATATACCAGCATTCATATAACCACAGTACTTTTATTTTTCACAGATTCCAAGTCTTATTCAAATCCTGAAGTAAGCATTCAGTAATCACTGAACTCACATATTGTACAAAGTTTTATATTTATGATTGTCTTTTAGACATGTTGTATCACAATAAGCTGGAGTGGAAGAGTTCAGTTGTCCTCGTGGATGACAGGCAAGTGGGTTATTGTACTGCTAGAAGTGTGTGGGTCTGTGTGTGTGTGAGAGAGAGAGAGATGGATAAATGTTTCTCACCAAAAAGTCCTGCAGAGCACTCTTCAGTGTACATTTAAGCCTTTCTTCCTTTCTTTGACCATGAAAATCCTTTCTTCAATACTTGTCAAACTCAAAATTCTTTTCTGAGTTCTGATTTTGTGGCTTTATTGCTGTAACATCCTTGGGAAAAAAAATGTAAAAGCAAAGACTTTCATCCATGGCAATCAATAAATAGCTGTTCTCTTAATGCTTAACTCAATGGAATAATTGAGTGTCTTAGAACATTATGCAATTGTTCTATTTAGAATAAAATCCCATGTATATCTGGATTCAAGATCTCTTTACAAAGACAAGCATTGCTTCCTTTCTTGAAGACCAGTGCCCCTGGGAAGGTCAGTGTTCTGAGTTCTCAGTAAAGGTCTCTCCATAATTTGTTGGGCACCTGAGACCATCTGGGCCATGAATATTCTGAGAAGTTGAAAGTGACCACTTCTGAAATAGTATTTTACAATTCATCTTGGCAGATTCCTATTTTTAAAGTATAAGTTGAACTGAAATTTTTAACTGATAGTTACAGACCGTTTGAAATGGACCAGCCTCTTTCTCCATGACAGAACACAGTGCTTAGTGGGTGGAGAACCCATGTTTAAACACACAGGCTCAGTACCCAGACTTCTTGGGCTCACAGCCAGGTTTTACTGTTTATTAGGTGTGAATGCTCAAGCAATGTAACTAGCTTCTTTGGACCTCAGTTTTCTCATCTGTGAAATGAGGATAATAAGAGTACCCATTTCATAAGTTTTAGTGAAATTAAATTACATAAACTGCTTATTATTACTGAGAAAATTTGGGACTCTAAATAATTTTATTGAGAAGCTAGCATCAGAATTGGAAAAGGCAATGGCAACCCACTCCAGTACTCTTGGCTGGAAAATCCCATGGACGGAGGAGCCTGGTAGGCTGCAGTCCATGTGGTCATGAAGAGTCAGATACAACTGAGCGTCTTCACTTTCACTTTTGACTTTCATGCATTGGAGAAGGAAATGACAACCCACTCCAGTGTTCTTGCCTGGAGAATCCCAGGGATGGGGAAGCCTGGTGGGCTGCCGTCTACGGGGTTGCACAGAGTTGGACATGACTGAAGTGACTCAGCAGCAGTAGCAGCAGCATCAGAAAAATCTCTGTATAGGCATAGTCTGTATGGGAAAGATTGAGGGCAGGAGGAGAAAGGGACACTAGAAGATAAGATGGTTGGATGCTATCACTGACTCAATGGACATGAGTTTGAGCAAACTCCAGGAGATAGTGAAGGATAGGGAAGTCTGACGTACTGCCATCTGTGGGATTGCAAAGAGTCAGACATGACTGAGCAACTGAACGACAACATGGCATAGTCTAAGAAAAAAGCTTGGTCAGGAAGACAGGCAAGAAGGTGGAGAATTCAGGGAAGATTTTTGAACCAACTCCAAACCAATGACTCTTAGTGGGTCTTTTTTGAAAATAGGCTACAGGCAACTAATCATAGCTCAGACATTTGAGCCTCTGAACCTGAAAGAGTGTGGCTCTGCTTCAGTATCTAGAGGGAGAAAGAGTTTTCGCTCACCAAGANGGTGGAGAATTCAGGGAAGATTTTTGAACCAACTCCAAACCAATGACTCTTAGTGGGTCTTTTTTGAAAATAGGCTACAGGCAACTAATCATAGCTCAGACATTTGAGCCTCTGAACCTGAAAGAGTGTGGCTCTGCTTCAGTATCTAGAGGGAGAAAGAGTTTTCGCTCACCAAGACCTCCTAGGAACCATGTTTGCTAATAAGAGATAAGCTCGGATTTTGTTTCCCTTAAGATTTCAGTGGCCTCTGGACCCTGGGTTTGAAGAATACTCGGATTCTTCCCACTATATTCATCTTTCTTCTTAACTCAGTTTCTTCCTGAACCAGATACAATGATCTTGACTGGAAGAACTTCACAGTAGTCAGTGTTTAAATAGCAGTCAAATTAGTACCTTATGTACTGTGAAAATGCCCCCAAAATATGACTGTTAAAAATACTACTCCTGATAATCTCAGCTGTGGTTATCTTTAAAAAAATTGGTTGAGCATATAACTGAAATGGACTGACTTACCACACTTTGTTAATTTTGATCAATGGCAATTTTGAGGAATTAACATGTCTATTAAAGTTTTGCCTAGTAATTCTTATTAACATTATCCTTCTGGAAAAGTTCATTTAAAAGGAAGGCTTAGTCTTAGTAATGATTTCAGTTCATGCCACTGCCTTGCTCAGGCCCTAATTATTTCTTAACTAAATTTGGAATAAACAGCTTCTGTCTTGGGGGTTCTTCATCCAAACTTCCAATCAAATCCTTTATCACTGCCAAAGTTAGTATTTTTAAAATAAAGCTCAAATCTGTTCCCATGACTCATTCACTTAAAACTCTTCAATAATTCTCCCATAATCTCAGAAGAAAGCCAAAATCTTTTTTTAAAATCTAATTATTTTTTTAACACCAAAACCATTTTGTATTGGGGCATAGCCAGTTAACAATGTTGTGATAATTTCAGGTGAACAGTGAAGGAACTCAGCCATACATACACATGTATTCATTCTCCCCGTAATCCCCTTCCCATCCAGGCTGACATGTAACATTGAGCAGATGTACTATACAATAGGTCTTTGTTGTTACCCATTTTAAACGTAGCAGTGTGTACATGACCTTCCCAAAGCCCCTAACTATCCCTTCCCTCTGATAGCCATGAGTTCGTTTTCTAAGTCTGTGAGTCTCTTTCTGTTTTGTAAGTAAGTTCATTTGTATCATTTCTTTTTAGATTTCACCTATAAGGGATATCATATGATATTTCTCCTTCTCCTGTCTGACTGACTTACTTCACTCAGTATGGCACTCTCTAGGTTCATCCATGTTGCTGCAAATGGCCTTCTTTCATTATTTTTAATGGAAAGCCTAAATCTTTATCTTCTGCATTTAGTCCTTTGCAATCAGGTCTTGCTTCTCTCTGTAGTTTCATTTCCTACTACATACACCTTGGCAAAAAACTAGGTTCAGCTAACACTTAACTCTTTGCCACATCCTAAGCTCTTTCTCATTTCTGTCTGATTGACATGCTGTCTTTCTATGTGGAATGCCTCCCCTTATGTTGTTTATTTGGTAATCTACTCATCCATCTTGCTGTCTCCATGAGGCTTTCATAAGCACCTGTGATCTAGGTGAGATGACTTTTTATTTTGGGTTTCCAAAACAACCTTTCCATTCCTCAACCATAGCTCTTATCATCTTGTGCAAAACTGTCCATTTGTTCTTTGCTCCCTTTCTCATATACACCAATAAACTGTGACCCAATCTCCTGAGAACTGAAATCAAGACTGTTAATATCTTATTTCGAAGCAAAGCATAATAACTAGCAAGTAACTAGTACTAAGNATCATCTTGTGCAAAACTGTCCATTTGTTCTTTGCTCCCTTTCTCATATACACCAATAAACTGTGACCCAATCTCCTGAGAACTGAAATCAAGACTGTTAATATCTTATTTCGAAGCAAAGCATAATAACTAGCAAGTAACTAGTACTAAGTAAATGTGTTTGGATGAAATTGTTTTATTTAAATCATATTTTCTGATCCTTGAGTTTCAACCATCAAGAAATAATAATGCAGTGTGGTAACTTTTATCTTGTTACTGGAAGAAGACTATTTTAGATTCAAGATAATTCTAAAGAAAGAATTGTGAGGGTGGAAAAAACAGCTCAGTTTTGGAAGTTCTCAACACCTCAGCAGAAAATGATGCTCCCTATCCAGCTTAGCACAGAGGTTTTGCCATTAAAGATAGTTGGGTGATCTGCTCAGTGACACTGTGTCTTGCAAGGCCCATGAAGGGGACATGACCACATGAGTAGGACTAGGTGAAAGTTTAGATAAGCTTAAGAGCTATCTGTCCACTTGACAGATATCTGTTGAANCCCTATCCAACTTAGCACAGAGGTTTTGCCAGTAAAGATAGTTGGGTGATCTGCTCAGTGACACTGTGTCTTGCAAGGCCCATGAAGGGGACATGACCACATGAGTAGGACTAGGTGAAAGTTTAGATAAGCTTAAGAGCTATCTGTCCACTTGACAGATATCTGTTGAATGCCATATGACATTTGTTTATGCCTGTTTTCTTAAATATGTTCTGTTGGATCCTAGTCCTAACATATACTTCAAAAAAGGATTCTATGGTCATATAAACTTGACAAATGTCGGAAACTCTGTCTCCCTCTTACAGGTTCTGCGTGCACATGAGCATCTTAAAGAATCTGAAAAGTCATGCAATGCAAAAATGGATTTCATTTCTAGACTTACATGACCACAGGACTCTTGTATTTCATATCATTCTTTAACATTTTGTGTTAAATGTTATACCCTATGGAACATATATTAGGAAACACTATTAAGTACCAAAGAAACTGAAGTGTAGAGGCTTAATATCTATGATTATTCTAATTTCTCGAATTCTTAATGCTATACCCCTTTCTTCCATATTTTTGTCAACTCTTCCAAATATAGCTATATAGAATTGCAGAGAAGAGAGGTATAGTTTTGTCTACCTTTGTGTTAGAAATGAGAAAACAGAGTTCCAGAAACCTTCATTGGCTTGCTTAATGCTAATAAACCGGTTACATGAAGGAACCTGGTTGCCTGACTACTAGTCTCACCATGTTCCGCAGTAGCGGAAGGTTCAGCCTTCCCTTCCCTTGCCCAGTGAACTGCCTTAGCATTTACTGTATTGTATTTAATGTATTTAATGTTAGGTCCTTAACTTTCACAATATTAACTTGGGCATGAGCAGTGTTTGCTTTGTTTGCATGTTTGTTTCTTAAACGTGATATTTTGATTCCCCAATCAGGTTTTAGTTTCTCCAAAGAAGTAAGCGTCAATTCTTAATGTGATGAAAACAGCTAAAAATTTCCTAAAAAGTGACTGCTATCAATTTACATGAGAAAACAGAGAAAATCATTAGCAAATAGAAAAACAACATAAGAATAAGCAATATATATATGAAAAATATTTAATCCCATTAATAATCAAAGAAAGGCAAAATATCACCAAATGAGATAGTATTTTGTCATAAAATATGTCAAAAGAATTTTTAATTTTTTTCAAGAGTGTCAAAATTGAGGTGAAATAGGCATTTCATATTTGTCCTAGGAATTATGCAGCTTGGAAGATGTTTTTGTATGGGAATTTAGAACCTGTCTGAAACCTTAAAAGCCTGCCTGATGTGTTTTTGAACCATTCTGTTGATGCCTAAAACTTATATTTGATTATTTATACAATGTGATATGGACAAATAGTATCACAAAAGTATTCATGAAGGTATTGTTAATGGAATTAAAATTTAGCTATTTTTAATTGGAAAATAGCTAAAAAGCAAAAAGAAGTATACTTTGACCTCAGGGTAAAATAAATTGTTGCATGGCCAATGTAATGATTCATGACCATTAAAATTACATCCTTAAGATTATTTATATGGAAAGATGTTAATAACACATTGTTGACTGACCAAAAGGTAGGTTACAATATGTACCCTATGACTCCAATTTTTGTGTGTGTGTGTGTATATATATATATATATGTTTGTTATGGATAAAAATCTCATCTATATTCCCAGCCTAGACCTGTACTTAGCTTATTCACTGTTGCTCAGTCGCTCAGTTGTGTCTGACTCTTTGCGACCCCATGGACTTAACTTATAAGCAATATTTAAATAACACTGAATGAATAAATTGAAACAAATCTGGAAGTACATGTGGTGGAATGATAACACTGATTGGTGGTGTGGCAGTTCACGTTTTTCTCTTTTTTGTTTATATTTCTTTTATACAGTAAACCCACATAAACTTTGTAATAAGAAATTTCTTTTAAATAATAAAAACACAGCTGCTTAGTTAATGTCATTTCCCAGCAAAGCAATGATCACCATTTAACCCACTTTGTCTGAGATGCTTCTAATGTTTAAATGAAGATGCTTAGATCTCATTCCTTGTTTCCTCAGGGCTACTTGGAATTCTGCCCATATCAGGCCCCCACCTACACCCAGGCCTGTATTATTGACTGTCATTTTTAAGTGGCTCAGACTCTATGATCAGAATTTCCTGAATGCCTGAAGAATAACTGCCCACCCACAAACCCCATCATGTGTTTTCTGCTTGGCAGGGCTCCCTTGTCATGTACTGTATTTTCCAGGAACATGTTCTATAGAGAAAAATGGCCCCCAAGGAGCAACTGAAGCATGTGTGTAGGCACTTAGAATTGACATACTGTGGAATGATCGGAAATTTATTTGGATAAATAGCCTGTAATATAGTCAGGGACTTCCCATAATTCTGAAGTCAATGAGGCCCTTGGTAGTTTTATTTCCCTCAGTTCTGAGACAATGGGATTCACAGAGACTATGGATTTATTCATTAAATGCTGAGCATAAGAACTTGTCATCACCATCTTCTTTTGAGACAATTGAGCATGGTTCCTCTTGGTAAATAATATGAAGACAAAATAAATATTGCAAGCTATCTGTGTCCCAGTCTTCCCTATGAACAACTGCAAGTTCAGCTGCTGCTATGTTCAAGTAAGATTTAGCTCAGAAAGTGGTAAAATGCTTAGGCTGCAGTATTTCACTGTGGGATGCTGTAATGTCAGAAGCCCTTGCCAACACATTCCAAAACTCCTCTACTGTGTGCTCCAAAAAAAAAAAAAAAAGTCACAAAATTCCTTCCAGTGTATGAACTCTGGACCTAGAAATTTTTTTTGAACTTTTTATTTTATATCGGTGTATATCTGATTAACAATGTTGTGATAGTTTCAGGTAGACAAAACCAATCGGACAAACATATACATATATATATTCTCCTCAAACTCCCCTCCCATCCAGGCTGCCACATAACATTGAGCAGAGTTCCCTGTGCTGTACCGGAGGTCTTTGTAGCTTAACTGTTTTAAATATAGCAGTGTGTACAAGTCCATCCCAAACTCCCTAACTGTCCCTTNCAATCGGACAAACATATACATATATATATTCTCCTCACACTCCCCTCCCATCCAGGCTGCCACATAACATTGAGCAGAGTTCCCTGTGCTGTACCGGAGGTCTTTGTAGCTTAACTGTTTTAAATATAGCAGTGTGTACAAGTCCATCCCAAACTCCCTAACTGTCCCTTTCCTCCAAGCTTCCCCTCTGGGGAAGGAGAATTTCATTCTCAAAGTCTGAGTCTGTTTCTGTTTTGTCAATAAGTTAGTCTTTACCATTTCTTTTTAGATTTTGCATATAAGTAATATTATGTGATACTTCTCTTTCTCTGATTTATTTCATTCAGTATGACAATCTCTATGGGCCTAGAGAATTTTGGTTTCAGTAATTAATAACAGTTTTTATCTTGAGTAAGTACCTTAACTTCTTTGAGCCTCATTTTTCCATCTGTAAAAAGGAAACCTATCAATAGTCATCTCATAGGGTTATTGTAAGGAATAAATGACCATGTTTGAAATGTGCTTAAAGGTAGCTCGTATAAAGAACCTTAAAAAGAAAGTGACTAGTATGTCTGATGAGCTCAAAATGTGAATTCCTCTTATTATCACAATCATCATCGTCATCATCATCATCACTTCAGAGACGGGGATCTTGGCTGTGTTTCAGCTGACGTTTCCAATCTGGGTTAAATGATATAGGAAAGAAGAAGGAAACTTAAAGAAAGACAAATTAAGGTGGAAAGAGAAGTGAGGGGAGAGATGTGGAGAGAAAAGGACAGAAACAGAGAGATGTCGAGGCCATTGAAGTTGTCTCAGGTCCTTGGGTAGCCAACACGGGCTTAAGTAAGGCAAAGGGCAGGATTTGCATGGAGTACGTTAACCAGCTGAACATTTGCCAGGTGTCTGGAGCAAGTTATCCTAAGGTAAATGGGATCCATTTCTACAGTGATGCATACACACCACTTTGCCTTTGCAAGATAATAATATTTAATCATGTGGCCACTAAATCTAAATGGTTCTACTTTCTGCTCTATCGTCTTTTTCACTGGTGGTGGGTCACAGTGATGTTGATGATGGTGGTGGTGACGGCAGTAGTGGTGGTCAGTGACAGATTCTACCATGAGCCACATGCCACATTTTACTGTTGAAGACATTAAGCACCAGATAGACTCTCTAGAGATACCACACAATGGATGTACGAGTACCTATATGTTTTCAGGTCTGGGATTTTTCTGCCATATCACTCTGTCTCTCTTCCAGATTTAAAGAAAAAGTTGGTTTTATAGTCCTCAGGATTTAGCAGACTGTTCTGCTATCAGTGCATGGGAGTAGGGGAGTGGGGAGATGAGGACTGGATTTCACTGATCTTAGAAAGCACACGGATTTCTTGCCAGATACTTTTCACTTATCCAGGCCACAAAAACCTGGTTTGCCTGCTACTTCAGTTTCCCAAATATCAGGAATTCAGTGGAAATCCTTACACTGAAGAAGCTTCTTATTGTTTCTACTGGGTCACTTCTCTAGAGATTCATTTAACCAAACCAAATTTGTCTAAAACAAATATAATTAAAAGTCAGTGTGTCTAAAAGCATTTTTGGTTATACTAATTTTTAGTGAATAA
>SJYA01000924.1:284169-321312 GCA_006410615.1 Neotragus moschatus | reverse complement strand
TAGAGAAATAAGGATTGGAGCCAGGACCACCACACTCTAAAGCCTTTGTTCTTTTCTGTACATCCCACTAAGAAGACCAAGTGATAGTCTGTTATATAAGTATATTCTGGAAATTTGGTTTTGTATTTGCATTGCTTTTGCAAATTAGCGCTCTTAGGGAAAGTTTCTCACCAAAATGAAGTTTTGTCAAACTTTTTACTTGTGGCAGACAATGTTAAGTTGCTTCTTCAATATCTGTTCTCCCTTTCTGTTTTACTAGAGGAAGTGAATATACCAAGTTAATAATACATAATTCCCTAGGCTTAGTAGTAGCTAGAGGTGGCCACGTGGCATATTTTCCCTAACGTGCTGTGAGTGGATGTATACTAGTTGGAACGTCTGGGAATGCAATTACTTTCCACAGGAATGAATTCACCTCGCGTATTCCTTTTGTGTTTTGCACCTCACACCTCTTATTATTTGAAATTCAGATATTGCCTAGAGGTAAAGCAGACATTCTGTAGACAAGGTGACAAAAGCCACATGCTATGAATTACAGTACAGAATGACAGCAAGGAGATTTAGGTTGTTAGCAGCATTGTGAAACCTCACTTCCAACCCTGAACCACCAACTGCAATGCTTCATGTTACATGGGAAAACTAAGGTTTCAGTAGCTTGCTGCTAACTGATATACCAGGGTGGAGGATAGTTTATTCAATCAATACAAGTTTCTGGTAATCTCCTCCACATCTAACTTTAGAGATACTAGAAGAGTTGAAAAATTTAGACTTTAACAACAAAAAAGTGATTGGGCCCCTGTATGAGTTTCCTAGGGCTTCCATAACAAATTTCCATCAACTTGGTGACTTAATAGAAATCTCTCTCATGATTCTGGAAACTAGTATTGGCAGAACCATGCTCCTCCTGCAGGCTCTAGGAGAGCATTCTTTCTCACCTCTTTCTGGCTTGATAGCACCCCTATCCTTGGCATTTTCTGTTGTAGCTACACCAGATCTCTACCTTTGCCTGCACATGGCCTTTTTGCCTCTGTCTCACTGGGATTCTGTGTGGCTCTGTCCTTTTTTTATAGATACCAGTCATTGGATTAGGGCCCATCCTATCCAATATGATCACATGTTAACGTCCTAGTTAAGTTAGGATCCTCTGCAAAGACTCAGTTTCCCCCAAATTTTACTTTCTAATGTCCTGGGTGGACATTAACTTTTGAAGGACACTATTCAACCTACTGGGGCTTCTCAGGTGGTTCAGTGGTAAAGAATCCATGTATCAGTGCAGGAGGTGTGAGTTGGATCCCTGGGTTGGGAAGCTCTACTGGAGAAGAAAATGGCAACCCACGCCAGTATTCTTGCCTGGGAAATCCCATGGAATGAGGAGTCTGGTGGGCTATCATCCAAGGGATTGAAAAAGAGTCTGACACAACCTGGCAACTAAACAATAACAGCAATTCAACCTATTATGGTCCTAACGTGGAAAAAAAAATGCTTAATTTAGAATGGGAGAAGAACAGACATCACAGATAAGAGACAGATGGGGAGTAAGAAAACTTTCTGCTTATGGCCCCTCATCTCTATATTGTTCCTGGTACAACATAGTTAACCCCACCACTCTGGAAGGGCATGAACAGGTCAGTACCCACAGCACTCAGAGGTGTTGGGGGGCAGAAGAACAGTCCTGAACCCCAGTTAAGTGGGGAGCCCATCATAACAAATAGAGGTGGAATGGATGGCCTTGGGACTGACTCTTCTCCCATCCTTCAATTCTTTGGACCTGTGACTGTGACTCAGGTAGAAACTCTTAGAAATGAGAGGCTTCAGGGCAGAGGTATGAAGAGGTGTCTTAAGGGTCAAAGTCATCTGATGTAGTAGGCAAATGAGGAATCACCCAAGACTGTAATATAAGAGGCTCTCTGACAGGCACAGCAGCACACCTCATGCTGTCATTTCACCTGGAAGAGCATTAAGTGGAGTCTAGACTTTGTCCTTCATCATGTAGAGCAAAATATGCTTATAATCCCTTTGTCTATAAACTCTTGAGAACAATGGTGAGGAGGGTACAACTATGAGAAGGGGACTTCCCTGGTGGTCCAGTGGTTAAGACTCTATGCTGCCAATGCAGGAGGCCTGGGTTCAATCCCTGGTCAAGGAACTAGATCCCCCATACTGCAACTAAGACCCAGCACAGCCAAATACATGCATACATAAATATTTAAAAAAAAACTTGAGAAGAAGGAAACAAGATATTAATCTATGCATGAAAGCACAGAACTCATAAGCCAGAGCAAACAGAGACTATTTTCAGACAGATAACTGAGGATTATGAGAGAGTATGAAGAATTTGTGAAGATGAGCCATTAGGAGAAAATGGATATAAAATCTGTAGCTATTAAAATAAAGAAATCAATGCATGGATTGAATCCTAGATAAATAGAGCTGAAAGATGATATAGCAAATTAAAATTTCAAGTTTGGCGTCTCTCCTGGAAGATACAGGGAAAAAAAGAAAGATCTGGGGGAAAAAAATGAGAGAAAGGAGATATAGAGGATAGAAATACCTCATCATCTTTCGAAGAAAAAACCCAGGATGAAGAAAAAGTGAATAAAAGGAAAGAATGCCTGAATTTTTCCTTAAATAATCAAGAGATATAAGAGCTTATTGAAGGGGCTCATTGAGACACCAAATAAATCTAGGCATATTATAATAAGATATTTGGAGGAAGTACTCATGGCATGTGTTTTGTCTGGCTGAATGTATCCCTTTTCTCCCTCTTTCAATAGCAAATTTTATATAATATAGAATCTGGCAAAGCAAAATATTCACCCTACCAACTTCTCTTACAGCTAGGAGTGGCCATGTAAGGGAGTCCTGTATCATACTACAAATGGTTGCTCTCGCACCAACCATCCTGCACAGAATAGGAATATAGTCAATAATACTGTAATAAGTTTGTGTGGAGACCAATAGTAAGTAGACTTATTGTGGTGATCATATCTGCTGTATAGAAATATTGAATCTATATTTTACACCTGAAACTTAGATTTGTGTATAAATTATAATTTATAATTTTTTAAAACTTCAGCTCTTAAATAAAAAAATGATAAATTGGACTTCATCAAAATGTAAAAAGTCTGTTCTTCCAAAGATACTTTTAAGAATTTGAACAGTCAAACCACTGACTGGAAAAAGAAGTACTCTCCATGCATCTATCTCAGAAATATTTGTAACCAGATAAAAGATTTGTAACCAGTTGTAAAGAACTCTTAAAACTCAATAATAAGACCAACAACTCAGTTAAAAATATAGTCAAAAGATCTAAATAACACCACTCTAGAAGACACACAAATAGCCAATATGCATGTAAAAACATGCGTTATTTGTCTGCATGAAAACATGTTATTTGTATGCATGAAGACATGTTATTTGTCCTTAGGATAATGCAAGTTAAAACCATAGTGAAGTAGCCACTAATATTAAGTCAAAAATATTTACAATCTCAATTGCTGGCTAAAATATCCAGCAGCTGGACCATGGATAGCTCACTGGTTGCAATGTAAAATGGTATTACACTCTACAAAACTGGCAGACTCTTAAAAGGTATAAAATATACCCTTACCATGCAATCCAGAAAATCTACTTTGAGGTAGTTACCCAAGGCAACTGAAAACCAAAGGCTTGTACATAAATGCTCACAGCAGCTTTTTTTGTTACAGCCTCCAGAGTGGAAGAAATCTGAATGCTTGTCAACAGGTGAGTTGATAATTGCTGTAGTATGTTAATTCAGTGGTACACTCAGTCAGTTCAGTTGCTCAGTTGTGTCCGACTTTTTGCAACCCCATGAATGACAGCACACCAGACCTCCCTGTCCATCACCAACTCCCAGAATCCACCCAAACCCATGTCCATTGNTTTCGCTAGCCTGCCAAAGGAAAAATGAAATGAAATGAAAATGAGGCTATTACAATCAACCTTGTGAGCATGTGGGCTAAGTCACTTCAGTTGTGTCCAATACTTTGCAACCCTATGGACTGTAGCCTGCCAGGCTCCTCTGGCCGTGGGATTCTCTGGGCAAGAATACTGGAGTGAGTGGCCATGCCCTCCTCTAAGGGATCTACCCAACTCAGGGGCTTAACCTTCGTTTCTTATGTTTCCTGCATCGGCAGCCAGGTTCTTTACTGCTAAGCCACCAGGGAAGCCCACAGTTGACCTTACAGAAATAAAAAGATTAAAATACTGTGAATAACTGCATGCCAACAAATTAGATAACCTAGATGAAATGGCAGGTTCTCAGAACACAATGCGCAAATTGCTTGAAGAGACTCAAGAAGAAATTTAAAAACCACAACAGACCTCTAACAAGCAAAGAGATTAAATCAGTAATCAGAAAAATTCTAAACACAAAAAGACCAGGCCCAGATATATTCACATATGAATTCTACTAAACAGTTGAATAAAAATGAACACTATTCCTTCTCAATTTTTTCCAAAAAATAGAAGAGGAGAAAACACTTTCTAGCTCATTGAGTCTATGACGCCAGATAGATAGATACCAAATTTGTTACTCTTATACCAAAATTCTTGACTTATTTCTTTCAAAAGTCTACCCTCCTTGACTCTTCCACACACACACACACACACGGAGGCACTTATTCCCTCTTCCCAATTTGTTCCCCTCCCCCCGTAGGACTTATAATGGTTGATATATATTTATTCACTTATTTATTTACTGACTCTCTTGTCTAATATGATGTAAGCTTCATCAAAGCAGAGAATTGGGGGCTTTTCCCACTATTGAATTCTCCATATTTAGGATAGTGCTAACCACATAATAGTTGCTCATAAAAATGAGCTGAATGAATAAATAAATTGCCTAATCATTCTTTCACAGTGAAAGAATAGAGGGAAAACTAGGATTACAGAATTCCAGGACCCAGTTGATGAGAAGAAAATAAGCCTTCAAAAGCTAGATAACCCAGAAAGTATTGTGTCAGGAAAACAAAGAGAAATGAGATTTCTGAAAAGCAGTGATGGTCAACAGTGTCAGTTTGTGCTGAGAAATCAAATATAACAGGACAGAAGTGTCTACTGGGTTGAGCTGTGTGATGATCACTGGCCACTTATGACAGTCAAAAGCCAGGCTGCTTTGAAGGGTGGATGAGGGGAGGCGGTATATTCTAACATATTAAAACGTTGTCCTACAAAGAAGAAGGTACAGAGATAGGGAAGCTACTGGAAGAGGGTAAGACCACGGAAGATGCTGTGTTTAAGCAGGAAAGACCTTACATCAAAAAGCCAACAGAAGGAACCAAATTGAGGACAAAGAAGTTGAATATGGAAAAGAGGCAAGGTTCCCAGGAGAGTCATAGGACCCAGATCAGAGGACTTGCCTAACAAAGGGCAACATCTCCTACACCTCAGACCATGGATGAACAAAGACTCCAGGAAATCCAGCCCTGGAGAGCCAATGTGCCTCACCCATGCTCCCCAACCAGGATCCAGGGCTCCTGACACTCAGTTCAGTGCTCTGTTTACAATATAGTTTTTCTCTCTTGCTCAAGTTAGAGTGATCAAGGGGCAGTGCAGAGGTGAGAGGAATAGAAACCAAAGATGATGAGTAGAAAATGCCCACTGTAATAGCCTTTAGCATTGAAGACTGTTGGAGACAAGGTGCTCCTGTCCTCGTGGTGGGTGCCCCCTTAGCACAAGGGTCCTCCTGCAGCCGCCACTCACTCCTCTCCAGGAGGTGGAGTGACTTCACTGATTGGTGAGCCTGCAGGGAGAAACTGAGCCTGAGGGCCTGGCCCCTTCCAATCTCTTCTTCCTTTTAGGAAATAGCAGAGAAGACATGCTCTAGATGGCTTTCCATCCCACGGGAAGCAGAGCAGGAAATCTTCGCTCACCCCTACCCTATGGGGAGGCCAGCTGTGGTCCAGCTCTGCCTGTAGCCAGATGGGCAGTCCTGCCAATACTTGGCCCCACAGTTAGGAGATCCGTTTGCCCACAGATCTATCTACCTTCTCCCATGTCAGCTTTATCAGTCAGTAAGACGATAGTTTGGTCTCCATCTGCCTTTCTCCTTTGTCTTTTTTGCTTCAGTGAGTTTAGCAAAAGATGAAGGAGGAGGAGGCTAATGACTCCAACAGAAATTATACTATTAATGTCAGCTTATGAAGCAATCATTATTTTCATGGTATTATTGTTGTTGCTTAGTTGCTAAGTTGTATCCCACTATTTGCAGCCCCATGGACTGCAGCATGCCAGGCTTCCCTGTCCTTCACCATCTCCTGGAGCTTGCTCAAACTCACGTCCACTGAGTCAGTGATGCCATCCAACTATCTCATCCTTTGTCTCCTCCTTCCCTCAGTCTTTCCCAGTATTGGAGTCTTTTCCAGTGAGTCGGCTGTTCACATCAGGTGGCCAAAGTTTTGGAGCTTCAGCATCAGTCCTTCCAATGAATATTCAGGGTTGATTTCCTTTAGGATTGACTGGTTCGATCATGCTGTCCAAAGGACTCTCAAGAGTCTTCTCCAGCAAAAATGATTCAAAAATTAAAAAGAAAAAAAGAAACCATAAAACACAATAGGAATATTTTCTGGTGTAATGCAAACAATGACTATGCATTCTTATTGGAGAAGATCATACATAGTGTGGAGCGAAAGCCTGATTCCTTTCATGAACGTGGAAAACCCCAAGGACCTGCTTTCTTAATTCAGTTGGATCAGAGAAATCATGGCTGATAACTTTTCAACTCTGTCCAGGGTTCCACTATTTTCCATCTGGAAATACCCATGGCCACATCCACAATTNCATTCTTGTTGGAGAAGATCATACATAGTGTGGAGCGAAAGCCTGATTCCTTTCATGAACGTGGAAAACCCCAAGGACCTGCTTTCTTAATTCAGTTGGATCAGAGAAATCATGGCTGATAACTTTTCAACTCTGTCCAGGGTTCCACTATTTTCCATCTGGAAATACCCATGGCCACATCCACAATTTCAAAATTGAGAAAATGACCCAGAATCATCACTGTATTTGAAGAAGCCTCAGAGCAATAACCATGTTGTGAGGGCCAGAGAGAAATCTGCCAACGTACATTCTTTGCTGATGAGAAAAATGCATCAGCAACTGTAAAACTTGATGTTGGCACCATATTTAGCCATGGATCCAACCTTCAACTCCCTTCTCTCCAACTTTTCCAGTGCCAAACACTTGATCCTAATCATTATTTCAGAAACAGTCACTCTCACCTTCTCCAATGACTTCAGTCTCCATATTTCAAACTGAAAAATACTGACCTTGACTGTACAACATCTCTCTGCTGCTCCTAAATGGCTATTTGGAATTTCACCAAATAACCTTAAGCCTATCAGTGAAGACAAAGATTATCAGTGAAATCCCTCTTGCAATTTTGTTTGCAAACTATCTTAAGAAACGAAGGAGCTGGGAATTACTCAAAGACTTTATGGCACATTGGAATCCACAGGGGTCAGAAGTCCAGGGTGGAAAAATAGAAGAAACCCTGCGAAACTCAGAGCAGGGCTGTGTAGTCCTATACCACCCAGGTCCCATGATGGATGGCTCCCTCAACCTCGCAGCCATTGCTCAAAGTTCCCAGAGAATCTGGGCCCCTCAGTTTCCAAGCATCTAACAATCCCCCACCACCACACACTTCAAAAAACAGTCCACAGCAGGAAATTCCCTAGAAGGAAGAAGGAGTGCTATTAGAATGGTTGGATTGGAACTTCCCTGGTGGTCCAGTGGCTAAGACTCCTTGAAGTCCATGCAGAGGGCCTGGGTTTGATCCTATATGCCACAAAGAAGATCAGAGATTCCAGGTACTGCAACGGAGACCCAGTGTAGCCAAATAAATAAATATTTTTTAAATGGTGGGGTTGGGTGTCAGGGGTTGGCAGGGGGTGGTACACAAATCTGGGGAAGTGCACCCCATTCCTGGGCCCCGATGGGGAATCCTACAGCAATTCAGTGGCTTCATTTATTACCAAACCAAACTGGAATCCACTCGTTTAGGCACCGTAAAGCCAATCTACTGACATCAGGTTGTGGTGAAGGAAAGCGCAATTTTGTTACAGGGCACCAAGCAAGGAATTCAGGACAGCTAGTGCTGAAAACAGCCAACTCCCCGATGGGTTTCAGCAAAGCAGTTTTTGAAGCCAGCTGAGGGAGGAGAGACCCAGGGTATGCAGTCAGCTCACGCACAGTGCTCTGGTTGGTTGGTGGTATGGTCATGGAGCAGTGTCACAGGGATTACCGTTGTCACTTCTTAGGCACTTGTAGGCTTGGGGTCCATGTGTTCACATTCGATTGTCAAGTAGGTCAGTTCAGTTCAGGCACTCAGTCATGTCCAACTGTTTGCAGCCCCATGGACTGCAGCATGCCAGGCTTCCTTGTCCATCACTAACTCCCAGAGCTTGCTTAAACTCATGTCCATCGAGTTGATGATGCCATCCAACCATCTCATCTTGCAGTTAATTTTCACATCTGTAAAACAATGCAGGAAGTATGCATCAAATACTATTATCTAACTTCTTCAGAGAGGAGCTACATCAGAGGATATGGGGGAGGGGTTTGTTCCGGGAAGGCCCATTAGGGTCCTGCCAGGTTACAGATTCATTCAAGGCTGTTAGTGGGTGGTGATCCTGGAGCTCCCATAGATTCAAAGATCGTTCACTACGTAATGACTGGGCCTAACTGGGTGAGGACCCATTGTTGAACTAAACAGACAGCCACTGCCTTTATGCTGCTCACAGCCTCCTTAAATCGTCCGCCATGACTGACAAACCACTGAACCCATCCTTGTCATGATGAACCCACAGCTACTATATAACGGTCCTATCCAACCTCAGCCCTGGTCTCATGGAAAGTCAAGGCAAGAAGGACACCATTGGTACAGGCTTGGAACACTGAGGACTGAGATCTTGGAGTTCAATTATTCTGCAAATTAAAAAGTGAGCTACATGTACAAGGAGAGACAAAATGTGGTAAAGTCACAGATCGCCAGTTGGTGACCCGGCAGGGTGAGAAGACAACAACCCAGCCTGCTGGAAACTTTGTACTGAATTTCTGACATTGGCATATGGTAGTTCAAATACATAAACATTCCCATTTCAGCAGATTCATTTGTGAGAATAATAATTCTCTTTTCAGAGAAATAGCTGAGCTATGTGTGTGTATGTCTGGAGGTGATGTGCTAACTAGCAAGCAAGAAGAGTTCACTTTTTCCTTGTTTTTCATCTAGATATCGACAATGGTTAATGTCAAGGAAGAATTACAAGCCCCAGGGGCTTCTGCATCTAATTCTCTAAATTATTTATCTGCACAGTCTTGGGGAAGTTACTTCTCTGAGGTTTGTTCTCTGTGGTCTGATGAGATTTTCCTGATCTGTAATATGAGAATAACTATATCTACCATTTTTTATGCACTTATCTTGTGCCAGACATGATGCTAAAAATTTTAAGTATATTATATAGTTTAACTTGCTCCCCTAAATCCACTGAGGTTTTACTTACACTGATTTTACAAATGAAAATTCAGACACAGAGCAGTGAAGTAACTTGCATAGGTCATAAGGCTGGCAAATGTAAAACAGACAAGATTTTAACCAGGGAGGTCTGATCCTCGAGCCCAACCCTTGCAACACCTCATTCTACTACCTTTTTGCAGTGTGTTTCTGGTAGGATAGGTTCAGCAGCAGATGACCAAAAAACACAAAATTCTCTCTCACAATTTTCAGGGACTGCAGCTGCTTCATGGTACTTTATCATTGTCAACAATGTCAACCTCCTGATTCTAAAATGGTTGCTCACATCCAGCAATCATGTCCATGTTCCAGTCAGCATAGAAGGGAAGAGGCAGAAAAAGGCATGTTTGCTCCTGTTAGGGATGCTTCCTGAAACTTGTACACAGCACTTCTGTTTATATCCCACTGACCACATGGGCATGCACAGAAAAACACACAAGAAAAACTGAGCTGGGTACTTACTGAAAGAAGTCATATACCTAGCTACCAAAAAAAATAAAAAGTGAGATTTTATTATTAAGGAAGAGAGAATAATGGATGCTGGAAGACAATCTCCTGGGTTATTGAACATATGAGGGATCAGTTCAGTTCAGTCACTCAGTCATGTCTGACTCTTTGTGATCCCATGAACTGCAGCACGCCAGGCTTCCCTGTCCATCACCAACTCCCATAGTTCACTCAAACTCATGTCCATCGTGTCAGTGATGCCATCCAACCATCTCATCCTTTGTTGTCCCTTTCTCCTCCCGTCTTTGATCTTTCCCAGCATTAGGGTCTTTTCCAATCAGTTGGTTCTTCACAGCAGGTGGCCAACGTATTGGNGGCACATTGGAATCCACAGGGGTCAGAAGTCCAGGGTGGAAAAATAGAAGAAACCCTGCGAAACTCAGAGCAGGGCTGTGTAGTCCTATACCACCCAGGTCCCATGATGGATGGCTCCCTCAACCTCGCAGCCATTGCTCAAAGTTCCCAGAGAATCTGGGCCCCTCAGTTTCCAAGCATCTAACAATCCCCCACCACCACACACTTCAAAAAACAGTCCACAGCAGGAAATTCCCTAGAAGGAAGAAGGAGTGCTATTAGAATGGTTGGATTGGAACTTCCCTGGTGGTCCAGTGGCTAAGACTCCTTGAAGTCCATGCAGAGGGCCTGGGTTTGATCCTATATGCCACAAAGAAGATCAGAGATTCCAGGTACTGCAACGGAGACCCAGTGTAGCCAAATAAATAAATATTTTTTAAATGGTGGGGTTGGGTGTCAGGGGTTGGCAGGGGGTGGTACACAAATCTGGGGAAGTGCACCCCATTCCTGGGCCCCGATGGGGAATCCTACAGCAATTCAGTGGCTTCATTTATTACCAAACCAAACTGGAATCCACTCGTTTAGGCACCGTAAAGCCAATCTACTGACATCAGGTTGTGGTGAAGGAAAGCGCAATTTTGTTACAGGGCACCAAGCAAGGAATTCAGGACAGCTAGTGCTGAAAACAGCCAACTCCCCGATGGGTTTCAGCAAAGCAGTTTTTGAAGCCAGCTGAGGGAGGAGAGACCCAGGGTATGCAGTCAGCTCACGCACAGTGCTCTGGTTGGTTGGTGGTATGGTCATGGAGCAGTGTCACAGGGATTACCGTTGTCACTTCTTAGGCACTTGTAGGCTTGGGGTCCATGTGCTCACATTCGATTGTCAAGTAGGTCAGTTCAGTTCAGGCACTCAGTCATGTCCAACTGTTTGCAGCCCCATGGACTGCAGCATGCCAGGCTTCCTTGTCCATCACTAACTCCCAGAGCTTGCTTAAACTCATGTCCATCGAGTTGATGATGCCATCCAACCATCTCATCTTGCAGTTAATTTTCACATCTGTAAAACAATGCAGGAAGTATGCATCAAATACTATTATCTAACTTCTTCAGAGAGGAGCTACATCAGAGGATATGGGGGAGGGGTTTGTTCCGGGAAGGCCCATTAGGGTCCTGCCAGGTTACAGATTCATTCAAGGCTGTTAGTGGGTGGTGATCCTGGAGCTCCCATAGATTCAAAGATCGTTCACTACGTAATGACTGGGCCTAACTGGGTGAGGACCCATTGTTGAACTAAACAGACAGCCACTGCCTTTATGCTGCTCACAGCCTCCTTAAATCGTCCGCCATGACTGACAAACCACTGAACCCATCCTTGTCATGATGAACCCACAGCTACTATATAACGGTCCTATCCAACCTCAGCCCTGGTCTCATGGAAAGTCAAGGCAAGAAGGACACCATTGGTACAGGCTTGGAACACTGAGGACTGAGATCTTGGAGTTCAATTATTCTGCAAATTAAAAAGTGAGCTACATGTACAAGGAGAGACAAAATGTGGTAAAGTCACAGATCGCCAGTTGGTGACCCGGCAGGGTGAGAAGACAACAACCCAGCCTGCTGGAAACTTTGTACTGAATTTCTGACATTGGCATATGGTAGTTCAAATACATAAACATTCCCATTTCAGCAGATTCATTTGTGAGAATAATAATTCTCTTTTCAGAGAAATAGCTGAGCTATGTGTGTGTATGTCTAGAGGTGATGTGCTAACTAGCAAGCAAGAAGAGTTCACTTTTTCCTTGTTTTTCATCTAGATATCGACAATGGTTAATGTCAAGGAAGAATTACAAGCCCCAGGGGCTTCTGCATCTAATTCTCTAAATTATTTATCTGCACAGTCTTGGGGAAGTTACTTCTCTGAGGTTTGTTCTCTGTGGTCTGATGAGATTTTCCTGATCTGTAATATGAGAATAACTATATCTACCATTTTTTATGCACTTATCTTGTGCCAGACATGATGCTAAAAATTTTAAGTATATTATATAGTTTAACTTGCTCCCCTAAATCCACTGAGGTTTTACTTACACTGATTTTACAAATGAAAATTCAGACACAGAGCAGTGAAGTAACTTGCATAGGTCATAAGGCTGGCAAATGTAAAACAGACAAGATTTTAACCAGGGAGGTCTGATCCTCGAGCCCAACCCTTGCAACACCTCATTCTACTACCTTTTTGCAGTGTGTTTCTGGTAGGATAGGTTCAGCAGCAGATGACCAAAAAACACAAAATTCTCTCTCACAATTTTCAGGGACTGCAGCTGCTTCATGGTACTTTATCATTGTCAACAATGTCAACCTCCTGATTCTAAAATGGTTGCTCACATCCAGCAATCATGTCCATGTTCCAGTCAGCATAGAAGGGAAGAGGCAGAAAAAGGCATGTTTGCTCCTGTTAGGGATGCTTCCTGAAACTTGTACACAGCACTTCTGTTTATATCCCACTGACCACATGGGCATGCACAGAAAAACACACAAGAAAAACTGAGCTGGGTACTTACTGAAAGAAGTCATATACCTAGCTACCAAAAAAAATAAAAAGTGAGATTTTATTATTAAGGAAGAGAGAATAATGGATGCTGGAAGACAATCTCCTGGGTTATTGAACATATGAGGGATCAGTTCAGTTCAGTCACTCAGTCATGTCTGACTCTTTGTGATCCCATGAACTGCAGCACGCCAGGCTTCCCTGTCCATCACCAACTCCCAGAGTTCACTCAAACTCATGTCCATCGTGTCAGTGATGCCATCCAACCATCTCATCCTTTGTTGTCCCTTTCTCCTCCCGTCTTTGATCTTTCCCAGCATTAGGGTCTTTTCCAATCAGTTGGTTCTTCACAGCAGGTGGCCAACGTATTGGCGCTTCAGCTTCAACATCAGTCCTTCCAATGAATATTCAGGACTGATTTCCTTTAGGATGAACTGGTTGGATCTCCTTGCTGTCCAAGGGACTCTCAAGAGTCTTCTCCAACACCACAGTTCAAACGCATCAATTCTTTGGTGCTCAGCTTTCTTTATAGTCCAACTCTCACTTCCATACATGACTACTGGAAAAAACATAGCTTTGACAAGACGGACCCTATATGAGGTACACTAGTATGATACCTAGTAGGTATTTTGAATCTAGCACTGTTTGCTATGTATTAATATTGACCTATATCTTGAGTCCTGTGGAACACATGCATAAAATCATGAATTCAAATCAGACGGGAAAGGTCACAGGAAAAGGGTAGGAGAAGAATACATGTTTAAATCACCATGATATTACGTCCGGGAACCTCCAGTTTCACTCGCACCAAAGTGCCACCTTTGCTCATTTGCAGCATCCCTGGAACTGCGTGGAATTTAATAATGAGCAGATGCTCCTGCAGCCGTCCTTAGATGAGCCAGTCCTCACCACACGATCTGCTGGGTGATGCTATCACAGGTGACTCTCGGTAAGTAATTTCTACAGCAGCCGTTAATGGAAATGCAGTTTTCATTACAGTAAGAAATTGAAATCTCAGCCAGCCTCTGTGGCTGCCATCAGACCCAGCCCTCACTTCTCATCAGTGTGTTGTTTTCATTCCCCCGTGATTAACCTTTATCATGAAGGGTAGAGGGGACAGGGTAATTGAAATCCTCAGGAAATCTTCACATCACACTGCCACTGAACGATCTTCCTCACCCATCCTCTAACCAGAGCTCTGAGTAAGTAGGAAAGGACCACTTTTAATTTGAGGTGGAGATATTATCTAGTATGGAAGGTTCCAGATGGCTGCCCTGAGTTGAAGTGACAGACACGCAGCTGGTCTGGAAGGGGAAATAGGAAGGAGAGAGAGAGAGAAGTCCTGGCATCGAGGGACCCATGTCATTGAAAAGTTCTTGAACTTTTCAGACAACTTCCCTTGGGTAGGACAGACATCTCTGGGGCATGAGTACAGGGCCTGCCTCTCCAGCACAAAGTGTATCTTCAACTCAGTGTGGCTTTTGCTCTTGGAAACGCAAATGATCTGTGGCTGCACAGATTTTTCTCCCTTGTTAGGAAGAAAAGTGAGCTGAATAGGATGTAAAGCTGCTCCCTCGGAAGCCCCTTTCCCCTGAACTCTGGGTCATTGTCCTTCAGCTCCTGATCTCTGAGGCCCTTTCCTGCCACTGCTGGCTCCTCCCTTGCAGCTTCTATTTTCGCACCACCCACTCGACAGAGTCAGCAAGAAGCTGATAGATCAGCAACAAAAAGAACATCTGCTCAGCAGCACAAGTCAAGGCATTCAAAGTCCTAAGTTTGTTGAGAAAGCAGTAGAGCACTGGGCATCCTCCATTTGGCAAAGGCCTGCCCTGCTTACAACTTAAAGTCTTTTAAAGTCCCTGTTTTTGTTTTTTTCTGTCACAGCTTATCATAGGACCAAACGTGTCCTGGCTGCCGTTTTCTTAGCCCAGAACTGATCCTGTATCAACTATGTGCACATGATTTTTCCAGAAGGGAAACCATGGTCAACTCAGGAAGAAGGGAAAGTTTGATTTTAGCAGACAGCCGGAAGCAAAGGCTTCCTGCCTGTTGCAGCCATGACCAGTTCAGCATGGAGCACTGACATGAAGATCCTTCCAGAGAGCCAAGGACGCTCAAGACATTCCAAGGAGGATTATTGCCTTATCCCTCACTTATTCATTCATGTGTTCTCAAATACTTCTTCTTGCTCACTCGCTCTCTTTTAGGGGATGCCTGTTGTCCCATGACTGGCAGAAGTTCATGGGCACTGGAGCTAAATCCACCTGTTCAGCTCTTGGGGGCCATCCTGCTGGGATTCCAGGCTGGGATCATTTCACCGATCAGTCAGTTGGATTCAAGTTCACTCTCCAAATCTGAAAGCTTCTTCATCCCCACTCTTACCCTTGCATCGTGTTTCATTTGCATCTGACATTTGAGCCTTTAATAGTAGGACCTACAGGAGACCCTCAGCCTCTGGCTGGTTTTCACCTTTTCCTTTTGCATCTCTGAATCCAGGGAAACCACATGTTGCCCCTCCATGTGCCCCTTCTTCTTGGCCTCCTGCTAAAGGCAGGCCAGAAGTGCCAGAGGTCAGATAGTGAGCCAAAGAAAGGTAGAATCACAGATTGTAGATTTCAGACTTACAAGGAAATTTGGAGACCATCCACCCTCGTCACATTACAGAGGGGAAGCCCGCAGTCAAGACCATGTGCAAATCCGTGGCAGAGGCCGGTTGGGAGACCAAACCTCTTTCTAGTTCAGGGCTCTCTCTGATGTGCCCAGCGTGCCTGATGGATGCTGACTGATTTGTACCCAGTGACAATACCCGGCGCTAGAGTCCCCACCATCTTGGGAAGACATCAAAGAGTTGTAAACGTAGAGCGATTGACAGAAGAGAAGGGGCAGGAAAATTTTTTTAATCTATGGACATTTGGTGCTACTATTTGAGTGAAAGTGTTAGTCTCTCAGCTGTGTCTGACTCTTTGCAGCCCCGTGGACTGTATCCTTGATCCGTGGAATTCTGCAGGCAAGAATTCTGGAGAGGATAGCTATTCCTTTTTCCAGGGGATCTTCCCAAGCTAGGGATCAGACATGGGTCTCCTGAATTGCAGGGAGATTCCTTGCCATCTGAGCCACAAAGGAAGCCTTACTACTATTGGCCTATTCACAAGAGTGGATTGCTGAATGGATCTGAAGGACGGGGTGGGAAACTAAGCTTTGGAACCAGCCAGCACGGGGCTAAATGCCAGCTCTCACACTTTCTAGCTGTGTTGCTTAACCTTTCTGTGCTTTGGTTTGTTCATCTGTAAAATGGAGATACTATCTACTAGTATAAGGTCTACTAGGTAAAGATCTATCTTACCCACCCCAAACATTGCTATGTAATTCTTTATTTATGTCTTAAGTCAGAATTTTAGTGTAAGAGAGAATCCTGGTGTGCATGAGTCCATTCCAGAGTTATGCCTACCTTAATGTAAGCTTGATGGTGCATTCATGGTCAAACTATTAGAAAGATACAGCCTCAATCTTTTGATTCCTATGTCTGAAGTCAAAACCAATCGTGAAATTAAATGTTCCTGTCACGTTTTGTGATGACAGAACTTCAGACAGAAGTTTTAAATAGATACCCATGGATGGGTTCTGCCAACTCTATCCACCTCATTGGTGGTTGTGAGCATTAATTGAGATAATAAATGTAAAACACGTAGGACTTCAGTGCAAGGACATTGGAAGGGATATTTAAATGTTAGCAATGGATGCTACTTTGATACTGAGCAAGGGGAGTGTCCCAAGACCAGCTGAGGGCCTGTGGGAAAGCTAGTGTGGTATAGTCTTGGGCCTGAAGGCACGGACAGAGACCCCAGCAGACAGGGACTGGCCGTTACACCTCCGACAGCCCAGTAACTGGGACAGGAGTCATGTGAGACCACCCAGAGGGCTGGAGAACTTCAGCCTGGATCAAGGGAGCCATAGGAGACAGGGGCCCAGCTGGAGGCCTCTGCAGAGCCCATGCCAGGCCCAGCTTTCATCATCTGCCAGGCCACCCCGTGGAGCCCAGCTGCTGGCCCAGAGGGCTTCGGCCACCCAGCCACGTGAGAACACTCTTATTCCCTTACCTCTCCCTTTTCTGGGCTTCACTCCAGGCATGCAGGGAAACAGCAGCTAGCAAGGGGAGGAGGTGGGCCGAGGGAGAGGAGAGGAAAAGGCCCATGCCCCCTTTCCCAGGGCAGGTTTCCAGGACCAGGCCAGTCGGAGCCATGGGAAGAGGGGAGGCTAAAGGCTCAGCTGCAGAGTTGGGACTTGGAATGCTAAAATCTGAAGTGAGCCTACTTTTTGCAGCTCAAAGGACTTTTTAAATTACCTGACTGTGACAGTAATTTCCTTAAGTTGTCCAAGTCATCACTGGGTGTAGAAGGCTTCTGCTGCTATCAAATAAAATTTAAAGAGATAACGGGGAACCCCACAAAACTCAGATCTGCCCCTCCTAATCTTCTGGAGTAGACAAATGATAGATGAGGTGTGTAGATAAATGATAGATAGATAGATCGGAGAGTTACATTTTGTTCACAAACTGTTTCATGCTTTTCCAGAGTTGCCATTACAACACTGATTATTACAACATGATTTTCATAGCCATGCTGGCTGTGCAAGTTATTTTTCTAGATAACCACTTCCCACTAAGAGGACCCACTTTTATTCTCTTGTGCATTCACTGAATTAAAAGTAATTTGGAGACTTCTTTCTAAACTTCACCTTGATTGCACAAATGATAGCTTTACTTTCTATAATCCTTTCATGCCCTCAGGCCCAATAATGTACATTATATAGGCCAATATTACTGTGAACTCCACTTAAGCTTAAATTGTGATCGCTGACTCCTAATGTCTTCAAACCATCGAGTCCTACACAGTGTTTCATGGTCTTTGAGGCCTTCCTCCACCACCCTCTACTGACAACCTGCACAGATTCCATTTAGTCAGTTCACTACTCATTTATTCATTATTTCATCGTTTATTGAGTTGGCTACCTTTTCCATACCAATCACCCTATCGGTGCTTAAAAACTGGGTGACCTTAAAACCTGAATGATACACAGTCCCTGCCATCAAGGCACCTACCATCTACTATTCTGTGATTCAGTGGATATTAAATCATTGTGATGACAGGTGATAAGGACAATGTCGGCATTATAGGCAAGGTGCAGTGGGGGCACAGGAGGGAGGACTGACTGCCTTTGGTGATGGGTCAGATCAGCTGCACAGAAGAGGACACCATGGAGCTGGAAGGATCAGCAGGACTTTCCCAGGCACCTGAGAGGTGTGGGGCAGGCAGATGGGACAGTCAGGAAACACTAGCTAGAAGAGGCAAGAAAGGATTTTCCTCCACACGTTTCAGAGGGAGCATGGCCCTGCTGACATTTTGATTTCAGACTTCTGGTTTGTGGTATTTGGTTACAGCATCCCTGAGAAATGGATACAGGCTTCCAGGTGGCACTGTCCAGTTGAAAGGGGTGGATGAGGTGACCAGTCTTCTTCCAAAAGCCCAAGGAGTTACACCTGAAACTAACACAACATTGTCAATCAATTAAATAAAATTAATTCAGTAAAAGTAAACTGATTATTTTATTAATTCAATAAAAGTAAACTGGTTATTTTTTTAAGACATAATGTGGTAGTCACTAAGTCATGTCCGACTCTTTGTGACCCCATGGGCTGTAGCCTGCAAGGCTTCTCTGTCTGTGGAATTCTCCAGGCAAGAATACTGGAGTGGATTGCCATTCCCTCCTCCAGAGAAACTTCCCAACCCAGNATAATGTGGTAGTCACTAAGTCATGTCCGACTCTTTGTGACCCCATGGGCTGTAGCCTGCAAGGCTTCTCTGTCTGTGGAATTCTCCAGGCAAGAATACTGGAGTGGATTGCCATTCCCTCCTCCAGAGAAACTTCCCAACCCAGGGATCGAACCCTGGTCTCCTTCCTCATAGGCATATTCTTTACCGGTTGAGCTACAGGGAAGTCTCCAAGCCCAAGAAGAGATTATTAAGGACACAGCTCACACAGGGGTGCGTACTGGAAGAGATTTATTCTGCCCAGAGTGGAGAAGAGAAAAGGATTGGACAGGGAAACTACAAGATGAGGATGGCATTTGAAGATGGCATTGAAGAATCTTTTTGTCTCTTAGCTGATGATAAACTCCCGGGAGCCCAGTCCACAAACCCATAGAAGTATTTGGTAGATATTTATCCCGCACTTTGTGTTAGGCTCTGAGACTAGAATTATGAGCAAAACAGGCACAGCCCCTACTCTCATGCAATGAGTCATCTGAGGGGGGAGACAGACTAGTGTTTGTGAATACAAATAACTACCCAGAAAAAATATGTAAGCATCACTAGGATAAGTGATATGAAAGACAATTACCAAGTGTTAAGAGAACATATTGCAAGGAAGTTGTTCAAGCCTGGAGACTGTGAAAGCCTTTTTGAGGAAGTGATGTTTGAGCTGTAATCCAAAGTAAATGAGTTAATTTGAGGTGAGCAGGGAAGGGAGGAGACAGCCCAGGCAAAGCCTCAGAAGGGAGGAAGGGTGACTGCTGTGGATTTGAGGATCTGAAAGATAGCCAGTGTCACCGCAGGACAGAAAGGGAGGGACTGTTGACACTGGGAACAGGCAGCAGCCATAGCTCTAAGGGCCTTGAAGGGTTTAGTGTTCATCCCCCAAGTAACGGATGGAAGGGAAAGGCAGTCAGCGAATTTCAGCTGAAGTGCTAAGAGACAAGATCAGATCTGGGGGGTGGGGGTTACTGTTGTTTGGGGCTTCCCTGGTGGCTCAGAGGTTAAAGCGTCTGCAATGCCGGAGACCCAGGTTCGATCCCTGGGTCAGAAAGATCCCCTGGAGAAGGAAATGGCAACCCAGTCCAGTACTCTTGCCTGGAGAATCCCATGGAGGGAGGNTCTGGGGGGTGGGGGTTACTGTTGTTTGGGGCTTCCCTGGTGGCTCAGAGGTTAAAGCGTCTGCAATGCCGGAGACCCAGGTTCGATCCCTGGGTCAGAAAGATCCCCTGGAGAAGGAAATGGCAACCCAGTCCAGTACTCTTGCCTGGAGAATCCCATGGAGGGAGGAGCCTGGTAGGCTATAGTCCACGGGGTCACAAAGAGTTGGATACAACTGAGCAACTTCACTTCACTTACTGTTGTCTAGATCACCTTAATGAGAATGGTAGGAGAAAGTCAAGAATGAAAGCAAAATATATATATCTATTAAGAAACTCTTGCATTTGTCCAAGTGGATGGTGGCTTGAAAAAGGTGGTTGTGGGACTTCCCTGGTGGTCCAGTGGTTAAGAATCGCCTTCCAGTGCAAGGGATACAGGTTCGATCCCTGTTTAGGAAACTAAGATCCTACATGCCTCAGGCCAACTAAGCCCAAGCGCCACAACCCAGTACAGCCAAAAACAAACAAACAGGGTGGTAATGATGAAGAATGTAGGTTTAAGAAGTGTTTCTCTAGGCACTCAAGGAAGGCAAACAATGAATGAATGAATGAATGAAACCAAGGTGTTTATCTACAGCTATTTAATATTCTTCTCTATCTTCAGGTTTTAAGCCACTACTTCTCTGAAAAGTGGCATTGATGTCTCCATATGAAACATTTTGACATCTGATCATGAAGGTTCAGATAAGAAGAAGGGTACTTTAAGTGGTGTTCTGGGAAATGGTGAGGCTCTCTCCAGTTGGGGAAAGGGAAGAAGAGAGAAGAGAGGCTAGACTCCTGAACACTTTGACAGGCCGTAGAGGACCCAAGGCAAGGACCTATCTAAAGAAAGGGATATCTACATTACCTGCCAGCCAGTAAGCTGCTCTCATCTGACATTCTCCAAGAAGCCTGACTCAACAGGAATTGAGCTTAGAAGTAACATAATGTACAATTGAGCTTCCCTAATAGCTCAGTCAGTAAAGAGTCTGCCTGCAGTGCTGGAGACCCGGGTTCAATCCCTGGGTTGGGAAGATCCCCTGGAGAAGGAAATGGCAACCTACTCCAATATCCTTGCCTGGAAAATCTCGTGGACAGAGGAGCCTGGTGGGCTGCAGTCCATGGGGTCGCAAAGAGTCAGGCACGACTGAGCAACTAACACAAGGCATCCAGTATCCTATCATTTTGCCATACTATACATGGGGTTTTCAAGGCAAGAATACTGAAGTAGTTTGCCATTCCCTTCTCCAGCAGAGAAACACTGGGCTGGAGGAAGCACAAGCTGGAATCAAGATTGTCGGGAGAAATATCAATAACCTCAGNTGCTTTGGCTCCATCCCTTCATTCTTTCTAGAATTATTTCTCCACTGATCTCCAGTAGCATATTGGGCACTTACTGACTTGGGCAGTTCCTCTTTCAGTATCCTATCATTTTGCCTTTTCATACTGTTCTTGGGATTCTCAAGGCAAGAATACTGAAGTGATTTGCCATTCCATTCTCCAGTGGACCACATTCTGTCAGACATCTCCACCATGACCTGTCCGTCTTGGGTGGCCCCACATGGCATGGCTTAGTTTCACTGAGTTAGACCAGGCTGTGGTCCGTGTGATCAGATTGGCTAGTTTTCTGTGATTATGATTTCAGTGTGTCTGCCCTCTGATGTCCTCTCGCAACACCTAACGTCTTGAGTTTCTCTTACCTTGGACATGGGGTGTCTCTTCACAGCTCCAGCAAAGCGCAGCTGCTGCTCCTTACCTTTGATGAAGGGTATCTCCTCACAGCTGCCCCTCCTAATCTTGAACGTGGAGTAGTTCTTCTCGGCCCTCCTGTGCCCATGCAGCCACCGCTCCTTGGATGTAGGGTTGCTCCTCTCAGCTGCCGCCCCTGACCTCAGGCATGGGGTAGCTCCTCTCAGCCGCTGCCCCTGACCTTGGGCTAGATAGCATATTAAAAAGCAGAGACATTACTTTGCCAACAAAGGTCCATCTAGTCAAGGCTATGGTTTTTCCAGTGGTCATGTATGGATGTGAGAGTTGGACTGTGAAGAAAGCTGAGCACCGAAGAACTGATGCTTTTGAACTGTGGTGTTGGAGAAGACTCTTGAGAGTCCCTTGGACTGCAAGGAGATCCAACCAGTCCATTCTAAGGGAGATCAGTCCTGGGTGTTCATTGGAAGGACTGATGCTAAAGCTGAAACTCCAGTACTTTGGGCACCCCATGTGAAGAGTTGACTCATTGGAAAAGACCCTGATGCTGGGAGGGATTGGGAGCAGGAGGAGAAGGGGACAACAGAGGATGAGATGGCTGGATGGCATCACCGACTCGATGAACATGAGTTTGAGTAAACTCTGGGATTTGGTGATAGACAGGAGGGCCTGGTGTGCTGTGATTCATGGCATTGCAAAGAGCTGGACATGACTGAGCGAGTGAACTGAATTGAGATTGCCTTTTAATATGTTAGTACATTGTAAATTAATTACTTCCCTTAATTGTACCATTAGACAGAGTTTGAACTATGGACATTTCCTTNGGATTTGGTGATAGACAGGAGGGCCTGGTGTGCTGTGATTCATGGCATTGCAAAGAGCTGGACATGACTGAGCGAGTGAACTGAATTGAGATTGCCTTTTAATATGTTAGTACATTGTAAATTAATTACTTCCCTTAATTGTACCATTAGACAGAGTTTGAACTATGGACATTTCCTTGGCACTTGTATCAAGGTTGAAAAATGCCATGGACTGAAATATATTGCTGGGACTTTGTGTAAGAATGGAGATCTCACTTTTAATTTTTGACAGTTTTAATTTTTACAGAAGGTGTGTAACACAGCCTGGTATTACTTGCAAGTCAAAACAATGTTAGTTTTCACTGGAAAACTTTATCACAATGTAAGTTTCACAATAAGTACTATTTGGCTTATAGTTTTAAACTGAAACATTTTCAAGTCTGCAAGATGAGCTAATTCCAGAGCCATACAGACTTGAGTGGTTTAACACAGTTTTTCCAGCCATTTAAAAATGTAGCCACTGGTCTTTTTTTTTTTTTTTNGGAGGCCTGGCGTGCTGCAATTCATGGGGTCGCAGAGTCGGACATGACTGAGCGACTGAACTGAACTGAAGTCATCCGGTGTTATCAGCTAGAAAGCCCCAAAGTTTCTATAGTCAGATTTTCCTGGGATGCATAGGGTTTGAATTGTTCACTCTGTGGGGCAGCTAAGATGCTGCATTAGGTGGCTGCATACTCCTTTCCTCCTCCATCACGCTAGGGAAGGGTGCAGCTCAGAGGGGAGAAAGGTAGCCAGCCATCTTTGAATACCTATAGTGTCTCACAGCTGATCAAATCTGAAGACAACGGGGAAACTATCTCATGTCTTACCCCCTTACTATGCAGTTCAATAGGTTCTGGAATGAACTCTAGATTTAAGTTAAAATGAACAATACATTTTCATCCTACTTAATCACACAACCAAAGCTACTTATGAAGTGAACAGATGACTCAGTATTTGTTCAATAATGACATCATATGCACATCTTTGCCCTAATTCTAATGACTTCAAGTTCCTCTTGTCAAACGGCAGGACCTGAGCCCTCCTTTAGAATTTTCCCGTTCTTCTTGGGCAGTCCCAAAGAGGTAAGAGTGTCTTGGCCAAAGGAACTGCACAGGGCTGTCTGTTGGCTTTTTCTCAAGAAAAATCCACAGAGAGGACCCTCAAGGAAACCTCGCCGTCGCCACTGCTGACAGGGCTGAGATTGTTAAGAGCCCTAGGCATGTCCACAAAGAAGTGTTACTTACTCATTTACTCCTTTCACTAAGTCAGAGCTTCAGTCCCCAACTACTCAGACACACACACACACACACACACACACACACACCCAAATGCAAATCATTGCATACATGGAGAAGGAGCCAAAAGGTCCCACACCAAGGACTCCTAATAATGGTGTTAACTCCTGGAGCACGCGTGTTTGGATGTTTCTTGCTTTTGTCTGGTGACATACTTACTTGCTTTGCTTTTTCACTGTCATTTCATCTTGTCATGATCTTTCTATTATGTATTAGTAAATATTTTGTATTTTATTATGTGGTACTTTCATTTTTAAATATCATTTTAGGTAGCAACATTCAGCTGGTAATTGGAAGCCTTGCAGTTCCTTTGGTCTTCCTGTAAGTTGCACTGAACACTTCAGAAACTGTTCTTTGCATGTTATCTGGCTTTACGTTTCAGTCTAATCTGAAAGCTGACATCTGTGGGCCCTCACTGTGGGCCAGGCACTGTGCCAAGAGCTGCCTGTGCGTTGGGCCACACCACCCTCCCCAGAACCCTGGGTGGGCACTGTAACCCTCACTTCACCAATGAGGAAACAGCACTTTAGAGTGGATGTGATCTACACAGCAGCACGGTCAGTGCCGGATACCTGGTGCAGAGACCCACCCAAGTTGTGAGGGAGCCAGGAGGTCTAGGGCTCTTCCGGGGGCATCGGTTAGGGCACTGGTTTGGGGGCTTCCTCAGGCACTGGCTGGCTGCACTCCCCACCCTCAGGGAAACCTCTCTCCTCTTCTCCCAAGCTTCTAAATCATGGAAGAAACAGGGAAGGGCTGGCTGCTCTGTGGAAACTTGCCCACTCCCCACCCACAGGCAGAAAGTCAGCAAAACTCAGCCAGCCCGCGTTCAGAACCTCCGGAGTCCTGCCAAGCCCGCCCCACCCATCCTCCTGTAAGAGCTTAAGTCAACCGGCCCAGAAAAATCAGACAGGCCATCTTGGGATAGAGAAAGGAAAAGCGCACAGCTGCCACCTAATTGGCATTCTAAACAGCTAGAAGCCTCCAAGCCCAAAAATGAATTAAATAAGACTTTTTCCCCTTCAGGGTGGAGTACAGCCTCCAGGTTTCCACCCAAGTCACACCCTAGCAGCGGCTATTTATAATATCTAAATGCCAGATGGAACCTGCCAGTGAAACAGAAACCAGAGGCCTGGACAACAAAGGCCCCTAGAGCAGACACAAACCCCGAGGGAGGCAGCGTGTGGGGACTGGCCCAGGGGCAGGGCCCTCAGGCCCTGCCGGCAGCTGGCCAACCCTCCCGCCCAAGTGGCACTTCCCCAGCCAGCAGAGACCTTCAGAGAGCCCGCTGGTGGATGCTTCTCCTACATCCCACAGCCCGAGGCGCAGGTTGGGTGCTGGGCAGGGACTCGGGCTGTACCTGATTGATTGGGAGTGGCCAGCACTGGAGCGGGCCCAGACCCAGCGCCGGGGGTGGGGCCCTGGGTCCAAGCAGAGGCTGGAATCAGGTAGAATGTGGTAGTTCAGGGAACTGAAGCAGGGAGTGAGGCAAACCCCTGATTTCCTCTCTTACCCCATGTGATTTTCTGCCTCTTTTTAACCCCCAGGGGACTCTGCCTCCTTATGTGTGAAACACAGGCAACTGAACGGGATATTTGAGAACACTGAGTAGACAGTAAGTCCTTAGAGGATAGATCCGCACCACTGAAGCAGCAGTTGTTCCTACTGGACTTTTTTGCCCAGATACAAAAATGCCTCTGTGCTGGCTGCTGGCTGGACCAAGGACTTGCCAGGCAAGCACAGGTCCCTCTCCTCCTGGAGGGCTGACAGGCCAGGAGACAGATCACATCTGCTGCTGCTGCTGCTAAGTCGCTTCAGTCGTGCCTGACTCTGTGCGACCCCATAGACGGCAGCCCACCAGGCTCCCCCGTCTCTGGGATTCTCCAGGCAAGAACACTGGAGTGGGTTGCCGTTTCCTTCTCCAATGCATGAAAAGTGAAAAGTGAAAGTGAAATCGCTCAGTTGTGTCCGACCCTCAGCGACCCCATGGACTGCAGCCTTCCAGGCTCCTCTGTCCATGGGATTTTCCAGGCAGGAGTACTGGAGTGGGGTGCCATTGCCTTCTCTGGACAGATCACATCAGAGGCTCCCAATTCCTTCCCCTAGTGTACCAATGCAGACTGGAAAGCTGACGAGCTAAACGGGCATGTGAGTAGAATGCAGTTAGTGTCTGGCTCCTCCTGACGCCCTGGTCCTGCTGGTCAGCTAGTGAGTTAAAGCAGTTTCTCCCAAAATGAAAAGCCCTTCTCTCCTCTGATGAAATAAATCCACCCTTCATCTCAGTGCAGCTCCACTCTGCTTTTCTCTAGGCATGTCGCTGACCCTCAAACCACACTGAAGTTTCTTTCTGAGTTTCTAGGGTAGCGCTATCCTATGGAAATGTGATGTGGACCTCACAGGTCATTTAGAATGTTCCAGTAACTTCATGAAAGAAAGTAAAAACAAACAGATGACACTAATTTTAATAGTCGGTTTTATTTAACCCAGTATATTGAAAATAGTATCATTTCAAAATGTGATCCATATAAACATTAGTTGTTCAGTCACTAAGTCGTGTCCGAGTCTTTGCAAACCCATGGACTGCAGCATACCAGGCTTCCCTGTCCTTTACCAACTCCCAGAACTTGCTCAAATTCATATCCATTGAGTCTGTAGTGCCTTCCAACCATCTCATTATCTGTCTCCCCCTTCTCCACCTGCCTTAAATCTTTCCCAGCATGAGTCTTTTCCAATGAGTCAGCTCTTCACATGCATCAGGTGGCCAAAGTATTGTAGCTTCAGCTTCAGCATCAGTCCTTCCAATGAATATTCAGAGTTGATTTCCTTTAGGACTGACTGGTTTGATCGCCTCGCTGTCTAAGGGACTCTCAAGAGTCTTCTCCAGCACCACAGTTCAAAAGGATCCATTCTTCGGTGCTCAGCCTTCTTTATGATCCAACTCTCACATCTATACATGACTACTGGAAAAACCATACCTTTGACTCTATGGACCTTTGTCGGCAAAGTAATGTCTCTGCTTTTTAATACGCTGTCTAGGTTTGTCATAGCTTTTCTTCCAAGGAGCAAGCGTCTTTTACTTTTGTGGCTGCAGTCACCATCTGCAGTGATCTTGGAGCCCCCCAAAATGAAATCTGTAAGAGGGTGTTTTACAGAGTCTGGTGTGTATGTTATCCTTATAGTACATCTCAGTTCCCTCTAGCTACATCTCAAGTACTTGCCTGCACATGTGGCTGGCGCTGANTCTTCCAAGGAGCAAGCGTCTTTTACTTTTGTGGCTGCAGTCACCATCTGCAGTGATCTTGGAGCCCCCCAAAATGAAATCTGTAAGAGGGTGTTTTACAGAGTCTGGTGTGTATGTTATCCTTATAGTACATCTCAGTTCCCTCTAGCTACATCTCAAGTACTTGCCTGCACATGTGGCTGGCGCTGACTGTACTGGATGGCACATCGTAGAGCGTTTGCTTGACTTAAACCGTTGAGTTTGTTGGGGGCTCCAGCTTAAGTCTTTGATGCCAGCTGCTCTGAGGCTCTGATAATTGTAGGCGTGTCAAGAGAGAAGCAAATTCTGTTGCAGGCCAATGTGAGGAGTCTGGTGAGAGAGACTGCCTTCTGTTTTCTCATAGCCAGTCCCCCGACAGTTTGGATATTAGTCTTGGGGTGGGGATGGGTCATGGGCACTGTGAACAAAACATAAAAAGCTGGGAATTCTCTGGTGGTCCAGTGGTTAGAGTCTGCACTTTCACTACCAAGGGCCTGGATTTCATCCCTGGTCAGGAAACTAAGATCCTAAAAGACACGTGATGTGGCCCAAAAAAAAAAAAAGCCAGTTGCCCTTAAAAGAGCAGAGAGCTGAGCTTCACACACCCACCTCTTCAAAGGAGGTCGTTTCCTCACCTCTCTCTAAGCTCTTTCAGCTGGAGTGAAGGCTGCCTTCAGGATCAGGCTATTATCCCTGAGGAATAATAAAAGGATCCTCCTTGGGAAGGGGCCTCATGGGGGAAGAAACAGGAAGAAAGAAGAGTGAAAGGGAAGACCTTCAGACCACCAGCTGCAAGGGCGTTGACAGCCTTTTCACACAGTCCCAGAAAAGCTTCTTTCGTTTCCAGAGTGTCTGCTTGTGGCCTCTGAAGGTTCAGCTAGCCTCTGCCTGTGAGAAATAGTTTCCAACACATCACATGAAAAATATTTTCTGTTGAGGACCTAAGCTCACCGAAGTCTGATCCTACCCATGAACACTGAGGAAGGCAGTCCCTGAATGGGAGCTGCTGGCAGCCCCACTTGCCCCCATCAAACCCCAGGGTTATGATGCCTGTCTTGTGCAGAAAATTTGAGAACCTTCTGGAAAACCCTGGGAGAGGCCACGATGGGACTTTGCGGCTGGTGCCTACCTGTCCTGAAGCCGGGGAGCCGACCCATGGTTTTGCACAGGTCCCCACCCTGCCGGAGCCACTGGTTTCTGGCACAGCCCTAGAGGCGTCCCGAGCCCGGGTTTGGCACAGCTTTCCCAGGCATTCGCCCTCTCTGTTGACTGCCCGTAATGTGAACTATCAAGCCAGTCACTGAAAGGATTTGGAATCTGAGGAGAAAAAAAATCACCACCTATGCTTTAGGCAAATTTATGGGAACAGTCTGAACAAAATGACCCCTTCCAGACAACCTGGAGTGAGTGCAGCCCCACCGTGACAGAAGCACCACTTGCTGCAAAGTTGAGTCAGTGGGCAAAGTTGGGCATCCACTGACGTCGTCTGGGGTATCACATCCATCCTAAAAGAGGTCACAGGGACAACTTGTCCCAGAAGATACGTCCCAGAGAAATCGCTACGGCACACTCTCCTGAAAAATAATGTCCTTTCTTCTTATCAGCATGTGCGTCTGTGCTAAGTTGCTTCAGTCATGTCCAACTCTTTGCGTCCCTATGAATTATAGCCTGCGGCTCCTCTGTCCATGGGATTCTTCAGGCAAGAATACTGGAGTGGGTTGCCATTCCCTTCTCCAGGGGANTCCTTTCTTCTTATCAGCATGTGCGTCTGTGCTAAGTTGCTTCAGTCATGTCCAACTCTTTGCGTCCCTATGAATTATAGCCTGCGGCTCCTCTGTCCATGGGATTCTTCAGGCAAGAATACTGGAGTGGGTTGCCATTCCCTTCTCCAGGGGATCTTCCCAAACCTGGTCTCTTAATGTCACCTGCATTGGCAGGCGGGATCTTTACTAGTGCCACCCGGGAAGCTCTCTTATCACGATGAAATCATAAACATTAAAATGCTGAGAAAAAGAGTTTCTTTTGATAACTGGCCTTTTATGGAAAACAGGAAACTGGTTTTATTTTAGCCAGCTGCTGGTTTAACCAGATGTTGAAAATCTCTGTCCTGTGGACCAAGGCCTGGCCTGATTTTAATCCTACGGGATCCTGCCAGGTTATATGGTACAGTGATTCCAGATGGCACGGGCCATCGGTGTAGGGCACACTGAGTCACCCCTGATTCCTGGCCTGCTGCTGGCTGCTGTCATTCTGCTTCTGTTTGGTGTTAGCCAGACCCTTTAGCTGAGTTCATTTCACTGTAGTTAACGTCCTCTTTCCATAATATCTAAGTGTAACTCTTCAGTTAGGGCTCAAGTTAACCAGGTTCCCTTGAAAAGTGGCTCTCGCTGGAGCACAGTGTTTCTGGCTCATGTCTAGCCCCGACCACGTTTTGACCATGGGATGACTTTAGCGTTCACTTGGCAAGGGCGCTTCCATTTGTCTCCCTGTGAAGTCACCGAAATCCTAGTTATTTCTGGAGTGTGTGATTGCCTGGTTTATTTGTGAGAACTATCCATCAGGGCTGAGCTATTTTGTTTCTGGAGCTGCTTGTGTGATCACAGTTATGAAATGTTTATTTTCTTAGATCGGCTTAAGCTGATAAGGCATTTTTGAGCCATTAAGAATCTTGTAAGTCAAGATTGTTTAGATAGGAGATGATTTTTCTGATGGGGTAAATCAGATGAATCAAGGCCTCTCCCTTGATTGGGCTGTTATGTTAAAGGGGCGTGACTGTCACATGCTCCTTTGAGAAATGGTGTGGCCTCCTTAGGAAGACCGGCTGCCAGCCCACTCTTTCTCTTCTGGCTCACACCCCAGCTGCAACCCAAGGATCTAGAGAGACGAGGCCACCCTAGAGAGGTAAAGGGTCAACTGTGAAAGTCAGATAGGGCCACAGGGCCTATTGCCAACCACACCGGGTGCAAGAAGCCCAAAGAAAATATTCCAAATTAATGAGCACTGCAGAAGCTCATGGACTTAAAGGCTCAGCACAAATCTATCTGAAGACAGGCCTTGTCCTCACAAATCTTGCTTTCCTGTGGCAAACAGAGAAGGAAATAAATATGCCTTCTGCTGTTGAGAGCACTGAGTAACAAGGACAGAGAAGCAGGATACCGGGGAGGAGGTACAGGGAGGAGGGGCAGGGGGTACCTGTCAGGCAGGGCAGCTTTCTCTGAGGAGTAACTCAGATGGAGAGAAGAAACGAGTGCTTCCAAAGCAGAGGGGGTAGGGGGTGCAAATGCCCTGAGGAGGGAGTGTGCTGGCCACCAGAAGAGCAGAGAGGGGGTGTGTCTGGAGGAGCAGGTGAGGAGGGGACAGAGAGCAGGGAGGGCTCAGAGCTGGCGAGCCTCTCAGTAGAGCCGCAGGCCATCCCGACGTCCATTCTTTCTGCCTCCTCCAGTCATGAAATCCTCCACCATCTTGGCAGGGCTCGCACGCCTCTGCTAGTGACCACATCTTCCAGCCTCTAGTGCAATGGAGTGTGGCCCCACCATTAAGTTCTTGCCAACAGACCGTAACTGGAAACGGGCTCTGCTGTGTCCCGCTTCAGCGCTCACAGAGCAGGCAGTGTTCCTCACTCCCCGTCATCCTTTCTTACAGGTGGAACCCAGACCTGGTGTTAGAGTGTCACTTGGTCCACATAGATCAGGGAAGGCCTAGGCAGAGGCTTGAAAAGTGGGGTCCCTAGACCTGCAACGTCAGCATCCCCTGGAAACTTATAGAAATGCACATGGTGGGGGAAAAGGGACTCCAGACCTACTGAATTAGAAACTTTGGGGGTGGGGCTCAGCAATCTGTGTTTTAACACACCCTCTAGGTGATTCTGATAACACTCAGGTCTCCAAACCACCGCAGGCTTTCTCATCACGGGCAAGGTTGAACTGTGGGCACAATCTGCTTTGTTGTGGGGGCTGTCTGTGCCCTGTGGAGCGTTCGGCAGCAGCTCCGGCCTCTACCCACTAGAACCCAGGGGCACACACCCTTCCTCCGCCCTACAAGTTACCACCCAAACTGTTCCCATGCACATTTCCTGTAGTAAGTGTTATCAGCTCTTGGGAGAAGAGACAAGAAGCTAATAAAAGTGATTGCCTTTAGGTGCTGTGTTGAGGGAGTTTTGGAGGGATTTGCTTTTATTTGGTATGTTTCTATTGTGTGCTTGAGTCTTTACCCTGTGTGTTGCTAAAATAAATCTCTAGGACCAAGGTGGAGTCACTCCTTTCCAGGGTGCCCCGTTAGCAATCCGAAATTTAAGAACATTCTTGTCCCTGAGAATGCTGTGGTTGACCCGGACATGCAGGGTCAAGTCAGCCAGTCTCCAAAAACCAAGCCCACTCTGGGCCTTCTCACTCCCAACAAGGGTGGGAACTTCGCCTCAGCTAATCAGATATTTTCTGTTTGTCTCATCTTTGTTTATTCTTTATCCTATAAAGGCTTCTTGAGATTACCCACTTTGTGAAGTGTTAAATGTAGTTTGTATCGCCTAAACTGTCTTCTTTAATCACTTTTAAATAGGATGTTACAATAATGGGGAAGAAATGTTTTGGAAAGACTACATAGCGAAAAAGTGGAAACTAGGTCTCTTCACCACAGTTTTGACACCCACTCCAGTGTGTGTGTGTTTTCCCAAGTGATTCTTGGACGCCTGCAGGATGTCCTACAGTTCAAATCCTTTCTAACACCACCTGGAGAGAGCGTCAAACCCCACACGTTAAGGGCTCAGATGCCAGCTGCGAGTCCAGGCTGTCGCCCGTACTCCTGACCTACTCTGGACTGGAGGCTCTCCTGACTGCATCCTTGGGTTCAGTTAATTGAATAGAGTGGCTCACAGAACTCAGGAAACCAGTTTCCTTACTAGATGACTGGCTTATCATTAAAGGATACAACTCAGGAACAATTAGCTGGAAGAGAGGCAAGAGAGAAAGGGAGTCAGGGAATGGGGCTCCCAGTTCTCCCCGAGCACCCCACTCTCCCTGAGTTCCCATGTTCTCAACGACTAGAAGCTCTCAGAATCCCATCCTTTTGGGTTTTTGTGGAGGCTTCATTATGTTGGCATAACTGATTAAATCACCCATGGGTGATTGATTCAACCTCCATCTGCTCTCCCCTTCCTGAAAATCAGGGGCTTGCAGCTGAAAGTTCTAACTTTAATTCCTGGTTGGTTCCTCCGGCAACCAGCCCCCCTCAGGTGCGTTCCAAAATTCACCTCATTAACATAACAAATAACATCTTTATCAGCTTCAATACAGGAAATGCCAAGGGTTTTAGGAGCAGTTGCTTGAAGATCAAACACATAGGTCTTATTATAAATCAACATATCACACTGACTACAGGGCTTCTCAGCCTCCATAACTCATGCTAACACATTTTTAATCCCTAAAGGTAGCCGAATCCTGGAAATGGCGTGCCTCAGAACACTTCAGGAAGCACCGACCTGGCCAACACTGCTGAACCCTCACCATCCAGAAGAGAGTTGAAGTGTCCAATGCTGGGCGGTTTACCGGTAAAATACAATAAAACAAATATTGGCAAATTAGTTACCGGTAAAACACAGGCTGGCCCTTCCACCCAGGTGAAAAATGTGCCCTGAGGTATGACGCTCCTTTCAGCAACTTTGGGTCATCCTCAGGGCATATACATTCTTGAGAGGAGTCCTGCAGGGAGTTGCCATCTCTCTGGTTACACCTCACTTTGGGGATGAACCACCTGCAAGTTCCCCAGTAGCTGGAGGCCGGGGCACTTGCAGGGCTACTGCCCTCTGCACCCCATCCCCTTTCCTTGTCCTTTGTTGGCTTTGTAGGCTCTCTCCTGGCTTCTTTGCCTTCTCTTTTCCCCTCCAGATGTTGAGGCAGATGCTTTTCCACCTCCTCACCTGGCCCTTTTAGGGGATGGGGAGGAGGGAGGTAAAAGAGGATGACATTTTAAATTCTGGTAACGATTTTAATATTTATCCCAAAGGTCCCCAGGCATACAGCACACCTAGTGATCTATCTGGGCTTCCTGGTGGCTCAGACAGTAGAGAATCTGCCTGAAATGCGGGAGGCCTCGGTTCAATCCCTGGGTTGGGAAGATCCCCTAGAGGAGGGCATGGCAACCCACTCCAGTATTGACTGGAGAATCCCGATAGACAGAGGAGCCTGGCGGGCTACAGTCCCATGAGGTCGGAAAGAGTCAGACACAACTGAGAGACTAAGCACACAGTGATCTATCAAAAACACTGGAAGTTAACCAAACCAACCCTTCAGCTGTTGCTACTCAACCAATAATGGTGATCATTCTGTGGCTGCAAACACATCAAATCCTAATCATTTCCTTCCTCACTAAACGAGTTAATAGTCATCTAAGGGGCTCATAACAGGGCCTGGCATGTGGTGACTGCTGGTTTTGTTTTGCTTAGCCATTATTATACCATCATACTCCACATCCAACATTTCCCACTATTTAACCACCTCTGGAATTATCCAGTTGTTCAATGAACAGCATTATAGCATGAATGTGGAAAGAAAAGGTAAGCATGTGACCGGATCCCCCAAGTAAGGAAGGTTTCCACAGCAGTAGGAAAATAGGACAGAATCATAGGGACTTTCCCTCGAGGTCCAGTGGTTAAGACTCCAACTTCTACCACGAAAGCACGAGCTCCAACCCTGTTTGAGGAATTAAGATCCCTCATACCGAACTATGCAATCAGAAACAAAAACTGTAGGTCCACAGAGCTGTAGACAATGAGATTCTCTCACAGCCACGGATGCTAACTCAGGTGCCCCCCCATTTTCTACTGCTCCAGTGAGACTTCCCCCCACCCACAGCAAGTGGTTCTCAAATTTTGGCAGGGGTCAGAATCCTTCGGAATCCCTCAGATGCTTGCTAAAAAAGCTATCGGCTCCACCCGCCTGAGTTTCTGAATTAATAGGTTGGGGTAGATCCGGATAATTTGCATCTGAAACAAGTTTTCAGATGCTGCTGACTCCCTTCTTTGGGAACCACTGCCTTTCATGTTAACTTAGATTCTGGCATTTAAATAAACCTTTTGCTCAGATCAGGTCATGGGTCCAGCTTGTCACCATTCATCAAGGTCCTGTCATTCATCATGTTTGTTTTGCGGCACCTTTGCTTGTGAGAGGCATGCCCCCTTCTACAGGTCCTTGTACAGGTCACTGATGAAAATGTGAACTGGACTGGCTAAGGACAAAATCCAGGTCAGGTTAATTAAACCCCTGCTTTAGGTTCAACCCATTATAATTACAGCGGTAGTTCTCAATGCTGATTAAACTTTAACATCACAGGGGAAGGTTAAAAAACAACCAAAAAAAAAATATTTTTTAAATCTCTCCAAGTGATTCTAATGTGCAACTAGGGCTGAGAACCACCATCTAGAGGTCTTATAGGTTTAACTTGCTAAATCAACCCAACTGAGCTGTCCTGCCCATGTAGTTTCCTTTAAGCTATTGTGTGGGATATAGTCAAAACCTTTTGCTGACATCATGTGTGCTTTTCTATAGCTGGATCATTGCTCTTTCAAAACCATAAAATTATATTGGGCTAGCATGACATGGTTTTAGGGAATCATACAAATTTTAAAGATCAAATTTAAATATGTTTATAGTCGTTGAGGCCTTTTGTCTGGGGTTGATGTCAAGCTCACAGAATTGTATCCATTTAGTTTATATAATCCCAGTGTAACGTGTGTGACTCTGCTCAGTCATGTCTGACTCTGCAACCTCATGGGCTGTAGCCAGCCAGGCTTCTCTGTCCATGGGATTTTCCAGGCAAGAGTACTGGGGTGGGTTGTCATTTCCTCCTACAGGGGATATTCCAGACCCAGGGACTGAACTTCCATCTTTTGCATCTCCTGCATTGGCAGGCAGGTTCTTTACCACTGCACCACCTGGGAAGCTCCCAATGTAATGATATGTAACATTTATTGCTTGCTGACTTTGTCTCAGCCACAGTGCTTAGAGCTCTTTAAAATATCAAATCCTACAAAGTAGCTATGGTTATTTCTATTTTACAGATGTGAAATCAAGTTTCAATTTTAGCTGACTCTAGGGTTCATGCTTTTAAACACTAGCTGTTGCTTCCATTTTTAATTGCCAGACACCGTCTTGTTCTTCAAATGTTTTATGATGTCTTACAAGGATGCTAAAGATATGAGGAAGAATGAAATAAAGAACTGGAATAAAGACAGACCAGAGAGAAGCAAAATGAACTGTGGATCAGAACAAAACGTTTGCACATTTGCTAACTGCAGGGTCACTGGTTTGGCTTTGACTGTTCTGAAAAGTCAAAAGAGGAACATATGTTCAACTGCTCAGTTAACACTGAACACAAACATTGCTCAGGAGAAGTACCTGGGAAACCTGGGGCTTCTTAAAGATGGTACTGAGGTTTAAAGGAATGTCTGCAAAAACATCCTCATGATCTATGCAGACAAGAGTGTCACAGGACTCAGTGAGCCACAATTTACACCATCTACTTCCTCCCTCATAAAAAAACAAACAGAATTTTGGCTTGCTTTATAATTCTTCAAAAATTTCTTCATTCTCATTTCCTGTAACCTTCCCATCACTAATCACTTACTCCAAAAGAAGATTAATAACAACCATGCAAGTCTTTGCTCACATTTTCTCAGTCCTCAGAATGTAATAATAATAGTTGGAGCAGTTAGGATTTGATTTCCTTTTAGAGTTTCACAGTTTCTTGACTCATCTTCCCTTTTGGATTCTCGTGCATGAAATCACACTTGACTTTAAGGAATGAGGTTTCCCTTGCATGAAGTCAATGTGGCTGTGTCCACCAGCTGTCAGGTCTGCAGGCGAGGTCAGCGTAAATGGAAATAACAAGGCGCCCATCACAGTGCCATTGCTCCAGCCCATCCCTCCATGCAGCTTGATGATCTGGAGTCAAGCACAGCAGATTCCCTCGTGTCAGCTGAAACCAGTGATGAGAGCCATAATTTGTCACTTACCTGTATGAGACTATGCAGTAATGGGAGTTTTATCTTGAAAGATATCAGTGTTTTCTTGCCATCTGAAAAAGACACGGTGTTAAGAGTGCTGGGGCTTTTGAAAGGAGCTCTGTTGACATGAGACGATGGTTAGGGTAGAATCATGCATGATTGGAAAGTGCTCTGTCGTTTTCCAACATTAAGCCACCTAACTCCTCTTTAGCTGGTGCCTTACCCTTCGGATCCCACCGTGAGTCCCGGCTTCTCAGCTAAGCCTTCTCTGACAGCTCTGCATAGGCAGTCCTCATCCCGTGACGAATTTTTGTTTACTTATTTCAGTCAGTAAACATGCCCTATTCTGCGACACAAAAGGGCAGCAGGACTTCCCTTGTGGTCTCAGGGCCTAGATCAGGGTTCGGTTCATAGTAGGGGCACTGTAACCACCTGCTGAAAAGAGTGAAAACAGCCAAACAGGTGGACATCAGTGAGTGGAGTCAGGCTCTGAGGAGCATGTGGGACCAAGTCTACATCACGAGAAGAGAGTGGGGCCGTTCTGATGTCAGGAGTGATCACAGAAACATAAAGGGTGAAGGAGAGGGATCCTGAAGGAAAAACTCATTTTACCATTTCTGATGACCAACATGAATAGATGACTAGAGCATATGAAATTTAGGAGTAAAGGTGATTGCCACATGCCTCAGAGGAAGGAAAATGGAACACGAAATCCTCAGTGGAAAGTACAGGAAGAGCTGAGGGGTGCAGAACATTGCCATATACGTCAACCTGCCCCCTTCCACATCCACCAAGCACACTTTCCTCCACTTCCCTCATGCGAGGCTTCACCATCTGCACTGATTCCCTTCAGATGGTGCCCCAGGATCACCCAGCAGGGGCTAAGAACCAAAGCCACAGGGTCAGCTTTTCCTACAGTTGGAAGCAATGAGGAATGCAATTAGAGGTTTAGGAAGAACCACTATGAAGAGCAGAAAGAAGACACCTAAAACACAGACCCAAATAACGAATGAGATGAAAACAATAGCAGGAAGATGTAGCCAGAAGAGTGAGGAGAGGCAAGCGAATCTGACGGGGACCAAGAATGTTGCAAGCCTGTCTCCCCATCGCCCCGTCAGGCGTCCAGGCTAAGCCCGTGGTTCCACACACGTGAAGCTCCTCTCTGCTCCGCACAACCTAGCACTCCTCAGGCCCCTGCAGGACAGCAGGAAAGGGCCCCGAG